>CAWUFW010004129.1:1200000-1619442 GCA_963921515.1 Calotriton arnoldi
AGAAACAAAGTCATCTTTTATTTACAAGAGACATATCTCATTTATTGACTAGGCCCTAGCACGTAATACGGTTGCTTTTTAAGAGAAGACTAACTCTGTCAATAGGCTCAAAAACTATGAATGTTTTAGCACTGTTTTCACCTTGTTTGTACTTAATCTTGTTTTCAAGGAAGTGTATTCAATTTATGAGTAGGTTATTTTAATCCTAAAAGGCTTAAGAGGTATTCAGCCTTAGGTTCTGTGCACCCGAGTAGCTTATGATATACATAAACCATACAGTCTAGGATAGGTGCATCAGTAATTACTCGATACCTCTTTGCATTGTTGTTGTTGTAGTCATTTTTAATAACTGCCTGTCCAAAGGAATATTGAGTCAGTGATCCAGAAATTTGGCTGCTTTGTGAACTCTCCATAGCTATCTCAGCAGCAATGGTTTATTCCTGCTCAATCTCATCTTTCAACAGTTGCAAGTAGATTGGGTAGCCTGAACACTGCATGCTATCTTTTGCAGCACTGACAGAATCTTCAGAGTAGTCATAGTCTCCCTAGTAGCTCTGATTCAGCACATCAAGGCTTGAAGAGTTGTAGAAGTGCCAAACAGAAGAACTCTCTTCTGTCTGGAGTTTGTCACAATTCAGTTTTCTATAGTTAATTAGATTTCCTTTTGAGTGTTTCACCAAACAACCATCACATCCAACTACTGCATATTTTCTATGTTTCTGTTATTTAGCTTCTGTATGTGTAGTGCTAAAGTACTTCATAAAGGTATATGTTTTCCAGATGTGGACTCCTTCTTGGATAGTACATATCCAACATAATTGATTTCACAATGTCTGTACTTTCCGGGTCAAACTCCGCTTGGTACTGAATTTCTGGGAAAGACTCCGTTTTGTGTACTTGCAATGCCTATACTTACACAAACAATTCCTCTTGACTTCGAGAACAAACTGGCTGAGCTCAACTGGTCACAGCACTCATAGGAACCTATCCCCCTGTGGTAAAGCATTTTCAAGCAGAAGCTGTACAATTTCTTGGTTAGAGCCTTTTCTGCAGAAATCTCTTCCTGCATCTCCTTCATCTCTGTCTTTTCTGATTTTGTAAGATATGAAGAAATTATACCGAGCAACAGCGATGGAGTTGCCTGGATCAAATTATAGATCCATATTTGCATTCCACATCTTCAAAATCACAGGATTGCAGTCATTAACATCCTTGGAGGCCTTCGTTCTTCTCAGATTGTATGTGTTTTTCAGTGTTCACTCTTCCTTGAGAAATGACAGGTCCTGGGAATCCAAATCGATATCTCATGTAAAGTTTTCCTTTGCATCTGTATTTTCGACTCACAGTACTTCCCACATCTATGGGTTTGAAAGAGTAGAACTTGCTGTCTCAATGCCTTTCCACCATCATCTTTTGTGATGGCGCATGTGACATACTGTTCTATGAAAGACAAGACAGGATCATCACTGTCGCTTCCAAATTTCAGTGCATCTTTTATCCATAACAGCATGTGAATATGAGGGGCACATCTTGCTTGGTACTTTTTCTCCCCCAAAAATCAATTACTTCAACAAGAAGAGGATTTCTTTGTTGCAAATGAAAGAAAGCATAGGTTGAAACATCTGGTTAAAATCTCTATAAACGTTAGCAGGATCCAAGGAGCAAAGTTCTCCTGCTGTCTCCTGACATTGATTTTCTTAATGTTTGAGTTTGCTTCTCTCAAAAACTAAAGCAGCTCATCCCACACATACTCAGCACAACTGAGTGTCAGAAACCCAGCAGCTTTTGCCACAAAATTCTTTGCAGAAAGATTTTGAAAGTTAACTCCTGTCTACAGTATGTGGTTTGCAGCATATGACAGTCCAGACAAGCGACTCTCAAACAGAAGATGGAAAATGTATGGAATGCACTGGTGAAATCTTGGATCCTCTGAATATAATCATGTTGACTGGTATTCAGCTGCTGGTAACTGCACGGGGCAGTTATTATAGTGGCCACCTGCTCCAGTGGAAAATAGTTGGGGAAACAGCAAGCCTCTAAGGTTTTCTCCCAGGTACTCATGTTAGCTCCCTTTGCTTGTTTCATTTGAAACAGATCAATAGCATCACCAACAATTTCTTTAGAATGCAGATGATGGATGCAAGTTTCTTCTGATCTCAATTGATCCACCTTTTTAACCTGACCACTTGATGGTAATATTTCTTCCTCCATATGTGTTATATCTTGAACAACATCAGCATTTGTATAATAACTATTATTTTCTACTGGGTATAATGTCGCTTTGTTTACTTTACTAATATCCACTAACTCTTGCCATTTTTTTTGTTCCCAGAAGGGACACCATTTACTAGAATAATAAGTTGCTCATCAGAATCTCTCAGTTCCCCTACAGTTTCAATATTCTTTTTGAAATTTAATGGCAAGTACACAAGTCTAACTTTAAGACATTTCTGAAGCTCTGTTGGAGGTAATCTCCCAGTTTTTTGTTCCATACAAACAACAGCTTGGAAAGGATGTATGCATTGTATAAGAATTGATTCATAAACATTTAACTCAAAGTTCTTGTGGAATTGAAACTAATACTAACTTGTTATGTACTGCTCTAGCTGACATTTTATTTTCCTGTAACTTATTATTGCATAACCCTGGGCAAAGCACTACGCTACGCTCGCGTAGTTTGCGAAATTTGCGCTACTTCGCACAACGCGAATTGCACGTAGCACAGTGCAAACACGCGTAGCGTAGCGTAGTGCAGCAGTATTTGTTTGCTCGCGGTCCTCAACGTCAAGTTGGCGACCGCGAGCAAGCAAAATGACATCCCGGCGAGACTTTTTCTCGCTCGCGATCAGCAACATCAAGTTGCCGATCGCGAGCGTGGAAAATAAACCTCCCGGCGAGATTTTCAACGCTGGGAGGTCAGGTTTCTCATTGCGAGTGGTCGCGTATGCTCGCGACCGCCGTGATGAGAAACTACCAGTCCGCGTTGAGAAAGCTGCAGCTCGAGTAAAATTTACTCGAGCTGCAGTAAAAGACAGCTCAGCATTGTGCAAGATGTCGTTCTCAATGATTGCACAGTGCGGACAAGCATCCGGCACTGTGCAATCATTGCGAACAGTGCACTACGCAGTCCGCGTAGTGCTACGCGTAGCTCGCGTAGTGCGAACTGCACTTTGCGAAGCTTCGCGTAGCGCTACTTCGCGAACTACGCCCAGGCTTATAATATTGCAGCACTTACATATAATTTGCCATGTACTCAAATCAAACCATCTTGTACAAATAAATATACAGCAACCTCTTGCCACTTATCTCTGTTCTCCTGTTCAGTTTGTGAATACACAGCTACATAAGCCAGCTACATAAGGAGTTTGGGTTTTGTAGTGAGTGCGTCGACAACAGATACAAACACGCTTTGGTTTCTCTGAACAAACTGTGTTAAACTCTGCAATCTCTTGTGCAAAGCTTTCAGTACTAATTCTTGTATCCTGTTCTTCTACACCTCCAGTAATCAACTGAATCTCTTGAGAAACGTGTTCTACCTCTGCTACTGTACCATGCAATAGACTTCTATTCATCTCTCCTAACCATATTTTGAATTTTAGAGTGGTGAACAGCTACAATTCCAAAATGATGAAAGGTGCTTCTGCAAACTTTCCTCAAAAGACATGCCAGTGATAGTCCCTGTAAACTAGTATGCTTCCACATTTTGTATGGATCTAATCCTTGCAACATTGCAATTTTCTGTTTCAGACTTCTGCATGGAAAGTCATGAATGAAAGTTCTTATTAAGTCAATTGATTCTTGACGAACACTACAAATGCTACTACAATTCCATTTGTATACTGGGGTCTGTCTATGCCTTCCTTGCACCTCTTTAGCTATCACTCTAAATTCCTAGGAATCATCTCCTCTTTTGCAACAGGAGTACTATATTTTACCTAACAGCGACCAGTTAAATCAACTGCATGCACTACTGTGTTCCTCATTAAATAAGGTTCTGTACTAGAGCCATGCTTTTATTTCCCTTTAAAATTCTTTCAAGAATTAGTTCTATTAATCTCACTTTTTCTTTGGGTTATTTTCTTCATATACAATACTGTTTTGTCTAATGTCCTCATTTTATTCAATATTAAGATAAATAGTTTTCTTTTCAGAGCAAACGCTTACTTAACGACGCACTAAATATGCTGCTTAAGTTTAAATGCAACACTTCTCCTCTTATATTTCTACATTCCTTGTACCAAATTCTGGATTACTCTAGTCCGAAACATTTTACCTTAGAACTCTTTATACTGTTTCTGTCCCCATGACACTGTCCTTATTTTCTTAGAACATTTCCTATAGGACTCTTCACAGTCCAACCAACGTCAGCTGCAACAAATGGAACTCAGTTTCAGGGTACAGCAACTAAAATTACACCACAAACATTACACACAGTAATGGGCAAAATGCCCACGAAACGTGAACAAATGCCATTTTGGGTAGCTCAGAAAATACCTCAGCTAGAGGCAGTATTTCCGAATACTACCCCATTTGAAAAACACAGAGGGGCCGATTCCGATCTCGGCCGGTAGGGCTCCGAATCGGATTCGGCTTAACCGGATCCGATTCGGAGCCCTATTTCCCGACCGATTCGTACGCGCATCCGGGCGAGCGAGTACGATGCGAAATCGCCGACCGACTCGTCCGGGCGTCCCGACCGCTCCGACCGACTCGTTCCCGGGTCTAACCGCACCGACCGACTCGCACGGACTCGACTCGCACCGCGCAATGGAGACGTTCCCCGGCCGGGTAAGTATGATGCGCGCCGCGAGCAGTCCGACCGAGCCGCGCACTCCGGCTCCAAAGAGCAGTCGGAGCCGCACTTTGGGGGTCCGTGTCGGACCCCCCTGTATGCTTAGCCGCGCGAGTCGCACACAGGGGGGACCCATGGGTCCCCCCTACCTGTGCGTGTACGGCGCGAGTCGCTTCGCCGCGTACATGCTGTAGGGGGCGCACTTGTCTGCCTCGCACCCATTGAGTCAATGGGAGCCCGCGTATGCGTTGTACGACAGGCTCCCATTGACTTCAATGGGAGTCCAACCGACTCGAGTCCGATGGCATACGTGCGCATCGTACTCGTTCGGTCGGGCTGCACGCGTCCGATTCGGTCGGAAATCTCTCCGGATCCGGCTCGGTCGGAGAGATTTCCGGCCCGAATCGGAATCGGCCCCAGAATGTTAACAATCTGCTTGCCCATGGGGATAACACCACAAGTAGAGGACTGCACCTCTTGGGGTACAGTCTTTGCTGCCATCTATACCAGAACACATGGTATTCCTTCATTAGCAGTAGTACCTGATGTATTGAGACAAATACAAAATGAGTACGGAGCAGAACCTGTCCTAAACTTAGGGATGAAGTTATTAAATAACTATGACCAGGTATCAGCCATAATACTAGCTAATATTAAAGGGGAAGCAGCCTCAGTGGCAATCCGCCAACGCCTAAGGGAGTTCAGTCCATTGGACCAACAACACGAACTGCCCAAAATAATTGAAACTGCATATGCAGAGTTAGGCAGAGACAGTTTGGGTGGGAAAGCATTAAAACAACAACTGATGGGAAGTCCTGAAAAGGACACTACAAAGCAGACACCTGCTTCTTCTAAAAAGAAGTGGGATAATAAAAAACAACAAAACTTTAAAAACAGATCTGAATCCAGAGGTAGAACTCCTCCACAGGAGCCCTCTGAAAAGAGGTATAACCTCAGGAATAGGGATAATATTAGGAAACCTGACAGGTATCAGGATACTGATACACGTTCCTCTCATTCCTTTCAGGGCTCGATGAAAAACACCGAGAGAGAAGGACGGTCAGAACACAAAGAGGAGTGTACAAAGTCCAGAGACAAGCAGCGCACTCAAGACTATACTTCCAAAAAAGAAGACAAACCAAAATCAAAACCACAGTTTAAGAAAAAGAAAGTTGCAGGCATAAAGATCAGACATGCCCAGAATTCTGAGGACGCAGCTTCTGAACGGGGAATGGGCTTTGAGGATGCTAGACAGTGCGGCAGAAGTAACAATAGCTCGCCAGAACCTGAAGGAATTTCTGGTGACAGCGGACTTGAATGATTACATCACGGTGGAAACACCAGACACCAGGGTGAGCGCCCCACATAAGTTACACGAAATAACACTCCAAATGGAGGGGGACAAGCCCAGGAAAGTCAAAGGTCTCTTTTGTGAACATTTGTCATCTGGTTATGACATCCTATTAGCAGAACAAGATTGGCCGCCAGCATTCTTTATGGAGTGCCCCAGGGGAGAAAATATAATCTTTCCATCATTTTCCGACCTCGTTCCCATACATCTTAAACATGCTTATGCACAGGAGTGGGCGGTTGCCCTAGCTCCAGCACTATACAAAAATCATGCTGGTTGGGATGAGGATACAACCCACCACGTGATCCCGTTAAAAGTTTCACCAAATGCTCAGAGGCCATACCCAATAAAGCAAGAAGCTAAAAAACAAGTCAGGGAGATCTTAGATCAAATTGAATACCAAGAATGATTGAAACATGCACCTCACCAATGAACAATCCTTTGTTTCCAGTATCAAAAGCGGACAACACATATCGTCTGGTTTTAGATTACAGACATTTAAACTCATGCACAAAGACATTCACAGTCCAAAATGCACACAGTGCCGCATTAATGAATAACATTATGCGAAAGAAATACAAAACTACATTAAATATCTCAAATGGATTTTTCTGCCAAAATATAGCGCCTGAAAGCAGGTATTTGACCGCATTCTCAGCGTTGGGGTCCCAGCGGCAATTTTGTCATCTCCCCCAGGAGTATAAGTACAGCCCGGGGGTCTTCTCAGCAAGAGTAACAGAGTTACTCCAAAATTTTGATGAGGAAGCATTGTCCTATGTGGATGATATTTATCTGACGGATGATAACTTAAAAAAGCACTTGACCAGGGTGAGCACCATTATAATGGGATTCGCCTCTGAGGGCTACAAATGTAATTTAAAAAAATCAAAAATAGCCCACCTCAATGTCCTGTTTTTAGGATACAAGCTTTCAAGTGAAGGGAAAAGCCTGGCAATTTTGTCGTCTCCCCCAGGGGTATAAGAACAGCCCAGGGGTCTTCTCAGCAAGAGTAACAGAGTTACTCCAAAATTTTGATGAGGAAGCATTGTCCTATGTGGATGATATTTATCTGACGGATGATAACTTAAAAAAGCACTTGACCAGGGTGAGCACCATTATAATGGGATTCGCCTCTGAGGGCTACAAATGTAATTTAAAAAAATCAAAAATAGCCCACCTCAATGTCCTGTTTTTAGGATACGAGCTTTCAAGTGAAGGGAAAAGCCTGGCAATTTTGTTGTCTCCCCCAGGGGTATAAGAACAGCCCGGGGGTCTTCTCAGCAAGAGTAACAGAGTTACTCCAAAATTTTGATGAGGAAGCATTGTCCTCTGTGGATGATATTTATCTGACGGATGATAACTTAAAAAGCACTTGACCAGGGTGAGCACCATTATAATGGGATTCGCCTCTGAGGGCTATAAATGTAATTTAAAAAAATCAAAAATAGCCCACCTCAATGTCCTGTTTTTAGGATACGAGCTTTCAAGTGAAGGGAAAAGCCTGGCAGCTAACTTTTTAGAAAAGTGTGCGCTGCTCCAGCCTCCAAAATCATTAAAAAATTTACAATCAATACAGCGATTCCTAAATTTCGGCAGAACATACATTTTAGATTACGCAGAAAAAGTAAAACCTTTCTACGACTTAATAAAACCTGACTTTTCAGTCAAACATTGGACACATGAACATTAAAATATCCTACGTTCATTACAAGAAGACATGATTGCTTCCAAACACTTACAGACATGCGTAAACATATGCAACTTGGTGATCCGTGTAATAGCGGGTCAATGCAGGTACACTTACTTAACATTCAATGAAGGAGAAACAGTACCAATCGCATACAAATCACACCTGTACACAAACGCAGAAATGCGTTTTACTTCAACAGAAAAAATTCTGACAGCAGTTCAGACCGCGGTAGCAAGAGAAAGAGCACTGGCTCAGGGGAAATGCATAATTGTCGTAACTCCAGTACCAGCTTTAGAAGCTGTTACAAAGGCTAGCATTCCAAATGCAAAAGCTTTACATCCGAGATGGATACAATGGGCTAATTCTCTTACTGCAACGGACGTTGAATACAGATTTGACCCAAGTCTAAAAACACAAGCATATCTGCAATACGAACAAGAATATCCTCTACCTAATGAAATATTGCCTCTCGATCAATATGAATATATTATTTACACTGACGGATCTGCTCAACCGGCCGTAGGGAGTAAGCAACAATATAGCGCAGCGTGTGCAATCGTTAAAGGTCGCATCCGGGATGGGAAGTTCCATCCAAGTTGCACAAAACGCAATCTCTAGGAGACTGCACGGCTCAGTTGGCAGAGTTAAAAGCACTGATACTGGCACTTGTAAATACGGATCACGAATTCCCCACACTAATTGTGTGTGATTCCTTTTACTGTGTGCAATCATACAATGAGTATCTACAGCATTGGGAACTAAATGGGTTTAAGGACGCAAAAGGTGGCACAATTAAGCATAAAATGCTATGGGAACAAGTAGTGGAGTTTAAAAACGACCTACCAAGGGCTCACGTGATACACACACTGAGTCATCAGCGTGATGGCATTCACGTTGAAGGGAATTCATTGGCTGACGAAGCCGCAAAGGGGGCTGTATGCACAGCTTCAGTAGCTGCAATCACTCATTCAAAAACGAGGATAGGCGGTGAGATTATGGTCGCTGTCATTGCTTCGAGCAAGAACAGCGGTGCAGTACCAAGAACATTTCCACTCAAGTACTCCTACAAGTTAGATGCAAACAACATTTCATTTGCTCAGATTCCTGGAGTGGGGGACAGAGTAATACCAACTATGGATCATAGGCAAGGTTTAATACTAGCAGCACACGAGGGTTTGGGCTCTGCTCATACAGGCATTACAGCGACTATTTCATTGTTGAAACATCGCTATTGGTGGCCCGGTCTAACAAAGCAAACTAGACTATGGGGCAGATTTACAAGCCCCTTGCGCCACTTTTGCATCACTTTTCCCATGTTAATAGTGACGCAAAAGTGGTGCAAGGGGCTTGTAAATCTGCTGACTATGTCTTGAAATGCGACATCTGCCAGCAGATGAAAGGCTCCACCAGAGCACGCCTGGCGCAGACACCATTACTTATATCTGACAAACCTCTCACATGCGTGTATCTGGACCACTGCGGGCCCTTACAATATGATGGGGCTTACAAGTATATCATGGTTGCAGTGGATTCCTGCTCAAGATTCCTCTGGGTTTGGCCTCAGCGCTCGGCTGACGCTCGAACTGTTATAAAAGATTTGTGAGTCTTTATTGGGACATACGCAGTTGGCACGTTACATTCTGACCGTGGCCCGGCGTTTAGCTCTCGGGCTTACAAAGAGGCCATGAAAAGTATGGGCGTTGCACTGCGGTACTCCTCTCCGTACCATCCTGAGGGAAATTCGGTTGTGGAGAGGAAAAACTAGGGACTTAAAGCAATCTTTAACAGCTAGGGTATTAGGCAAGGGCGGTAGTTGGGTCAGTCACCTTTATGGGGTACAAAGAGCACTAAACAACGAGCCAAGAAATTCTCTAGGGGTGTCACTCCATATGAGGTCCTATTTGGGACAAGAATGTGGGTAGCTGATCTTGAGTATGAAGGCACAGTGGCGGATGAGAAAAGATTTTATATCGATGATCGTTTGGCTGTTTTACAGGATCTAAATGAATCCAGGACGCAACAAAGCAACGTTGTCCAGAAATAGACCGCCACTGAGGAAGTCAAGGCAAACACGGCAAGACCTGTCTGGATCCCAAAGATCGGGGATCTGGTCAGAGAGAAAATAGCGGACAAGAAAGAATTTGGACCATCATACAGGAAGCCGGTAGCAGTCCTAGCAATTCAAGGAAAACGAACTGTTCTGTTGCCGCCTCTTGCCGGAAAAAAGGAGAAAAGATTTGTCTCTTTCGACTTAATCAAACCACACTATGTGGCCAATACTGAACAGTAGCCCTCGTGGACTCCACAGTAGCAGATGCCCTCCTCTCGCTACAATCCAAGAAGTTCATACAGAAAGACTCATCACGTTTGAAGAGCCTCCTGTGAGGAATGAAGGACTAAGCAACAACGCTGTGGAACTCGTTCCCCTTGAACCTGAAGTTCATCTACAAAATGAAACTCAAAACAACACTCAAGTTGCAATCAGATGTCTACGTCAACATGCCTTGACGAGAGCAAAATGCGATTTCAACAAATCCCGATGCATTTCCAACAATTGATCGAACTGCTTCTGGCTACTTCATGAACTTTGATACGTTTTCCCTGGATCCAAGCGAGCCGGAAACGACGCTAGCCAAAAAATCACGTAAACAACAAGTTAGAGACTTTCTGAACTTTCTTAAAAAGATTTACCTGGTATCGCCTTGGATTGAACTTTGGGTAATTACTGGGATTCTATTTTTTCTTCTCTGGCTAGGCTTAGTAATAACTTTTAGCATGCTTATTAATGGACGATATCTTAAACAGAGCTCTACAGCCCCGAAAGTTAATTTGATTTTAAAACCACATCAATCGTCTCATCGTGAACAGAGAGACTTGTTATCAGTAAACATCACAGCGGTTCCTATACCAGATGGTATAGTTTGGGACAAGGTTGATTTCGAAATATTTGGTCTGACTGAACTTTTAAAAATTCCACATTTATTTAAAATTTCATTAAGGGATATCATTACCTCCAGTATATTTTCTGATGATTGGGACACTGAAACTGTTAATAACATGTTGTCTGATTTAGAAAAAAGTGCTGCATTTACTGAACACTGAAATGTTAGAAAGTAATTCAGACTATGACACTTTGTACTGTTACCAACATTATGGTCATCATTTCCTGCACAAATCTATTTCGCCCAGAAATGTGTTTGAGTACCATCAGTGGGAACATTGCCCTACACCACCCAAGGGTAGTTCGCAGACATTTGCACAGAAATGTTCATATTTTTCAGGTTTTAACACCACTGACCCAACCTCATACTATTATAAGGTTATACCGACATCAGCACTGAAAATTATGTTGACAAATACCAAACAGATTTACTCTGCTTCCTTTATTTCCCAACTGCCTGAACAGGGTTTTGACCTATGGAAGGACACAATAGACTTAAAATCAGTCTGGGGTTCTAGGGACTGGCAGGTCCAGGGAACAGAAGTGCTATTTCGAGCATGCCTCATTCCGCAGCGGATGATATTTCTGAACGAAACTGTGCAACAGACATCCTGTCTTGGCTTAGCCAAGGTAAAGGACCTGAACACACCTCGATTTCCAACACCATCACAGATGGGAGGGTGGCAAAATTCGACTTCCCAGGAAGGGGCAACAGTAGATGACATTTTAAAGTACAATAGATCAGACCCAAATTGGGAAAAATGGGTTGTTTGGCCCTTATACACAAACATATGTCATAAACGATTCTTGGGTATTACCGAAGGGTACAGTATCCACAGGCCAGACCCACGTTATGTACAAAGAGAACATCCCGGGGTAGTGACATCCTACAGTGTTGGGAAGTTGTGCCTTGATTGGCTAGAGACCTCAACACTAACAGAAGTGAAACAACACTTAACCTTACTCTCACAAGACATGGATCTTTGGGATTTTTTACAAGGTCCCAGGAAACAACGTCAGAAACGTTTCATATATGCTGGCATCTATGCTGCCTATAATAAAGAGTGGAAAATATCACAACAAGTATATCCCGAACTTTATACACTCAGTATTTGGAAGCATTTTCGGAGGTCTACCTCTGATCCTGCTATCAATAGCGGGAGTCCTGATTGTGATTTACCTACTATGCAATGGACGGCCCAATTACCAACGAGATGGCAAAAGCGCTCCTGGAGCGGAAATACCGTGAATGCATTGTACAACATTTGGGCACACCTCGCCTAAGGGTACTAAGCGCCTGTTGGTTCCTATCGTTCAGACCAGTCTGGATGGACTGCATCTTACCTGTTCTTCGATGCCTGTTTTGCAGTGAAAGAATGCGTGTTGGACCTCTGTCTGACACTTGCAACGGACACGCCTGCGGACTTGAATACCCGGCTGGAACCCTTGAGGGCCCACGCTCGGCAATGTCCCCAGCGCATACCTATCTTGCTGGCCGCATTTCTCGAGAATCCGCAGGTGCCATTTACAACTGAGTTAAACTTTAGATCCACCATTAGCACCGAGGTATTGACCGAGCTATCGACGGCAGCACCGGCTGCCCCTACACCAGCCATTGGCAGTACTGAATATCATCTGTGCTCCATTGACATGCTCTGCAAGGTGTTACAAGGACCGTCCCCTGCAGCAGCAAGCAGCGATGATGTTGCGTCTCCCAGCCAGGACATTTAATCTGTAATTGGCTTATCGTGTGCTGGGAAAGAATTCGGATTTTCATTTTTCTCTAAAATTAACTAAATTTGGAACACTTCCTGAAAATTGAGACTCTCTCGCTGAAAAGCATAGCCTTTTGACTCTTGTAGACATTCAGGTTATATAAACGAACTCAATTAGGACTGTGGCTTAAGTGACAATTCCAAAACAACTAATTTTCAAAGCAAGAATTTTAAATTTTGATCTTTTTAAACTGTTTTTACAATTGATTTTAAAACAGGATTTCAATGAAGCTCATTGAAAAATGTTCTATGCACTACTATCTAGTAAAGAGAATAGTCCACTAGTATTTTATCATTGTTGACTATTCGGAAGAGGAGTGGGTGTTATGTTTCATATAGGTACCCTAATATAGGCCCGGGTAACATCATACCCTTTCACCTACATCACCTTCCCTACATTACACACTAACGAGCCTTTTAAGGATTGAACGCCTTTTATGGACTGAACCTTTTACCTAGTTCTAGGCCTGGGTGCAGAAGGAGGGTTTTTCCCGAACAATAGTGTTCTATGACTTTATCTTTAGACAGACACTGCATGAATAAAATATTCATGAGGCTACTTGGAAACCAGGCAGGGGCTATACACCACCTTCCTAATATCTACGCACAAGGTTCATCCCATACGTCATCCTCATACCCAACAATGGCTAACACAAGAACAAGGGACAAAGGGACTCTATATACTTTTCTGTATAAATACAGCACCTCTTGCTATCAGTAGTCAGAGGGAACCGAGACTTCCAGGCCGACACACTGACCAGAGACGCTGAGGCTCCTGCATACAGACGTTCCAGCTGACAGTGGTCTGAACATCCCTTGCGGGGTGTCCAGCTCGAGACCAAGAGGGGCTCCTACATTCTCACTTAGGTAATGGGGTTCGACTAAATCCTAGAGGAATTTTTGGCTTTACACCTATTCACAAGCTAGGTACACTTAGGTACATCTAGATAGGCATCGTAGGAGTACGCACTCGCTTTTATCAATGGATTTTATATTCATGTATTTATTCATGCTTATTGCAAGATGATAGAACTGTACTATCCTTTTATATTCATAGTACTGCTAATCATATATCTCTGCTACTGTCTAATGGTTGTTTTAGCTCATATACTTTACACGAGAATAACAACTGTTCAATAAATCCTTATTGAAAAGCCCAGACTGTTTATTCTGTGTACTTCTGAGATAAACTAAATAAGCACGAGTGACTGAGCAAAAAGTAGTACATTGTTACCACGATCTTGAGGGATCAGAGTTGTCATGTTCTGAGGTTGCCAGAAACTAATCTCTCCCTGATAAAAGGAGACACTAGTGGCACTGTGAGCTAGCTTTTGCAAATAGGCTAACATTTCTCAGTGGGGGTGTACAGAATCAGTCTGCCACCAAGCCCACAGTTTATGTTATCCAAACGCGCAGGTCCTGCATGGGTACTATAGGAACTACACTACAGTATCACTCTATACATGACTGTTTCAATCAGTCTATTATTGTGTGTCTCACTCTATATCTGGGCCTCTGAATACTAGTAATATACTCCTGCTGCCTATATTTATAGATATTTTACTCTCTACCTTGGCGTGTTTCTCCCTGCATTACTGTGTCTTGTTTGGTTCTCTGACTACCTACCTCTATATACATAGCTGTACTAGTGCCCCATTACTATGTACATGTCTGCATAAGTGTGTTACACTATGCATATTATTATACTTTAGTGTCTCAGTCTATGTTTCACTATCTTTGAATATGTTCGTGTATGCATCAGTTTCTCTCTTGCTACATCAGGATACACTTCACTATGTACCTACTTATCTCACTGTATACATTGGTATCTGTTTAGATATGTTACTCTACACATCAGGTTCTACATTACTGTGATAATAAATACATTAGTGTATGCTTGGCTATCTTAGTGCATCAATAGGTATATCTTTATGTGTGTTAGAGTATATCTCACACTATGCCTGGCTGTGTTACTATAAACAACAGTGTGTGCCCGGTTGTCTCAATCTATATATCAGTGTATACCTGTGTGTATCAGTATATTAATGACAGAATGCCGGGGTATCTCACTACTTACTTTACTATTTCACTGCTTGTGTCAGCATCTACATTGGTGTATATCAGTGTGATGTTCCTCTTAACAAATATCTATTCTCCTTTGCTGATCACTCTACCTTTCCTTATTTTAATGATATACTCTCTTTTTATATTCCCTTTTACATTTTCTAAACATCCTACTCACATTTATCCATCTTATGTACAATCATTCCTTCTCAATAAAATATTTTTTTGTGCTACAGCTTAATTCCCATACCTGTTGAATGTAATTCTTGGTCTCTATTTTTACTTCTCAGTATCAGTTTGAATATCTTCTTTTAGAAAGTACACACAAACCAACCACAAGAATGTTACAAAACTCTCATACAAGGGAACCATTAAGGGCAACCTTTTCAACTTTTCTTTCTAGGTAACAGAGGCTGTTAATAAATTGAAACACTTTTTTAAAATGTTATGAATAATACAACTCTTCTGAATAGTCAGAATACTTAATCCTTTCTTACACTCAACTAAAGAAAGGCCAACTTGGTAGGTGTTATGGGCAGGTCTGCAGATCCGCCACGGTGCTCAGTGTGGCCCTCCGTGTAACCTCACAGCGGATCCACGGATCCATGTGGCAAACTGAGATCTTTTTTTAAAACTGTTCCTAAACACTATCACTTACACACCACTTGCTTTTAATACCTACATTTGTAGTTAAAAACTCCATATTCACCAATACTTCTTATAACACTCTCACTTCACATTTATATTCTAGGCCCTTCCCCCAAAACATGGACATGCTGAACATTTCATAAACCCTCATACTGAAGTAGTCTATTATGACAAATAAATTTGCAGTTTCAGAGATGTCAGTACATTCAGAGTCTTAGGGGTCCTAGGTTCCAAATTACTCCTGTTATGTGACTTCAGAATGTCATTTATTTGTCCATATCGTTCTTACAAATCTAGATTTTAACTATTTATAGACACTCTCAATCTCTGATGCTTAGCAACTCAAGATGAGGATACCTAACTCAGGTCATGATCATAAAAATTATATTAAATAGATTCAGGGTGCAAAGGAATGGGGATGGAGAAGAGAATAAGGAGGGTGAAGAACTAACAGGAGTTTCGGAGAACGGAGGGAATATCATTTGTCACAATTTTAGAAGAACTGGTGTTAAGACTGTTCATTATGAAAAAAAGAGAGCTTTCTTAACTATTTGACAACCAAATTCAGAGTTATATTTAATTCAAAGCCATTATTTACTGTCCCAAATGTATATGTAATTCTGCATCTAAATTGTGTCCATGAGGAATCTCAGTTCCCAGTCCTATGATTAGACGTGATTCCATTTGTCTCAGTAATAGGGTTCTGTCTCCACCTCGTTCTCTTGCCTTGATTTGTTTTATTCCAAAATATTTCAACGGTTAGTCATCCTTGTTGTGATATTCCCAAAAATGTCTCACTATTGGATAGCTGACGTCACAGTTCTTTATAGCACGTACATGTTGTAAAATTCTGTGATTCAATTTATTAATGGTGCTCCCTATGTACTGTTTGCCACTTGGGCATTCCAAGGCATATACTATGAACTTGGATTCACATGTGATATGTTCCTTTATTTTTCCGGTTTTCCCATTCCATAATTTGTAAGTAGACGTGTTTTCGCCATGTGTGCAGGCTCTACATTTGGTAAATTTCCAGCAGCCTGGAGTATTCAGCCAGGTTAACATTGGTGTTTTTGGAGTGGGGAGATCGCTCTGTGTTAGTATGTCTCCTAATGATGTTGTTTTCCTATAGGTGATGCTTGGCTGGTTGGTCAATGTTTTTCCTAATGTTTGATCTAAGCGGAGAATTCTCCAATTCTTCTGAAGAATGTTTTGCAGTTCTTTGTTTCTGTTCTGGGGAGCCTCTTGCTAAGAACCTATCGCTCATTTCTTCTAGTTGGTTTTTAATATCTATTATTTCCGAGCAATTCCGTTTGGCTCTTAGCATTTCCCCATATGGAATGCTCCATTTGAGATTCTTTGGATGTCCACTATTGCCATGAAGGATGCTGTTACATGCTGTGGGTTCCCAGTGCAGTTTAGTGCACAGCTTCTTGTTCTTTACAAAAACTTCGACTTCCAGGAACATGACTTTCTCTATATATTAGGCTCAGATTTCACTTATACAAAACCATTGACATTCAGCAGTTATAGTTACCTGAGCTAGACATAACTTACGCTCCCACAATGTACTGCTTATGACCTCACATATTACATCACTCATGACATAGTCAATGACATAATTCATGACATCAGTGTTCACGTTTTTCAAAATTCTATTTCCTAACTATAACGACCCGGTAACACATGCATTTGCAGGCCTCATTCTATGATAAAAAGCCTTCCAAGATGGCGCTGACACTAGGCAATAGGAATATCTGCAGTCTTTTGTTTATGTTTATATGTAGCACAATTTATTTAAATGTCCATCATCACTTACGAGGGTTTACTCATTATCAAGACAAACATAGTTATCGAAACACGCTGGGTGCATTGCCAAAATAAAAAAAGAAGCTGCAGTATATTCAACTGAAGTGCTTGTGCTCTTCTTCTCTATTGGTGGAGTCTTGCTGTTCTTCATATATACATACATATATATATGTGTGTGTGTATATATATATAATATATATATATGTGTGTATATATATATATCGAGGAAGGCGGCAATGCCGAAACGCGTCTGTTGGTGCGGGGGAGGGTCTGCACAATAAACCTTTATTCATTTGGAATTCCCGTGAGTGCCTTCCTTATTTCGGGGACCCGGATTGTCTCTGCCGTGGTAACATATACATATATATACATATGTCCACAAAGTGATCCTTTCGCTCCGAGTGCGCTCAACAGCGGGTGCTCTGCATAGGGGCCGGATCCTGGCCCAAATTGATTTATAAAACAAAAGATGCGGCACGGTCGTGAAAAAAGCCGAGGTAGGCTGAAACGCGTTGGTGGAGTGAACGTTTGCTAATAAATTAAGCAAATAATCTGCTCAAGAGTGCCGCATCTTTTGTTTTATATATATATATATATATATATATATATATATATATATATATATATATATATATATATATTGCTTGCAGACTTGCAGACTTGCAGATACTGAAGAAGGTTGACAAAGTGCCTTCAAAGAAGCAAACCAGCTGTAAGACCGAAGTCACCTCATGTATTATTTTTAAAGACCATTACATTTGTAACCACTGGTAGGGGATTTAGATGAAAATAGTTCCTGGGCTGTACTATCAAGATGGAGAAAAATCTTCCCTTTTCATAAACTGAGGCAGAATCAAAGGACAGCTATAAAACGATTTAGATCGTGATGTAAGGTGACTGTGAGAAATTGGGATAGTGGTTGACTGGGATGTGAGCCCTGGTCAAGCAGCAACCACAATCCTTGTCACAAGCAAATCCCAAATGAACCTATGCTCAACCACCTGGTAGCTTGGTACAGAGCAGTCAGGCTTAACTTAGAGGCAAGGTGCAAAGTATTTGTGCAGCACTTTAAACAGTAAAATAGTGAAACCACCACAAAAAGATCCCACACCTGGTTAGAAAAATAGAATAAAATGTAATAAATAAAACAAGACCAAATCGACAAAAATCCAATCAGTAGAACTGGAGTTATTTATTTTTTTAAGATTAAAGTATAAAATAACACCTAGAAGAAAAAAGCACAAACTGCAGCTATCTGGGTACGCTGGACCAGGCCCAAGTCAAAAGTACAGACCAACCAAGATGGAGGGCGGGTTAGATACAGTTCCAGATTAGTCCCACTGGAGGTTTACCTCCTCAAGTTTTGTCCCAACTGACCCATTCACATTACAGAGGGCCGCAAGGAGCAAGAAGAGTGTTGCGGGAGGCTGTCGGCATGGTGTGAAGAGCAGGCCGAAAGTCGTGGAAGGGTGGGCTGGAACTTTGCGCTGGTGGTCCCCAGCATGCATATGATGCTGTCTTGCAGCTCACACTGGTGTTCAGTGCCAGCAGCATGGTCTTGGTGCAAAAGGGCCTGTTCGAGGTTGTGAAGACCCCAAAAGCTTTATTTAAGCTCTCTGAGTCACACTAAGGGTCCAGGACGTGAGGGGCACTCCTTGGGGGTCAGGAACTCACTGCAGCTGAGTCTAGGGAGCTGGTTGGGGAGCCTTTGTTGTCCCAGAGTCTCTGATCAGGAGGCCAGCAGACTAGCCCTTGGAGTCACTCTGGGGTCCTGGGTTCAAAATGGAGTTGCAGGTCCAGTTCTTCTCTAGGCAAGAGGGCAGCAGGTAGCAGGTTAGCACATCAGGGCATGAGCTCCTATAGAGCAGCACTCCAGCAGCACAGCAGTCCTTGCTGGCAGGGCATCCACAGGTAGGGAAGTGTACTGTAGAGTTGGTTTCTGCGGTCCAGTATTTGTACCCAGTTGTACCTTTGAAGTTGGGTAGAAGCTTCTAGATGTTTCCCTTTGAAGTCACCAGCCATACAGCCTTCCTTTTTCTGGCTCCAGACTAACTACATCAGGTATGCAGCCCTATGTGTGGGGACCTATACAGGTGTAAGAGGGCTGGTACCCAGCTCCCCCCATCCCGCCATTGATGTCCCATCCAGGCACACCTAACTTCCATATTGTGTGTGGATGTCCAGGAGGAATACACAAAGCTCAAATGTCAGCTACACCCAGTCATGTGACAGAGACAGGCTACAGGCACTATATGGTTAAGACAAGAAAATTCCAGCTTTCTAAAAGTTCATTTCTAATAAAACACTTGGGGCCACTTTATGATTGGTCTGGAATAATCACCAATATTTCCCTCCCCTGCAACCACCGTTACCAGGGATACAATAATTTTGAGAGAAGGAAAATAACTGAGAATACAAGTTGATTTGGAAGCAAATGTAGGAATCTTATTTAATGTGCTGATTCCCATATGCTGCCTCATATTCCCCCAAGAGACTTTGCTTTCTTGTAGGAGGTGAAATCTCCAGCGGAAGCACACCAGGGCAACAGCATTCCTGTAAAACTTAGTTACAAAAGAAGTATGCAAAAAATGAGCAAAGAGCTAGTGTATAGATTGAACAATATTGCTAATGTAATAATATCTGTGCTATCCCTACAGCATACTTTGTTTGAATTAGATGAAAAAAGAGGAATGGAATACTTGTTTGGCATGTATAAGTCAGATAATGGACACCTAGTCAAAATTATGCTTCGAAATATAACCAAAGTATATGGTGTAAAATAACAAAAGGCTATGGTGTAAAATTCTGAAATGATTAATGATGTGTCATTCACACGAATGCTTGCCACACAATTACTCAGGGATTTAGGGAATCATCTGGAGGTATACAATGAGGCCTACCAGACTATTCATGTACCTCTTCAGGGTTGGAAATCCAGCTGAAAATTGTACACAACACACTGCTCTTATGAATGTTCTAGCCCTGTCCTGTTACCAACCTTTGTATAATATTTTAAATATAAGGCCAATAGGAAATGAGGTGATGGGTCGAATGGTTATAAGATAAGATTGTTTTAAATTTGCTTACCACCACAATGAACCATTTACTGAAGTTTCCTTACTGAGAGTGAAGCATTGATAACTAACAGCAGATAAGGAGAAATAATCTCTCCAAGAGTTTTTCCAAATGTTCTGCTCAGGAACTGGAGAACTCTCCTGGTGATGCAATGTAGCCATTACATGTGATTAGGTGGACCATTTCTGAATGTGCATATTGTACTTGTATTTTCCTTTGTAATTGCATAAATTTAGTGCTTAGTAGTCCTTACGAGGCATTGAAGCATATTATGACGGGCTGTACGCTGCTCCAGAACCCAAGATTAGTGTTTATTCCAGTGTTATTGGTTACTGTTAGTTAATGGGATTTGACTTGTGCACTAATGTAAACCATTCCATGCAGTCATTCCAGTTTCTTTATGGTTGACTAAATTAATAGGGGTTAGTAGTGATCATTAGTAAGGGGGGCATGTTAGTTCATTTACATGGTTGGTGGAATTAATAAATGAGTTAGAGGAGATTAGGCATTATTAGATTGCAGATGTATGACTTTCAGAGAAGGAGGAGAGATTGTGATCTTTTAAATGAGCTCTGGCAATTTGTGGAAATTCATTAATAGAGAATAAGGCAAGTAGGCATGTGTCAGAGTAGGTTGTGCTCAGAGAGAGGAGGCATGTAGAGGATGGAAGGGAAGGAGAGGAAGCTCACAGTCTTAATTACAAAACAGAGTGGGGTCCATTTAAATGCCTCTGGTTTGCATTGGCACAGAACTGTATTGTCTGCATTCCAATGGCTACGTCTATTGGCAAAGTTATAGAAGGAGCAAAAGTCTGTTAAATATAGACCACTTTTTGAGTAAATAACTAAGGGCCAGAGATACTAATTTATTTAGTGCCACCAAACCCAGTGAATCGCTTGATTCCATGATTTTTGACCACTAAATCACTTTTTCTTATGTTCCAAACATATTTAAAGATTCAGAAAAGTTGAATGAAATCTCAAAATGGATGTACAAAGAACTACCAATTTGCATTTGGAAGGGACATGTTTTGGGTGTTCCTTCTGAATTGTGAAACGGTAACATATGTATCAATGACGTGAATGTAATTCTGATGGCAAACCAATGATCAGTTAACAACTCCCAAGTTGGTGTGATAATTGGTTTGCAAAGGTGAAGGGGTCCTTCTGTACACCATCCCCATTGGGAATCAGCTTGGTAACTTTGGGGGAGTAGACAGTGGTCCAGGGCATGACTACTGCCTCTCACTGAAGTTTTTAAAAATGGAAAACTTTTCTTTTTTTTTAAGCATCCCAGTTTCCTCTAAGGAAATCAGGCTGTTTAAGCAAGACGTTTTTTATTTTGAATTGCACTGACAAGTATGGTCTGCTGTAGCCTGTAGGCCACCATCTCTGTGATTGTAGCCAAGCACAGGGGGCTGCGATTTGCAACCTGCTAATGAATAATAATCAGGCAGGTGGTTCTGCGTCCCTTTGTGATTCCTTATTTTACAAACTGACCAATTTCTACAGAGGTCAGTTTGCAAAATAAAATACTGGTTGCAAAAAGTCTGTGCATAGTTTGAGACTGCTTTTTGCTGCCAGTATATTTGTATATATAGCCCAATGATGCTCTATGAAAAAGTGTAGCAGCAGAGACTCATCTGAAGGTGCTGAGGGTAGCACACCCCCACCTTTTTCCTGGCAAGAAGAGTTTCTGTCAGGCTGAACAAAGGACAGCCTGGCAGACACTCTTCTTGTTCAGGTCAGGCAGCCAGGAGCTTCTGATGAAAAACATCTATGCATGGTACAAAACAGAAATTAAGTCTGACACTGTGGAACTGCTGGTCAGATGTTTTCTGCAGTCGGTCCCCTTGAAGCTCTGGAACTCTGGAGCAAAAGTTTTTAAAAATGTTAACGTATTTTTGTGCCCAAACAACCACAGGAGTACACTCTGAAGGGTCCCATGACCTCAGGAGGAACACTTAGAGACTTTCAGTTTGTCAGGCAGAGTCCAACTTCAAAGTCCAGTCCAGGTCCAGTTGCCATTGTTCAGTTGGGATTCTTTATGGGACTGTTCCTTTCAGGTCTGTAATGTTCCTAGCACCACCCAGGTGATTAGTATTATGATTCTTAGAGAGTTCTCTGCCCTTAGATTTTAAGTGAAATGGGATCAAACCTCCTCAAGTCCTTCTCATAGCATCATAGATGCTAAGTGCAGCAGGTTCAGTTTGCCTGGTTTTCTTTCACAAGTTCAGCTGTGTTCTATGGAATGCTGGGTGAGGGTCCAGCTTTGTAGGGTTCACTTGTCTGTGGGTGGGGGAACTCATAGCTCCTCTATGGCCAATAGAGTGAATATTGCCAGGTCCTGACCTACCCAAAATGGCATGTGTCAGAGCATTTTCAAGATGCAAAAAATCTTTTGCCACACAAACTTGGGCTCTAAGGGTTGGGGGTGTGGGTAGGGAGAATACTATGGTAATTCAAGTGTCCTCCCACATCTAACACTAAAATCAAGTTTGAAGCAGGTATTGTACCCACAATAAACCTAGATACAGAAGTCTGGTAGAACAAAAGCAGGGCCCTTTAGCAACCAGACAGGTGGCACACAAAAAATGTCCTAGGATTTTATTTTCTTCCATTGAAGGGCGCAAAACATTTACATGTAGTTCACACAGACTTGTCAAGCAGGATTTGACACAACTGTCAACAGGAGCGTCAGAGCCCGTACCCTGCATATTCTATTGAGCTCAGAGGAGTCAACGCTGCACATTCAGGTCAGCCTATTTTGAGCTCCTGGAAGGATTTTCACACCTCATTCCAGGCTGAGCACCAGCTGGGATTAACTTAAGAGCTACTGTAAATTAGCCTCCTGAAAGCTCTGCTTCTTAATAGTTATTAAAAATACGACTTAACCATTGCATTGGATGTTTATTAACTATCAAAAATAGTGGTTTTGTTATTTTTCTAGCTGGTCCTTTTTCCCGAATAAGCAGTATTAGTATTTCAGTCTGCACTCTGGTTTTCAATATAGGACAGCTAGGTCTGCCACAGCGAAAATTGCTTACAGGACCTTGTCACTGCAAAGACATGTTAACATTAATTTTCTACAAGTCCACATTTTAAATACCATGTACCCTACCTTGTAGGCTACAAGGCTTACATAGGGGATGTTTTTAACTATAAAAAGGGGTTATTTTAACAGGTCACACTGCAGGCTTAAACTGCTGCCGCTAGGCTACGATGGTAGGCCTAAAGTCATGTTTTTCTTTTCACACTAGTTGATGGCACACTAAGTGCTGCAGTACACAGGTGACATTTAACTTTAAATATCTTGGGTGCATTTTCGCCACCAAATACTATGGCCTTGTAGGAAAGTTTAATACACCAACCAGGGCTTAGCAATGTTCTACTTAATTTAGTGGTGAAAGCACATTCACTGGGAGCTGGGCAGCAGCAGCACAGCGTGCAGAGTCTAAAAACCAGTTGTAAAATTCTGTAAAAAAATGAACAAATTTGCAAATCAATGAAGAATCACTTCCACTTATAAAATATCTAGAAGTATTGTATCTTGCCAAAGCTTGTTTATATAGAGAGCTTAATAGAGAAGTGTTGCTGTTATGCACTGATGTAAACAACTGGTGTTATTTTACCCAAAGTGATGATACTCAATTGCTCTACCTTGGCAGAATGAAGGGCAGAATTGGCACTGCCTTAATTTGCACTTGACACATTAGAGTCACAAACAGATGTCAGCAGCAAGCTTGTTACTTACTGAATGTACAGTGGAGAACTTACGTGATGGAGAACAGTATTCACTCTACCACACCACTACTGTATACGCTCCTTCACACATGGTTCCACTATCCTTGTGTTGCGTTTTCTTACAATCTAATTAATCAAATTTTACAGTGATGCTTTCTGTTTTTTAGACTTATCTCGAGTCAAGCACAGATAATACAGAGACAGTTCATTTGTGTGATACAGACCCTTTGTGCTACCTAGGAGACAGCATTTAATTAACTTAGTGGTTGTCAACATTTATATAGCACACACTACGCATTTAACTGTCTCTTGGTGTTGATCACCCTCTTTGCACTTGTTGCCATATGCAGACTTCCGACCTGCTTATGTATAGGTCCATTTTTAAGAACAAACCTAGGGACTCCATTTTGAGGCATTTAAAGCTTGTTGAAGAGGTATTGGGTATTGGCAGCATATAAGGAATTAGCATCATCAAGCCTAGAATTGGTCAGGGATCTGTTGATTGTCAGGAGGGATGAACTATGAGTAAATACTGCGGGGCAGATTTACAAGCCCCTTGCGCCACCGATGCGTCACTTTTCGTGACGCATTGGTCAGGGTTTTTTTTACGCAAAATTTACAAGGTGACACATTTATGGAGATGCATCACGTAAACAGAGATGTGTCGGAATGGAGCTGCGCAAGATTCGGCTGCGTCACGTAAGTATTAAAATATGCAAGGTAGGCATTCCTACTCAAAAACCAACGCATTTCCGACGCAGGCATATTTACAACAATTCCCTGCAGTGGCGCATCTATTATATGCGTCATGCAAATTTGAAAATGCGCTCGCAAGCCTACGCCTCATAAACCCACACGCAGGAAATGACGCAAGTACCACATAAATTGAATAGAAGTGCAGCTGAGCAGTTTTGCAGCAGAGCAGGCAACATGGACCTTCTAATCCTGCAGCTGGGAGTTGCACCAAGAAGACGACAACCACCCCCAGACCAAATCCCACAACCTCACCCTCCACCATCACCACAAAGGCAGCGCAGGAGAAGGGAGCGCATCTACCGTCAAAGGACCACCCTCATTGGACTCCGGGATGAACAAGTCATCAAAATGTATCGCCTCAGGAAAGCGTCTATTGTGACCCTGCTGCGGCAGATCACACCACTGCTACAGACTCCAACTGAAAGGGTCAGCAACATCCCACCGCAGACAAAGCTACTGGCGGTGTTACACATGTTGGCCTCTGGATCTTTTCAAGCATGAGTGGCAGGGGTCTCACTGGCATCTTTCTCCGCCTTCCTCCCTTCTGTCTTGGATGCCATCATTCAGCTCACAGCACATCCATCCATTTCCCAAACACACCCCAGCAGCAGATGGACATTAAACAAGGCTTCTATGCCACTGCTGGCTTCCCACATGTACTTGGTGCAATGGACTGCATGCATGTTCAACTGGTACCACCTGCAGCAACTTCACACCTATACCGCAATCAGAAGCACACACACTCCATCAATGTCAAGGCCATTGTGGACCATCGGGGACTATACATCAATGTACTTGCCAAATATCCTGGGAGTGTGCATGATTCATGTATATTCAGAAACAGCATCATCAATGAGCGTTTCCAAAATGGACAATATGGTAATGGGCTCCTTGTAGGTAAGCATAAATAAATTTACATACAACTATACTCTGCAAGAATAGCTGGCCCTCTGGCACATTACATGCCCTTGTGTCCGAATGATGCAAGAAGTTAATGTGAAAATGCCAACCCACATATACACTATAACCACATAACATACAGTCCAAAGCTGCATACATACATAGCAGCATAACCTAAAGTGCCAAGGGATACCAGATAGGAATGCACGCAAATATCCTACATAAAGTTGTGAAGAGCAATAAGTCACACTGTCGACATATGCACACATGTCATCTAACACAAATTAACTAATAAAAGGTGCAATGCATTGTAAAGAATGCATGGAAATAGCAAACCAGCCAAATTGAATGTGTACGTGCATTTAGGTGTACATAAGTGTATGCATGTATTGGTGCACCATCTGACAAAGGTGCCTGTGCAGGGCCATGTAAACCAAATGTGCGATAACGCAGGGGCAAAGACATCAAACCATAACTTTTACAAAATGTGTGGGACCACTATGCCATGCAACTGACTTACTTTTGCACAGAAAAAACATTTGTCATACTCACATATTGAAATGTGCCCATGTGCAATGCACAATGTTGGAAAGTGTGCATCCAACCAAAATATTACACATGTATCACTCACACATTGCAGCACCACACACCTTTCAGTCCAATAAAACATGCACTGCAAAGCACCATCCCTTGTCATGCACAACAATTGATAGACAGAAAGTGTAGTGACAAGTGTCACAAACAATGGGAAACTCTGGGGCAGATTTACGAGGAAATGCCGCAGCGCTGCAACGCAAGCCCTTTGGCTGCGCCACGCTGCAGCACTTCCAAAGCACAGGAATGCGACATATTTACAATAATATGTCGCATTCCGTGCTCTCCCTGCGCTGGTGCACAAACAGCTGCCATGCGCAGCGCAGGCTTCCTTGACCATGGTGCAAGGATGCCTGCGTCATGGGGAGATTGTTTTTGTGCAGGAAGGTGCACCTTTCTGCACAAAAACAATCACTACAGGCATTTTTCTCTTTCAATGCGTGCTGTAGAATGCAGCACGCATTGAAAGAGGAAAAAAAAGAGGAGAAATGAAAACATTTCTCCTCGTTGCGCCTCGCTACGCCACCCTTAGGGTGGCGTAGCATACTGACGCATTTCCAGATTTACGAATCCTCGTAAATCTGGAAATGTGTCTGGTTCCATGGGTGTTGCAAGGGAACACCCACAGCAACACCCATGGAACGCCCCTTTCACGCAAAGTGCTGTGTGTGAAGGGGCCGTATTTACAAGGACAGGAAAAGCCACGCTGGGTGGCTTTTCTTGTCCTTGTAAATATGGGGCAGTGTAATGCGCAGCCAGTGCATCACAAAAAGTGATGTACTGGCAGTGCAAGGGGCTTGTAAATCTTCCCCCCAATGTTAAACACAACATGTAATCGGCACCAACATAAATCACTATTACAATTTTCACAAACATGACGTACAACACATGCCATGTATACTGACGTCACACAAAAGTTAACACATTTTTCTTACTTTCCACTTACAGCCGATCAAGGATATGGCCTACAGAAGTGGTTGATGACACCATTTGGCAATCCACAGACTGATCCGCAAAAGGCATACAACCATGCCCATTGCCGAACTAGAAACATCATAGAAAGAAGCTTCGGAATGCTCAAGTCCAGGTTTTGTTGCCTAGAATTATCAGGCGGAAGGCTACTCTATTCACCAGAAATTGTGCGCAAGATGATAATGACATGTGCAATACTCCATAACATATGTGTCAAAACAAATGTGCCCTGGGATGAAGAGGAACAGCCCCCTGAACAAATCGGTGATGGCGATGATGAAGCTGAAGCAGAAGGACGAGACATACTCCACACTGTTGCAGGGATAAGACGTTGCACACACATTGTCACACAATTCTTCACATGATGTAGCAAATCTACATTTGTAACAATATGCACTAATGTCACAATAAAAAAAACATCAGAGCATCACCTTTGTGTCCATTTGGTTTACAGGTCATATGATACAAATACATATGGGCAGATTAACACGAAACTGCCGCTGCATGGCAGTGCAAGCACTGTGACTGTGACAATGTGTGGCACTTTCGGAGCACAGGAATGCTACATAATCACAGTGATATGTTGCATTCCTGTGTACTACCCTGCAATTGCGCACAAACAGCTGCCATGCACTGGTGCAGGCACCCTTGCACCATGGTCTAAGGATGGCTGTGTGGTGTGGATGACATGCATAGCTGCAGAAAGTGGTACCTCCCATCACTCATAAAAACACAGGGGGTTATTTACAAACCCCTTGCGCCGCTGGTGTGTCACATTTTCACATGTGAAAAGTGGTGCACCGGCGGCGCAAGGGGCTTGAAAATAAGCCCCATAACATTTTGCAACAGAAATGCTTAAGATGTGTGATGTGTGAATCATCACATATTGGAATAGTGAAAAAGGATGTGTCTCAAACAAATTTTCATCTCATTGTGGCTTGAGACATCAACGCAGGTGTTGTGTACCAACTGAATGCTGAGATGCATGTCTTAATGCACATGAATGTTTACATGCAAAAGTGGACTTGTGTGTTGAATGCTTATTCATTACCAACACCCATGTCTACACACAACATGAAAAGCTTGTGTGTGAGGTGGTATTTGACACAAGCATATGTGAAGAAACACATGGTTCCTCGCTGTGACATGGTAACAAATGTACTGCAGGTAGTGCAGATGAGGCGTGAGGCAATGTAATCCACCTGCTGTGCAAGTCCAACTTAAAAGTACCTCAAACAAACTAATCAATTTGATCAAAACTATGTACACATATCCCATGATGTACGTGAATGTTGGTAACAGAAAATAACACAACTCATCCGAAAATCATGCAACATGTTGAAAAGAAATACATACATGTACATTACATGACACATCCCTTGCACAACACCACACATATCCATCTATTCACTACCAAATCTGGGTTGAGTCACTCAGACCCCTGAAACGTATCGCATCCGACCGTAAAGTGTTGCAAAGTCACAAGCCTAAAGCATCTTCAAATCTGGCTTGACTCACTCAGACCCCCTGAAACGTGTCGCATCCGACCGTAAAGTGTCGCAAAGCCACAAGCCTAAAGCATCTTCAAATCTGGCTTGACTCACTCAGATCCCCTGAAACGTGTCGCATCAGAACGTAAAGTGTCGCAAAAAATAAAAAACGGGTAACATCTGTACAAAACGCGACGCAAACTTAAAACCGTGACGCTTTGCATTGACAAATGCATGTTAACGCATGAGGCCTAACGCAACAAACTGGAAACACACGCAAAACAGAGAAACGTCACGTATGCAGATGTGAACTGAAATGACAATTGAGTCAAAAACACGACGCATCGTCTGAAATATGACGCAAAACGTCAAAACGTGTCGCATCTAAGCAGGAAATGATGCAATGATTCTAGAATGTTGAAAACCAGGAAGTACACAGTTACTTTCACTTTCTCTTACTATCTCTAGGAGTGTGCTTGGTGGAGGAGGCTGGTGTGGAGTGCTCTGATTGTTATTGGAGTTTTGACTGTGTTTTGTCTGTCCTGTGTGTACTTTTAACATTTGTTGGTGTGTCTTTTGTCACTTGAAAGTCTTGCTTGTGGTTTAAATAGTTGTATCTTGGGGTGTGTGTGTTTATTTGGGGTAGTTAGGTGTAGGCTAATCATACGGGTGGGGTAATTTTTTCTCTTTTTTGACGATAAGTTTCCTTTCTAACTCTTTCTAAGTTTCATTTTCAATAACAACTTATTAAGTCAGCATGTCTGGCAGGTCCAAAAACCTGTCCAACAGACAGTTTAGGGGCCTTATCTGGCTCATATATCATTTCCTGCCCAGAATGCTCAGCACGGGGGCAGGGTGAGCAAGGGCTACTCAGCAACTGAACGGAGGCAGAGGTGGGCCAGGGTCCAGCACCACATGGCAAGGATTTTTGATGTCCAACGCACACCCCACCAAATTAAACACCGCTGGCAGGATATCATAAACTGAGAGGGAGACTTACTGGACCATCTGGGCCTGGAAGTCGGTGGGCCAACTGGTAAGTAAATGTATAATATGAGTTAAATTGATTTAGTAAGAGGTGTACAGCAATGCCATACTTTTACATACACTGTCCATATTTTTACATAGATTCAGTGATGTCGCAATGGTCTCTGAGAAAATACATCATGACCTCAAGGAACAAATTGCATGTTGTGCGGTCACAGCCCCATATGTTGTAACCAATTTTTCTGATGTTGACTTTTCAATGGTATCTTTGCACACACACAAGCACACAGTGCCAAAGGTGGAAATCTTTCTGTGATGCTATCAACTATCTTTTCACTGTCATCACATCAATAGTGATGTATGAAGCTAAAGTGTGACATTCATTGACCATGTAAAAACGTCACACTTGTTTGTGGTACTCCTACAGCCATGTTAAATAGGTATGGCTGTGGGTGTCCCCACGCTACACCCATGGAACCAGACACATTTCCATATTGACAAGGAATCGTAAACATGGTAAAGCGCCTGTATGCTACACCACCCTAGGGGTGGCGTAACGAGGCACAACATGGATGAATGTTCCATTTTTCAAAAGTGTTTACCTCTTTCAATGTGTGTTGCATTCCACAGCACACATTGAAAGCAGATTATGTCTGTAGTGATTGTTTTTTGTGCATGAAGGTGACCCTTCAAGCACAAAAGGAATCTCCCCATGATGCAGGCATCCTTGCACCATGTTGCAAGGATGCCAGCACCAGCGCATGGCACATGTTTTTGTGCCTGCGCAGGGGTGAGTACAGGAATGCAACATATCACTGTAAAAATCTTGGGGCAGCTTTACAAATAAAGTGACAGTGCATTCTGCAAGACATTTGGCTGTGCCGCATTGAGTCAGTTTCAAAGCACAGGGATGCGACATATTTGCATCAATATGTCGCATCTCTGTGCTTCCCCCTGCGCTGGTGCACAGACTGCAGCCATGTGCTAGCGCAGGCACCCTTGCACCAGGGTGCATGGGTGCCTACGTCGTGGGGAGATTGTTTTTGTAGAGGAAGGGGCACCTTCCTGCACAAAAACAATCACTACAGACATTTTCCACTTACAATGCGTGCTGTAGAATGCAGCACGCATTGAAAGAGGAAAAAACGAGGAGAAATGAAAACATTGCTCCTCGTTGCACCTCGCAACGCCACCCCTAGGGTGGCATAGCATACTGACACATTTCCAGGTTTACGATTCCTTGGAAATCTGAAAATATGTTTGTTTCCATGGGTGTTGCATGGGAACACCCACAGCAACACCCATGGAACATCCCTTTCACGCAAACTGCTGCTTGTAAAGGGGCCGTATTTACAAGGACAGGAAAATTCACGCAGGGTGGCTTTTCCTGTCCTTGTAAATATGGAGCAGTGCAATGCGCCACCAGTACGTCAACAAAAGTGACGTACTGGTGGCGCAGGGGGCTTGTAAATCAGCTCCGTTGTATTCAAGTGCTCGGAAAGTTCCACATTGGGTTGCAGACAAAAGGCTTGTGGTGCCTCACTGCGGCACCTGGCCCTATCCTGTCTAAAGTTCATAATATACATTAGTCAGGATGTGTATGTAAGCATGAGGCATCAATCAAACAATCAATCAATCAATCATGGAAATTATAAGTGCGCTACTCACCCGTGAGGGTCTGAATACTTGGGGGGAGCAGCTGCGTGCAGTCGAAGAGTCAGGTCTTTACAGTTGTAATGAAGATGTGCAGGGTGGGGTATGCGCCGGCTGTTGATTGGTAGCTCATTGAATGTCTTGGCTGTGATGTAGTAGAAAGATCTCCTGACTGTTATTGCTCTGTGGATGGGTGGGGGTTTGGGCAGTGTGTGCTTGGAGGATCGGAGGATCCTCTTGGGGGTGTTGAAGGAGAGTCTGTTGTTGAGGTATTGGGCTCTGCTATTTTGGAGGCATTTGCAGGATTGGGTGAGTATATTGAATGTTACTATGTTTGCTACAAGGAGCCAGAGGATGTCTCACAGGTGTTTGGTGATGTGTATGTGTCAGGGGATGGCGAGGACGGGCCTGGCTGCGGTGTTCAGTACGCGATTGAGTTTGCAGATTAGAGATTTGTGCATCCCGGCATAGAGGGTGTTTCTGTACTCCAGCATGCTGGTAATGAGTGCGTGGGTGATGTGCTTCATTCATTCAGGGTGGATCCATTGGATGGTGTTTCTGAGGATGCAGAGGGTGTTGAAGCATGTGGATGTTACAGAGTATACCTGTGGACCCATGGAGAGGGATGAGTCGAGTATGATGCTGTGGGTCCAGGGGGGTGCTGTCGAGTGTGGTGGCCCACCAGGAGTTGTCCCATGCAGAGGTGGAGTGTCCAAGGGTGAGGAGCTCTGTCTTCTCTGAGACCAAAGTCAGGCTGCTGTGGCACATCCAGGATACAACGTCTCTCATACCTACATGGAACTTCAGTCTGGTGGTGATGGTGTTATTGGTCAGGTAGAGGATGATCTGGGTGTCATTGGCCTAGATACTAGGCTGAGTCTGTGATGTCTGGTGATGGCGGAGATGGGTGACATGTAAATGTTGAAGAGTGTGTGTCTGAGTTACAATCCTTGGTGTACTCAACAGTCGTGTTGCGTGGTTTGTTTTTTTTAAACATATTTTATTGAGTTTTTATGGTACCGCTTTGGCTGTTGCCCGACATAAACCAATTTAAGACAAGATAATGGCAAAGTACCAAGCTTGGAAACATCATTGGCTACAGTTTGCATATATAAAAACAACAAAAACAAGAACTTTGTGCAGACATTTCCACACCACCCACATTTATGAGAATGTTTAAGTATCTGTGTACGCCTCAATGAAGAATACAATATACAGTGTGTTATAGCCCGGGACATCTGATGAAGACTGCCTATCAAGAGAGTTTGAGAGGGAAGAGGGGGAAGGTCTATACCCCGGTATGTGGCCCATCTATGCTTCTGAGGGCAGCCCCGTGCCTGGAAAACCACTATCTCCGCACCCATGCATTTGTCTAATTCATTTTGCCATTTCCATATTGTCGGGGGGGAGTCCCCTTCCATTGCTGAGCAATATTGCGCTTGGCGATAGTGAGGGCAAGGAAGAGCAGGTGTTGTTTGTATCGATTCCCCCCTATGTCGGCAGTGCTATGGCATAGGAATAGTCTAGGGTCATGTGGGAGATCCCAGGACAGCACCTATTTTAGACAAGTCAAGACTTTAAGCCAGAAGGGCTGTATTGCGGTGCAACTCCATACTGTGTAGAAAAACGTCCCCTCCTCCTTTTCGCAACATAAGCACTGGGGGAATGCAATAACCCCCATCTTCCAAAGACGGAGACGCGTGTAATAAGTGCGATGGACATATTTAAATTGAATGAGACGGTATCTAGAGGACACCGCAGCACCCCGGGGACTAGCTATATCCTCAGTCCAGTCATCGTCGGTCAGGTCTGGGATATCGTCTTGCCACGCCTTTCTGGTCTTGTGTAGGGTCGTAGTGGAATGTGTTGTCAGTGTTTGGTACATCTGTCGAATTTTGTGGGCACCCAATCGCCCATGAGGAGGCGACCCTCTAGGGGGTGGAACTCTGGAAAGCTGTCCAAGGTAAGAAGCATGGGGGTAAGGGCATGACGCAATTGGAGGTGTTTGTAGAACTGGGTTTTATGGAGTTGGAATTCCTCCTGCAACTGTTGGAAGGACTTTAGGGTAGTGCCCCGCATGATGTCCCCCAGTGTGGATATGCCGACCAGGTCCCACTGGCAGAACCCCTTTAATGTTGCCACCTGGTGTAAGTGTGTACCATGCCAAAGGGGTGTTGCCTGAGTCAGACGCCCATGCCACCCCATCCGCGGAACGGTGTACCACCAGAGCTGAATCGTTGTTCTGCTAGCATGAGGTAGAAAATCGAGGCTCTGTGCACTATATAATAGCCGGAGAAGGGGAACCCCCTCCATTGCTGCGTGTTCTAGAGAAAACACCGTGTCTGTAGGTGTATTGTACCACCATTCGTTAATGACCAATAGGTGAGAAGCCACATAGTATGAATACACGTCTGCCGCAGCAATGCCGCCGCAATAGGTAGATTGCACACAGGTCTGTAGTGCCGCTCTAACAGCTCCCCCACCCCATAGGAATTTATTATGTATGGCGTTTATTTGCACGAACCATGACCTCGGTATATGATATGGGTAATTTTGTAGCTGATAAAGCACTCTGGGGAGGGAGACCATTTTAAAAATCGCTGATCGCCCATACAGCGAAAGAGGTAGGGATGACCATATTGTTGTCTCGTCCCGGAGGCCAGCTAGAAGTGGGTTAATGTTGCGCGCCCATGAGATCTTTGGACAGGGAGACATAAATATACCAAGGTATTGGAATCCCCCTGTCGCGTGTGTTAACTGAGCTACCCACGTATTTCTACCCTGATGGCCACATACTGTAAACAGCACAGACTTGGAAGGGTTGGTATGGAGCCCGGTGGTCTGGCCGAAGACTCGGAGGATCTGTAGGATACGTGGTCCCGAAATCCATGGATCAGTCATGAAGAATAGGACGTCGTCCGCATATAGCGCAATGCGGTCGGGTTGTGACCTCAGCCATTCATAGCCTCGAAGCACTGGGTCCCGGCGGACCCATACTGCCAGGGGCTCCACCGCCAGGGCAAATAAGAGTGGAGACAGGGGACAACCCTGTCGTGTGCCGCGACTGATGGGAAAAAAGGGGGAGCAATGACCAGCAACACGCACTGATGCCATTGGTTCCGTATATAATAGACGAATGTATTCCAGAAAGCGCAGGCCAAAATTAACCGCCTCAAAAAGCTGGAAGAGATACTCCCAACTTAGAGAATCAAAGGCCTTATAAATATCGGTGAGGAGTATGGCCGCAGGGCGGCCCAGCTCTGGGGCCAATGCCATGGCATTATGGACCCGGCGAATGTTATGGCGAGAGGCTCTGTGTGTCATAAAGCCAGATTGGTCTAGGTGGATCAGATCCTGGATACAGGTCCGCAAGCAATCAGCAAGTATTTTTCCTAATAGTTTGGATGCAAAATTGATTAGGGAAATGAGACGGTATGAGGAGGGGTCCTCTGGTGGTCGGCCAGGTTTTAAGAAAAGAACAGTCTCAGCCTCCCGCCCTGGGTAATATTTGCCGATCAAGGGCATCATGCATTGTCTCTAATAGGTGTGGGCCTAGTGTGGACATAAATGGGCGGAGGAACTCCATGGGAAACCCATTGGGGCCAGGGGCCTGCCCCGGACGCATCGCGGCCAATGCCGCCGTTAAGTTGTCAACTGTAAATGGAGCATCCAGTCGGTCTCTCATCTGGTCCGTTAATCTCGGGAGGGGGGGAAATATCCCGGAGGAACTCTGCGATGAGGGCCTCTGAGAGCTGTTCCTTCCGAGTGTATAGTGTAGAGAAATAACGTGCGAATTCTGCGACAACCTCCGCAGGAGAAGTACATAAGACACCATCCATACCACGAATGATCGGGACGGTGGCTGGGGACCGCTCGGTTAGGCACAGTCTATGAAACATTTTGCTTGATTTGTCCCCCCACTGGTATATTCGGTGTTGTGATGCTAACCAAATTTCTTTTGCTTCATCCATAAGATGTTGTTGCAACTGTTGCTGTGTGAGGGACAGATTTCGCTGAAGGGTGGGACTGGGATTGTGTATATATCATGTCTCTAAAGATGTATGTTGGATCTCCATCTCGGCACACTGGGCGGAGCGCTTACGTTTTTCATTTGCCCGGTAACTAATGTCCGCCCCCCGGATTGTGGGTTTTAAGGCTTCCCAAAGGGTTTCTTTGGACGAGACCGAGCCAACGTTTATATCTAGATACTCTTGGATTGCCGTGCCCAGACACTCTTGGTAATCGGGGTCTCGAAGATGCCATGGAGACATTCGCCACCTAAAGGGAGGCTTTTGAAATTGTAGGAGAAGTTTCACCGTGACCGGGGAGTGATCAGATACCCCTCTGGGGAGATGGGAGACCTGGGAAAACCTGTGGATATGGCTTTGTGGTGTAAACATATAATCCAGTCGAGACATGGATCCGTGAACCGTGGACATGCATGTGTAGCCTATCTCGGCAGGGTGATATTCACGCCATATGTCAGACCACCCCAGTGTGCCTGCAAGTAGGGATAAATTAGATGCAGCAGTGGGAGGGCCCACACCGGATCCACGCCTTCTATCGAGCGGTGTATTAGAAAGGAACAATGGTATACTAGAGGCCACTAAGGTCCTCGGGCAGCCTGGGCTACAGTTATTTGAATAAGCGTTTAGTCAGATAAGCAAGGAAAAAGTCCACATGGGACTAGTTACGCAATATATGCAGGGACACACGAGCGGTGTCATGATATTGTTCCAGTCCCCTCCCAGGAGAGTTAGGCCATCCGGGAGTTCACTCCACAAACGGGAGATGCTGTCTACGAAAGTGGTCCCCAGGGGCGAGGGCGCGTAAATGCTACAGAGGTTAATTTGTTCACCATAGAGTATACCTGACAGGAGAACATATCTACCCCCAGAATCTACCCAATGTTTGGTATGGATGAAGGTAACGCGTCGGTTGATGAGGATAGCAGCCCCTCGGGAACCCCTTGTGAAGCCAGCGTGGTATACTAGCAGGATCACTGACATAATATCGACGACCAAAATGTAGTCTGGACAGAATATCGTCGCCAAAATATCGATGGACAAAATATCGTCTCCCTATCTACAAACAGGTATGTACAAAAATATCGAAGACAAAATATCGTTGTTTTAAATATAGTTTGTAAAAAATATCGAATTTTTAAAATATGTTAAAAGTAATATTAACTTAATTAACCGGTTAACTGCTTAGAACGTTCCGCGCCAGTGCGGAACGTTCTATTAAGCGGGCGGGGCCGCGTCGGCCAACGGACGTGCGCAGCACTACCGAGGTAGTGCTCGCGACGGCCGTTGGCCGACAGAAGCACTCAACGGGTTAAATAATCAATATAATTAATTAAAACATACTTAAAATTAATTTAAAAATGATAAAATTAATATAAAATATATATATATAATCTGTTAAAAAAATTTACATCAATGTTGGATAGCGGGAGGGTAAAATCTACTATTCCCACTCCAGCGAGTGGAACAGTAGGGAAAGCGTTGGATAGCGGGAGGGTAAAATTTACTATTCCCACTCCAGCGAGTGGAACAGTAGGGAAAGCATTGGATAGCGGGAGAGTAAAATTTACTATTCCCACTCCAGCGAGTGGAACAGTAGGGAAAGCATTGGATAGTGGGAGGGTAAAATTTACTATTCCCACTCCAGCGAGTGGAACAGTAGGGAAAGCGTTGGATAGCGGGAGGGTAAAATTTACTATTCCCACTCCAGCGAGTGGAACAGTAAGGAAAGCGTTGGATAGCGGATAGGAATAATTTAATATTCCCACTCCAGCAATTTAATCAACATTAATTAACAATTAATTAATTTTTGTAAATTAATTTACCTCCCACCATTTTCCCCTATAAACGTCACCTCCAAATTACTAAATTATTAAATATTTAACATAATTAACAATTAATTAATTAACTAATAGCAATTAACAATCAAATTAATAATTATCAAATCTAAATTAATTAACACAATTAACATTATAAAATAACTTTTAATAAATATTATTTTTAAATTATTATAAAATGTCCTTAAAATTAAATTACTTCCCACCCTTCTCCCCTATCAACCCTCAACCCGCTCCTAAAAAACGTACACAATTAACATATTAACAAAATAATTTTTAATAATTAATATCTTTTTAATTACTAATTAATTCATTTTTTAACATAATTAAGATAATTACCAATTAATTATTTATTGTTATTAGGCAAATTATAATTAATTAATAATAAATTAATTATCGTAATTAACACTATAAATTATTAAATATTAAATTATTAATTAATAAAATATTTAATTAATTAATTTAAATTAAATTACTTCCCACCCTATTCCCCTATAAACCCACAACCTGCTACAGATTTAAATTACACAAAAATGTATTAACATATAATTAATTAATTTTAATTAATTTATAGAAATATATATTATAATTAACCCGTTTGCTGCTCTGAACGTTCCGCGCCAGTGCAGAACGTTCTATTAAACGGGCGGGGCCGCGTCGGCCAACGGACGTGCGCAGCACTACCGAGGTTGTGCTCGCGACGGCCGTTGGCCGACGCACGCAGCAAACGGGTTAAATTACTTCCCACCCTATTCCCCTATAAACCCACAACCCGCTACGGAAGTGATATACGCAAAAATTATTTTACATAAATTTCGTAACTTTAAAAAAAAGTAAACATACATTACAAAAATATTATACATTTTTAACTCATATACTAACATACAAAACACTTACAAAAAATTCAATATTATTAAAAATTCGATATTTTTTAATGCCTATATTATGTACTTCTATATTTTGGCAATCGATATTACTTACCTGCATTTCGATATTATTAACCACTATATTATGTCCATTCGATATTATGTCCATTCTATATTTTGTATTCGATATTCTGTCCATTCTATATATTTTTTTCGATATTATGTCTATTTACCATACTAGCTGATACCCAAACCTGGCCAGGCAGGGAGCTTTATTGCCCAAAAGATGGGTCTCCTGTAGGAGAAGAATGTCCGCTTTGTACCTCTTAGCCTGTCGGAGGATAACACCCTGTTTGATTTTATTAAGCAGCCCTCGGACATTCCAAGTTACCACTGTCAGGTCACCCAATGGGGAGACAGTCGCCTGAGTAGCCATGTGTCGTTTGTAGGTATATCATTGGTGACAGGTCTAATGAAAGTTGGGATGTGTGTCTGCGCATGTGGAAGAACTAAACTCAGCATAACTCTGAACCCCGGAAACACCCCCCATCCCTCCTCCCCCCGCCGATACTGCCAAGAACAAGTAGCATCTGTCGCGGAGAAGGGCACAATAGAACCCCAACCTGGGAGGCCAGGGTCTCCCCTCCAATGGATCCCAACATTCCCGTTGAACATTAACATTGGGGTACAAGTGTCCGGGTTTGTTCAGCCACATTGCGCATTGTCCACGCCTACTTGGTGCAGAATAAGCACATCAGTTCCAAATGATGGACCGTCGATAGGGACCAAAGTGTCACAGATTAGACCTCGGAGTGTTCAGGATGCCCGCTCAGGGCTGGAGGAATGACTGTCAGATCCGGAGCGATGTCTCCGCTTCGATTTTGTCCTGCGTGGCCTGTTTCGTTGCGAGCCTCTGGAGGAGTCGGATTCCAGTGGCGGTGGGGAGCGAGGCTTCAGGTGAGCCCTCTCGTCAGTCCAGGTGAAGACAGCTTCAGGCGTGTTGTAAAAATAAGTCTTAGAGTTATATACAGCACGTAGCCTGGCGGGATAGAGCAGCATGTATGAGATATTGAGATCTCGCAGTCTCCTTTTTGCTGCTGTGAAGGACTGCCTTTGCTGTTGCACTAGACGGGTGTTGTCCGGGAAGATCAATATCGGCCTGGAGTCGAAGAAGAGTTTGTCTTTATGTGTTCTAGTGAACTGCAACACTGCGTCTCTATCTGCATAGTTAAGTAACTTAGCAATGACCGGCCGCAGGTTTTCCCCTGGGGGTGGCTTTCTCGTCAGTGCCCGACGGGCCCTCTCGACTACGAAGCACGTGGATATCATATCAGCCGGTAGGAGATCTTTGAGCCACTGGGTGAGGAAGCGGTTCATGGAACTACCTTTGCAACCCTCCGGAAAGCCCACGAAACGAAGGTTGTTATGCCTGGCACGGCCTTCTGCGTCTTCTACCTGGGATACCAGCTCCTGCGAGATCACAGTCAGCTTATTGACATGCTGCTGTAGGTTTGTCACATTATCTTCCATGGAGGACACCCGTGTCTCTGCTTCGGTGATGCGGTCCACTGCTTTTCTCAAGTCCTGACGCAGGAATTAAACTTCCGAACCCACTGCGCCAATCTTAGTGTCCAGCATTTCCCTGGCCTCCGTGATGGCCGCCAAGAGGGCCGCATTGTCTGGTAAGGGACCAGGCGTGGAGCCCCCTCCCGCCGCCGTAGTATATTGGTCCAAGGTGCCTTGTTTCGAGCCCATAGCACCAGGCTTGTCTTTCCCCATAGCAGCGCTGCCAATTGGTCACTCCAATTAACTCAGGGATCAACAGCCAGGGGTACAATGCGACACATAGGGTCACGATGACACCAGGCCACCACTTTGGGAGGGCCCACCAGGGGGAGCGCAATGAGCCGGCCCTCACGGAAACCAACCACTACCAAGCCACAAGCCGCACCGGGCCTAGCCCAGCCGCCTCTGCAGCCTGCAGCAGCCAGCCAAGAAGGCCCCACTACCGGGACCTACCTCGCTGGACCACCGGCACGCCACGCACCCCCGGCCACCCCCCCCCCACCTCCAGGTCGATCACTCACGGTGGCAGGACTCAGTTGCTTTCCGTGGCCTGCGGGTCGTCAGGGCGCGGTGTGGGGCCACAAAACACAGCTCAGGGGAGTGGCTCTAGGGTGGTCTACGACTCCCTGGCCCCCAGCAGCGTCGTCCGGGTTCAGCAGATGTAGGTACAAGAGGCCAGCTCAGCCCCCGGCCAGCACGCTGGACCCCCCAGGGGGGAAACAGGAAAGTCACCACCGGTGTCCTAGCGCTGAGTCCAGCGGCCCAAGCGGTGTCACAAGGTCTGCCTATTACAATCAGGCGAGGAGTATCATATAGCGCACTGGCGCCCGGGGCACGTGTGACCCAGCACCGCCCATGCCGGGACAGCTGCACCACCACACCCACGGGCCAGGCGTGCCTCATTTGCGAGGGAGCCCTGCTGAAGAAGAGCAAAGAGGAGGCCGCACGGAAGCAGCATGTAGCGCCACTCTCCCCTGTCCCCCGGAGGCCCAGCGTGACCTCCCTCCCACCGGCCAGTGCCTGGACTCAGGCAGGCCCCACAACCCCAGTGGTAAGACCGGCTTGGGCTGAAGGGCCCCCCGCGACCAGGAGCGCAGCCGGAGGCCGAGACAATCACCCCACAGCGAGCCCACGTAGAGGCTCAGGGAGCGAGCACCGCCTGGCGTCCACGCATTGCCCCCCCGCACTGCCACACACCTCACCTCAGGGCCCCGACCCGGCCCCCACACAGGTCTCGGCCACGCCTCGCCAGGGATCGGGCGGCAGACCGGCATCGTCAGGCCCAGCCCGCGCCACGTCTTAGGGAGCTCCGGTGACCAAGCACAGCCCGCAGTCAGCACTCCGCCTTCGGCTCCGCACAAGGCACCCCGAGTGGGCTAGCGGTCCCTCTGACGTCCGATGAGCTGCACCGAGGTGAACTGGAGCGGGATTACGAAGGATTATTAATGTGGATGCGCAGATCTTATTCAAGCCGCATCCGCCATGTTGTCCGACCAAGCCACGCCCCCGTGTTACATGGGTTTTGATAGCAAATCTGGGAGTGTGAATCTTTGTCTTCTCACGGTGAGGAAGGAGTGGAGTCCTTCAAGGGTGGTTCACTGAATACCGGATTTGTGGAATCTGGCGGTGAGTGTGTGGTGGGAAATGGTGTTGAAGGCTACAAAGAGATCTAGTATGCCCACGTCTGCGATGTGTCCCTGTACAAGGAGTGTGAGGATGTTGACTTTTGCGGCAAGTAGAGCGTTATCTGTGCTGTGGTTGCCACCTAATCCAGATTGTGAGTGCCCATGGATGTTGTTTGTACAAATTTTATTCCCTTAGCTGGACGTTGACAGTCTTCTTTGTGACTGTTTCTCAGAAATGGGAGGAGGGAGATGAGTGGCTAGTCAATGAGGCCCGTGTGGTCTGCTGAAGGCTTCGTGAATAGGGGTCAGAGTTATGCGCACTTCCACTTGACATGAAAAATGCCAGTTCTGACAGTGGTGTTGATCGTGAGCTTTTAGTGCTGGAGCGATGGCTGCAGCTGCTTTGTGGAAGAGGGGTGGGACAGAGGTCCATTTGGGATCATGAGTGGATGCCTCTCATGGCAGATGCGTTGTCTTGGGTGCTGATTGTTGTCAGGGATGAGATGGAGGGGTGGCTGGCGTTGCTGGAGGATTGTGTGGTTTCAGAGACCTGTGTCTGGTCTTTGAAGTTGTCTTAGAGGCACATGAAATTCTTGTGGAAGTAGGAGCAGAGCTTGTGGTAGTGGTCCTGGGAGGGGGAGATGTCTGTATTATCAATGTGTGTTTTGGCAAAGTCACTGATGATGCAGTATAGTTCCTTGGTATTGCTGGAGTTTGTGAGGATCTAGTGTGGCATTAAGTTCCATTTTGTGGATCTGATGTGTGGGTGGAATTCATATATGGTGTTCTTGTAGGTGGTTACGTCTTCAGAGGATTTGCTGTTCCTTTAGTTCTCCTCAAGGCGCCTGCATGTGCGTCAGGATTGATGGGGGTTGGCCTTGAACCATGTTGGCTTCCTGTGCTGCTGTGTGTTGGGGTTACGGGGGTGCAATTTCATTTGCACATTTTGAGATCCATCTGTGGGGTCCTTTGTCTGCAAAGTTGGCGTTGGTCAAGGTGGTGGTGGCATTTTGGTTTTGGGCTGAGTTGAGCTGTTCTTTGTTCATCTTGTGTCAGTTCCTTTGTGGAGTGCAGGGAAGAGTTTTGTTTGCAGATGCTTTGTCGATGTGGAGGTGTACGCAGTGCTGGTCAGTACATGGGGGTTATGTGGGCTGGCTATAGTGGATGTGGTGAGGTTCTGCCCTGGCTTGTGGGTGGGGGTGGTGACAAGTTGTTTCTGTCAGAGGTTTGCAAAGTTGTCCATGCGGGTGGCAAACTTGGTGTCACTGAGGTTGTCGAGGTGTGAGTTGAGGTATGTGATAAGTATGTAGTACATGTATGCGACGGCGTGTTGTGCGATTATGTTGGCGATGGAGGTGGTGTACACAGTTCGAGGTCTGGGTGGTCTGTAGGCAAGGGTCCCTCGCAGGGTGTCCTTGGGCTGGCCTGGATTTGGAAGTTGAGGTGTTTGTTGTTGAGCGGGCTGTTGCTTGAGCTGGAGGTCGTGAGTCGGAGGTAGCTCTTATGTGCAATGGGAAGGCCTCATCCAGGGCAGTTGTTGAGGGTCCTTCCTCTGGTTCTTGTATATGTCGGGGATGGCGTTGGTAATGTTGTTGACACAGGTGGAGTTTTTCCTGGTTACTGTGAGTAAGGCAACATCTGATGCGAGGGTGTGGATGAGGTTCTGGATCTCCATGGCTAGTCTATGCAGGGAGCGCACGTTGAGGAGGATGCATTTCAGGGATCCACAGGTGGTGCAGTTTGGTGTGTGCGGTGTTTCTGTGTGTGCGGTCGGTGGTGAAGGTCTGGGGGCAGTGGTGTCAGGATAACTGTCCATGGGTGGTGCTCTGTGTGTACAGCTTGCAGTTCTGAAATTTTTCACAGCTACAGTGCAAGGACATTTGCTGAGTCATAGCGGAGGGATTTGGGAGATCCAGGATCTCTGGCGATGGTTGTGTCTGGGTCGTGGACAGCTGCAGACGGGTTTGGTTGTTGAGCAAATACTGTGCATGCCTGTTGTGTGGACATGCAGCGAACACCATCAATTAGGGAAGGGGGGACGGAGGCACAGCAGGGAGTCAGGAATCGTCACGGTGGAGGCACCGCGGGTGCATCAGCAGCAGGAACGGAGGGGGATGCGGGCAGCAAAAAGAACAACAAGACATGGCCAAAAACAATGCAAAAGTGACAAGCAAGGTCCAATCAGTGTGCAATCAGGCAACAAGATAGAGGTTAACATGCTGCAAGCATGTAGAGGGTCAAACAACTATTGTGAGTTTTCACGTCCAAGAATGTGTTCACATGTGCATGTATAAACCAATTTGGAGAACCGGACATCCTTCCATCATTGTGCAATTGTGTCTGCATAAGGGCATGTCTGATGAATCTGTCGAAGCACAGGCAAACTCCCAGGGATGCTCCACATAATTCTTTAACCCTCAGTGAACTGTGATGTGGAAGTGACCCAGCATTTACAATGTCCAGGTGTAGGTGGCACAACATTGCTGTACTTGATGTGAAAGGAGTTACATGGTCTGGTAATTACCTGCATGTGTAAACAATCAATTTAGGGAGTGAAGAGGTAGTGCTCCAAGAGCACAAAGAGGTGGATACGTCCTCCTCAAGTCAGTATATAAGAATCAAAAGGGATCCACCCCAGAACGAAAATACAATCGTGATCGACCAGATCAAGTGCGTTTCCTACAGTAGTGGGAAGCACACAACTTTGTTAAAATACCCCTCACACACCAAAAGGGCCCTTGGTGTCATGCTTCATCATAGGGGTCTTCCCGCCCCGCTGCAGGATGGGGCGTGCTGCAACCTACGGCTACGTGGGAGCACTGATTCTTGAGACAAAACTATGTGTAGTGTAAAAAAGTGAGTGGAAGGGTCAGGAGTGAGTGAAGGAGTGATAACAAGTTAAAAAACACCTGGCCCTATTGGAAGAGAAAACTTTAATATTCCGTTGGGCTGGTGTTATAAAAAGTGGGGAATGAGGTGGAGACAGCGTGCCATTATGAGCAGTGTCTCCTATGTCATCAACATGTTTCGAAGCCCTCCCAAGGCTTCTTCGTCAGGACCAGAAGGATCCCTTCTACACTCAAAAGATAAAAAAATGTTATGTATATACAAGAGATAATACTACATGAAGGGCATGTCCCTAGTTATGCATGCACTGTATACGATACCTCAGTGGGTATGTTAATGAACTGATCTGGAAGAAAAAACAAGACATTAAGAAAACATAATACAGATGTCAACCCTCTCAATCCGTGGAGACCTGAAAAAAGTGACAAACATTGTGATGTATAACTGCTATCACTATCCGTGTTAGTGAACCAGTGTTGTATATCGCTGGTGGAAAAAGGACAATACAAAAGACAAACTTACACTTAACATGAAACACACACTCTAAGTTGAAAGACCTCTGATGGCTGGTCTCAGGTGATAAATGCAGCTAAATAGCACCATTTATATAGCTATAAATATGAATAGCATTATTAATGACAGGGTAGAGCACATACTTTTTTTACACAGGAAAAATGCCCCATGAGCCTCTGAACAGGGTGGGATGGACTGTCTGTAGTCAAACACTGAATTTGAAAGAAGACAAAAAGTGTTTGTTATTGGTTAAAAAGAATCCTGCTTCACATGTCAGCGTCCATCAGGATACATACCGGCTATGCCATACTTACTACATCAAGATCACTGCCTCTCTCGGTTGTTGCCTCCCCGCGGCTCCGTTGAACAATGGGAACGCGGGGGCAGACTCCTTAAATACTCTACTTAATTGGTAAAAGGCGCCAGGGTCGTAATTGGTTGTGGGAGTGAGCACTAGACTGCATGTGTCATGATAATTTTTGTCTTATTTTGCATAGACTGTACATATGTCAGGAATTCCAACCTGATTGTACATCTGTTCATGTTTCTTAGGTGGACCCCTGCCACATACATAGGGGGAGGTAGACACATTTGACGACCCCAACGCTACCAGTGAGTATCATTCATCATTGATTATGAGGTTGGTGATGTGCAAGGATGGAAAGTTGACTCTGTATGTGGGCAACTATAGGAAGATCACTACATCCAGCTGCAGTCTCAACTTGTGGAACGCTATCAAAGTTCAAAGACCATGAGGAAACACATTGTGAATGGTGTACTGCGTGAAGACATGCCTGGACATATTAAAACCCATGAAAGTGTCAGACAGGCCTTCCCACAGTCCACAATGCACAATGGAGTGCCCATTGCCACTTTGACTGGAGTAGCAGAAGCCAAGTGGAGACAGCAGCATCAGATGGATGATGTTTGGAGAGGAATGCATGCTTACCACATTCCTCACTACATGTGGGTGGTGGTGTTGTGCCCAATTGTTGAACAGGATGGTGTTCCTGGGTTGCAGTGTGGGTGCAAGGTCAGAGTCAGCTGGGCCAGAGAAGTACATGGGTTGCAATGGTTTTTCGCTGTGAGTCAATGTAATACCCCGGAGTGCAACCAAGCACAATATGGCCATGCTCAGTGTCCATCATTGTCATATGTCTCTTCATGAATATGAAATTTAACGTGTGAACATGTTTAGTTATCTGACTGTTATTCGTCATACAAGCCTCAAATGTCTGATGTATCGTAATAGGAATAGCTGATCAATGCCGCACTTTCAATCTACATCAATAGACCATACTCATTCGTATGCAACTGAGCTATAGGATTGGCAGTCTGCCTTATGTATTTGAATGGGTAACCCTTGTGCTTTGTTAAGAACAAGATTTAATTGTGTCATCACACAAATGTGGCACATCTTGTACTCAAAAAATGCCTTCACAGTCCTGACTGCGTAAGAGTTCATTCATAATGCTCTAAGGAATCCTTGGTCCATTGTCATGAGGACTAAGTGGCTGTAATCAAACTGTAGGTATATTTTGTGTGTCGTAGAATGAACAATGTACACAAAACCATTACTCTAATTTTTGAAGGTAGGTGCATGTATGCTTGATTAATAAGCCCAGGTGTAGTTCACCCTGCTAGTACTACATGGCATGCTCTATGCCAGTCAACATGAGTAGTGCCATCAATTCTAAGGTGCATCGTTGTTACGACAGCAACCGCATATCTGCTTCCAAAAATGGCACTTGCAACAACAGTGCATTACTCTGTGGATGTGTGAAATGAACGTTCCTGCGGCTAAAATGTCTAGAAAAGATTAACTTCATACAGAACACACTGTGACACTGTCTGATCTCAGCAGTTGTTGCAGCTTAAGGATCACATGACTACATGATTTTTACCTGGTGAGCCAGATAATGGCATTTTTGAGGAAATGATCTGAGGACATGACGTATGTTAACTGATTTCAAATTTCTCAGGCTCTTCTTAATTTGTTTTTTTTAAGTGAAAAAATGATTTACGTTGAATCATGACGTTCAGCTGACTGCACAGTATGTGATGAACAAACTTAGTGGTATGGTTTTGGGGTGTGTGGCCCACATAGTGATCATATGATTGGCCCTAATGTTGGAATCATCGCACATGATAGCATGCATTTTCTATCTATATTTGTCAGTTTTGTACACATTGACTGACACATGTGTACTTCTTTTCCAAAAGATAACATGAGTGCAGAGGAGGAAAGGCGTTTCCATATACAAAAACCAAGATACTCCCACATATGTGAGGTAGCCAAGGGATTTCGCTGGACCTCTCGTCTGTACGAAAAACAGAAGGCTGCAAAAACATGGCTTTCCAACGATCCTGCCCATCATAACAAAAAAGGAAATGGCAAGCATTCATCACAGCATCCAGGACCATCAAATGCACCGACCCCAGCCCCAGGACCCGTTAATGCATCCCCCTCTACTTCAGGACAGTCTTGGGCCATGGGATGACGACACAAGATTTTGACTTTTTTAAAAATAAGCTCAGTGGCCTAGAAAAACAGATGGATGCAATGTCAAACAAAATGGACAAGATGCAGCAGTGTGTGGACCATCTGATAAGCCTAATATAATGAGCTGTTTGTATATATTTTCATATATTGTTTAATGTTAATAATTAGGATTAGTCATAGTGTAGATGTAGCATCGTTAATATAGGTAATCTTAGTTAGGTTAGTTAGGTTTTTATCTTCTTAATAACGTAAATTTTTAATCATAACCTATTTTTATAATATTTTGGGGTGGATGGGGCCTTTAGTGTGTGGTTGCTTGTTTTCATGAAAAAAGAAAAAAAATCAATAAAAAAATGTATATGTGTTTTACTACTTTACTACTTAGTTTATGTATAGGTATGTGTATGTCTATTGTGCATTGATGTGTTAAGGGGGTGGGGGCTGATGTTTAGTGGTCCAACGTGATTCATGTTTAGCTTAGGATGAGTTAAGTAAAGTTAGGTAGGTTAGGCATAGGTAGGATTGATAGGTTTTTAGATATTTAATTAGTTTTTAAGATATTTTAGTATGAGTGTGAGAGATAGTTAGTTACTGATAGTCCTTTCATATTTTCCTAGTTATTAAACTTATGTTATTTAACAACCTTTGACAGTACTAATTGATGGTCAGCATTTTGAAAGTTGTATGTGTGAGTATTTGGGCACATGGAATGTGAACACAGATTAGTGTTTGAGTGTATTATATTTGTAAAATCTAGCACGTTGCTGCTCCATGATGGAATATTTGTGCATGTTAATACAACACCTGTGATTCAACTTTTTAGTGTACACACTCTTGGGTCTTCACATACATATGGGTCTGATTCAAATCATGAGTCTACAGACAACATCTGCATGTGTATCTATCAGGAATCTGTGTCATCTATGTTTGATGATGCTATATTTTTGTAAAATAGGGGTTGTCTCTTACACAGATGGACAGAACGTACACACCACACATTATCTCTCTAGGTGTTGTTATAGCTATCTCATGTTAATGGACAAGTAGTCATTGTGTTACAAGTAGCAAATTCATACTACTGGACTACAGAATGTCTGTATACAGGCGAAGTTGAGTGGCACGGCTGGTAGATATAGTACCCAGGTACAACTTTGCCCACCTCTTGTTTGCTGGTATGAATAATTTCACTTGCTGTACAAGTTCATTATTTTAACACTACTATCATTAATGTTTTAGTTTTCAACATGAGAACATGTATTTTCAGATGTACATTGTCATACTAACCAGACATTGAGCAAGTACTTACACACTCTTTCACATGTGTTATAATTTTTCTCCAAACAACTATCCCAGTGACATTGTGAAATAGAACAAACATGAAACAAGGGCACTTTGTTCTTGACACACAAGTAGTGAAACAGCACTCATGTTGACATGTTTGTGAGTATTGAAACAAAAAGATTTTATTTGTACTTTGCTCTGTGATTTATACATTGTTGTTGTCACAATGCATTCAACTTCAGTGAGTGAGAAACAAATGATGTGTGGCACAGGTGTAACTGTTTTGGAAATGATATTGCCTTTTGGACATATTTCTCATCAATGGAGAATTAGTTCTGTTGATATACGACACCTGTGACTTTGTGTCAATTTAGTGTCCAGTCTTCCTCTTAAATTGTGTAGCTGACTCGTCATCCTCATCAGAGTTTTCGGATTGGCCCTCCGTTGGCTCTGTAGCTGCAGGGTGTGTTGTATCAGTGATACCAACAGCAATGGCAGATGATGTGTGAGATACCACTTAATCCAGGGTCAGGAAGGTTGACATTAGGGCATTCAACATTAATTGCTGATTTTTTATGACAGTCAGCAATTCACCATGGATGGCAGATATAGTTGCCATGCAACTGTCCTGCTTTTGCTGCATGTATCTCATTATGTCATAGATATTTAGGAGATGTTGAGCAGCATCCCTGGTGCAACTTTGTGGTGGCATTTGTACATGCCTCTGACTCATAATGGACGATATGTTGGCCAGAGATTGTACAAGTCCAGGTGTTTGGTTGTTGCTGGCTTGTTCCAGACCAATGTTCCCCAATTCTGAGTTCAGGCTTCTGAGTATTGCCTGCAGTGTGCCACCCACACTCTCCACAGCCACATGCACCTCTCTGAGTAGTTCCCGTTGTAGAGCTACAGCGGTTCTTTGGAACTCTATGTGTGTGTCATCCAAGTCAGGGCTTACATGTGTAGTGGCAGATTCTGTAATTGGAGTTTGTTGGGTTTCGGCAGGAGCAGCTAACACATTGTTGTCACTCTCAGGAGATGCTGTAGGTGACCGTATGGTGGTTGTAAGGTCATCCAGAGTGTCGCTGTCAATTGTGGGCAGGGTGTCGTCCATTTCGTCAAAAACATTGGTGTCATCCACACGTTGTGATGTGGAAGGTGCATCCTCTGAAAAAAAGATGGAAATGTGTTACTAGTGCTTGAATGTTCAATTGTAGTGATGTTTAGTAAGAGGCATCACATGTGGTTTTTCAAAGCTGATCTCTGTGTCACAGTCAAGCGATCTATGTCCTGATGCAGACTGTTGCTCAAGACTCATACCCACTTGCATGAACATTGCACCACTTATTGTTTCAGGAGTGGTGCTGGGCATTGGTATTTATTGTTACTGACCAGTGGACATACACTGAGTTGCAAATGTTGCTCTTAGTTGTATGTGCAGTTTTCTGGCAACACTGCAATGTAAAATGTAAATTAGTGTGTGATAGCAGTGTGTTGGCCTCCTTTCCAGCACACCATACTGCCAACCTAAAGATAAGTTTGCATGCACATTTTGGAGACATTACTACCACCAACACTAGTTACCGGCAGTTTGCTGTATGCCAGCCTATCGCCAAAATATTACGCCCTGTTAGTGATGTTATTACAATACGTTGGTACAAGGTGAGAGTTGCTGTTGGCTGTGATGATGACTGCCAGAAAACACTAGTGTGACTGCGATACTAATTCAGACGTTAGCAAGCAATGACTGACAAAAGGCACATTAGCGGCAAAGGAAATCACATTAGTCAGCCCAATGTTTTTTTGCATCAACAGGGAAAACAAGCCTATGAGTCAACCTACAATGAAAAACTAGGATACTAAAATTAATTATTATGCTGAATGGATGTGCCAGGCCCCAGTACATCACATATCAACAACTCCCCCAAGCCCCCCAAGAGCCAGGATGACCATCCAGAGACCCAGGGGAAGATAACATTCTGGACTACAATAATGAGTAAAAGCACTTTGCTGAGCAATACCAGTGTGCATCACTTATCATTGTGCACTCCTGCAACACAATGGCATACAAAACCTTGGAAGCACCAATGAGTGCCCGGGTCATGGTGGCATCGCTGGGCCGCCGTTTGGGACCCTGACTGGGATGTGGAGGTGCAGTGGAGTTGCTGGGCTGTGGTGGTAGGCATTGAGGCATTGGTGATTGCTCTTACCTGGTGGTGTAGTCAGCCAGGTCGCATGGAGGCATGTTGCTGACTTGTGTGAGAAGACACCCTGGTCCCCCTTGTAGCTGTGAATGGTAGATGCCCTCCTGAGCAACAATGTAGGGAGGTACACATCGCATACCACACCTCAACAGTACACCGGGCTGCACGGAGGATATTGCCAATGGTGGCCAACGCATATCTGCATCAGAGGCCGGAGGATGTGGCACTGGCCAGACGCTGTGGAGGGTGAGGACCCTGAGATGAGCCAAACTTATGTTGTGCGAGCACTAAAACAACACGCCTAAGGGAGGCATGTTGCATCACCTTCATCGTGAGCTTACCCAGCTGTTTTGGCAGTGAATGCTGTACCCAGGCTTGTGAAAGCCCACCTGGCTGAGGCTCATGCTGGCTGAGTCACAGACTTTGAGAGAGTGCAGCAGATAGCACCACCGTGTCGATGTCCAAGTGAGGAGAAGGTGGGACCTGTAGCAGAGGATGCCCGAGGTATAGTGGGGCCCAGGGCTAGCACCTGTGAGTGAGGGACCCCCAGTGGCGGATAATCCGCTATGGTGGCGGAGGATTGGCCCAATGATTTTGAGCAGTGCAAGCAGAGGAAACAAATACCATGAAAGTTACTTTTTGAGGTACTCATGCTATGTTTCCTTTCTGGGTGGGAGGGTGATTGGGGCTGCTCTACTCACGTAGTAGGCTTGGGACTGAGTGGTATGCCCACTAAAGTGCACAATGACTGTTTGGTTGGCCCTCTCAGTCCGCCCAAAACAATCATGTGAACTTCCCTGTTTGCAATGCAGGCAGCATTACAGCCTGCATGGAGAACATGCCCACCCCTCAAGCCCCTGTCTGAATGCATTGTCCCTGCGCGCATGAGCAATTATAACGCCGCATTGCAGCCTTGTGATTGACTTAGGTGATGGAGCCTGGCTCTGCTTCCTGTTCCTTGAAGCAGACTCAGAGGAGCAGGAGCACACAATACGCAGGACCAAGCCTTGTTGCAAATTTCCTTTTGTAATATGATGCCAACCTCTGCTCACACACACCCCCGCCTCCATGCCCCCTCCAGTGTCCTTTCTGGCTTTTTCCACCTCACAGCTGTCCAATGCCCCCTGCATCACTTCTTAATGCCAGACGCTGTGCGGCCATGCGCAGCAGGCAGACCAGTGGTATGCAAAAGGAATATCTTTAGTTACAACGCATACCATTACATTGCGTTCCAATACAATGCATACCAATAGTTCTCATAGTGCAACAGTAGAGAAAGTGCTGGATAGTGTAGCATTGAAAATTACTATTCCCACTACAGTGAGTGCAACCCTAAAAGAAATACTTGCAACACAAAACAACCCCTGAACCCTAAAGTTCATCTCAGACCCCCAAAGCCACATTAAATTTTAAATTTGACCCCAAAAGGCACCATAATTTTCATTTTTGACCCCAAAAGGCACCATAATTTTCATTTTTGACCCCAAAAGACACCCTAATTTTCATTTTTCACCCCTGAAGACACCCGAATTTTCATATTTCACCCCAAAAGACAACCTAATTTTCATTTTTCACCCCAAAAGACACCCTAAATTTCATTTTTCACCCCAAAAGACACCCTAATTTTCATTTTTGCCCCCAAAAGAAAACCTGTTTTTATTTTAGCCCACCAAAGGCACCCTAAATTTCAAAATTGACCCCACAAGACACCCTAAATTTAATATTTGCTCACCAAAACAAAACTGATGAATCTCCATTACTTACCTCACAATGCGTTGGTATGTCATGCAATGTAAAGGCAACTGCGTGCCTAAAGTTGCATTGTAATGGCATTCCAATGTAATAACTGCGTTGTAATGTACGTCTCCCATGACAAAGGCAAGCCATAGACAAGGCCGTCTGTGTCCGTTTGCCCCTGGACCGCACTCAGCACCAAGGACCTTTCCCAGGGCCGGCGCTAGGCATGGGCAGTGTGGGCAGCTGCCCAGAGACTCGCGCTCAGCTTAAAAAACAGGGGGCCCGCTTCACTGTGAAATGCCAAACTTTCACAGTTAGCCCACCTGCTCCTCCAGGGCCCCCTGCCCCGCACAATCGACATACAAATGCAGATGTCTTGACCTTGCTGGTCAGGGCGTGGTGGCATTCCTGGGGGTGCAGGGGTGGGGGGAAGGGACAAACAGAGTGGGGAAGGCACAGCAGCCAGGCCAGCAATTATGTTGGCTCACAGTGTCAGGGGCGAGGCAGCACCTCTGTTAAGTACCGACTATTCCCTTTCTGCATTTTGTTTCTAGGCAACAGAAGGCCCCTTTGTTTCCAGGACCAGCCAGACACAGGTAAGGAGAGGTGGGTGAGGGGAGGAGGGAGTAGCCAGATCAACTGGCTTTTGTTAACTTTTGCATCACCCATTTTTTTTTATGGGAATGTGCATTTAAAATGTATGTTGAACTGCCGTGGTAGGGCAGTGTTTTTTTTTTTAACAAAATGCCTCGTTACTGCTTCGAGGCCCAGGTTAGGGGGCCCCCTTTCCCTGGGCCTCTAAGCACTTGAGCAAGCTGCAAGGTCCAGGTGTGGGGGCCCCCTTCCCTGGGCCTTGTAGCCATTACTCCCCCTTTCCTTTATTTGTTCCCCAAAAAAGAAAAACACTTTTGCTGGAAAGGTCGTCTTTTTTGGACATTTTTCACTTCCATTGTGCACCCTCGGGACGGAGAGAAATAAAAGGTTAAAAATGTGAAAAGAAAATTAAAGCAAGACAGAGTGGGCAAAAAGGGGGCAGATTGATTTTATTCACACCCAAAACACATTAGCGTCACTTTACAGAGTTTGCCAGTGAAGGGCTACTTTTGTATTCTTGTCTTTCTCTGAACAGCACTGTTTTCCCCGGGTGGGGAAGTGCACCATTCCTGGAAGTACTGCAATACCTGCTTGATGGGTGGATTGGAAAACAAAATGCATACCGCGGCTCTGTATTCACAAATGTGGTCTTGTCTTTTTAAACCATACTTCTTACGTTTTGTAAGGATATAAGCAATGGCCACTGAAACCGGTCCCTTCCGGCTCTGTAGTCATGTCCTTAACTTTTCATGCAAAAGCACTCATTGATTTCTGAATACTAAGTGCAGAAGCTTTAAGATAACCAATTTGTTCCTTCTTACATTTCACATGCTTTACTTAATCTTGCATTCCCTATGAGTGTTTGCTTTTTCCCGGATGTTGTCACTTTTTTTCTTTTAGGCAGCATATTACTCTAGTCTAGTTCGTAATTTGAATTGAGTCGCATCCAGGTGTTTGTATCGGGCGCAATTGGGTTGTAATTGAAGGCAGTGTGAGTTTCTCTCAGTGGGGCAGTATGGTGTTTAGTGGAGGGGAGGATGTGGCCCTCTGCCCAGAGCTGCCGACTTGGAAACTGGGGAACCAGGTTCAGCCTTTATGACCAGTCCACCAGACCACTCTCTTGAAGGAGCACATTCCCGTGCTAGACCTTAGAAGGCCCCGCTAGACCTTAGAAGCCCTGGTGTCTTAGAAGCAGCAGGTGGACCCTAGCGGTGGCAAATGTGGGTTAACCTTGAAGGCCTGTCCACCACAACCCCTTTTGAAGCTCACCTCAAGTCTTTTGGGCAGGCCTATGAAGCGGCACACCCTAGAGTAACAGTGACTGTCATTGAGGTCACAGGACCCTTGAGCAGGGCCAGCTCTAGGGAGGTGCGACCGGTGAAATCGCACTGAGCGCTCACTTCGGGTGGGGGCGTCATGTTTGCAAGTATATTATGTTTTTAAAAGCGTTTGCTGCCTCCTTCTTGGCCTCCAGCAATTTTCGGCAACAATAAAAATGTCATGATAACTCCAGTGATTAATGTTCTTCCTAGAGAGAGATGGAGTTTTGTCAAGTGGAAGTTTTGACTCGTGGAAAGGTACCGCAGAGGGTTAATGTGCCTGCTGCAAAGAACATGTGCCCTCCAGATCACAAAGTGCAAATAATGTAAATAGGTCAGTGGGTTCCTGCTTTTGTCATTGAGATCCTTTTGTTACTTGCAGTTTATAAGTCAAAATCCTAACATAGAACAATGAGCTATTAACTGCCATATAAGAGCTGCATGCAAATTGCAAGGTATAAATTAGAGCGTTATGGGTTTTTCCCCAGTCTTTGATTATCCTAATGTTGCAAAAAGGGTTCATTTGGATAGAAATCAATTCTGGTTATTAAAGAGAACCCCCAACCATGGTATTACGTTCTAAATTCAGAGTTTGTGTTTCTCCAGACCAATCACTATTAAACTATACTGCCCACTAGTATGGTTGTCATGTAACTTCTACACCTTGTAGTCCTTTGTCTTATGTAACATTTCCTATACAGTGGTTTACACACGTATGATTGATTGTCTCTGAGTAATGTGTGTGATATAAAGTTCTCAGACACCCTACACTGGTATCAGTGGCGCTGTAAATCAAATTAAATGCATCTGAGCGAGAATGTGGTTTTGGAGACTTGAGGGGCACTGTTAAAGGGTGGTAGTGAGGGAATCCATGGCAGAGGTGGTCATTGGGGGGCACCAACAAACATTGTCCCACAGGGCTCCACCAGCGCTAAAGCTGGCCACTACCACTTCCTACAGTTCTAACACCAAATCAAAAACGTTGATTTTAAAACCCCTTGAATCTGCAGCATACCTTCAAGTCAATGTATCATTTAGTAGTGGTCTTGGTTGTTCTAAGTCTTTTTTTATTAATGTACAATCTTTATTTGTTTGCAATGGTGTCTTGTATTTTTGTATTATATGTGTTGTGTTTTTGCGCTTAACATAATTCTGGCGAGTAAAGAACCCACACACAAAAAAGATTGTCCTATGACTTTTAGCATATGCTTGTGGAATACCGGTGAGAAGATTTAAGTAAAAAAAATTCTAAGTATTAACCTTCTTCGTGCGCGTCGTGCCAACGGCCGTCGCGAGCACTACCTGGCTAGTGCTGCGCACGTCCGTTGGCCGACCCAGCCCCGCCCACTCATTAGAACTCCCGCATCGCGGCGGAATCCGCGCCGCGGTTAAGGAGTTAATGACATCCGAAGGTGACACAATAATGGCACAGAATGATAAGGGATCCTTTTGAAATTTGCGATTATATCCGTGGTGTGAGAGGTTTTCTCTTGTGTAATTTTATATTTTGAATGATCCCGCTTCTCATTACCTCAACAGGATCTCTCCCCTTTATGAGACAGAACTGGAATTTTTATCATGCACTCATCTGGAAACAATCAGTTAACATGGAGTAAAAAACATCCATCTTTTTGAGACCTGCAACTAGCTTTTCCATCCAATGTGACAAATGTAATCCATTTAATAAAGTTTTAATATATGGACTTATTTCATTTGTATATTTATCTTTTTGTCCTTGTTACGGATATCCACGTTAGGTCTCTTCACTAATGCCAAATAAGATCAATAGTCCTGCGATGTCACTTTCTGTGATGTCACTTCTTGTGATGTTACATGCAAATTAGAGGGGCCTCACATCTTCCCTTTCGCCCGGGGCCCCAGAAGTTCTAGGACCGGCCCTGACCATTCCTCTCGGACACTCCTCCGCTGCGACACCATCACCCTCCTCGCCATCTACCCTGGATGCAACACCACCTGCCTTCTTGCAAGACTGTGTGATTATCTTGAACCCTGCGCCAGTCGAAACTCCAAACACACCTTCTGCCACATCAGCACACCAGTGCCTCGCGCCACCCAGCCAAACAACACTGTACACGACCAGCTCAACTGCATCCTCCTCAATGTGCAGGCCCTACACATATACACAACAGAAATGTGGCACCTCCTTGCAGCAACCTCTTCAGATGTCACCTACTTCACGGAAACATGGACCAACCTCTTTTCTGGACCAGACATCACCATCGCCATCAGTGACAGCTACTTAATTACCCGCAAGGACCACCACGGCCATCCAAGAGGAGGCATTGCCACCTCCTACAAAAAAAAACAATGCGACTAACCACGCACTCTAATGACCCAGCTGTGACCATGGTACAACTCAACTTCCATATCTGGACCAAGCACAACAACATCCTCTTTGGCACCGTCATTTGCAGGCCCCCCGGGCCATGGACCCCCATTCACCAATGCCATTGTAGACATCATTGCACACCAGGCTCTCCCATCCACCAACAACGTCCTACTTTGAGAACTCTAGTTCCACCTGGACAACCCCAGTGACCAGAACACCACCGCCTGCTGGGTGAGCTCGCTAACATCAGACTGAAGCAGCTATTCACCACACCAAGCCACATTGCAGGAGACACAGTCAAGCACATCTCCTCCACCAGAAAACAGATTCAACTACACCCACACCACCGGACTCACCTGGACCAACTATCATTGTAAATATCACATATTCACCATGCCCACCATACACCACCACCATCATTGATCCACAGCGCAACTGGATCCAGGCCATATAATCACTTCTCATTAAGTCCCTCGGCACCACCACTCCGCCAACGCTTACATACAATGACACCGCTGCACGCGTCCTCCACCAATTGATCTCAAACTGCACCAACACACTGGCACACCTCAAGAGAGACCAGGCAAGATCTAGCACCACGTTGCACCGTATTAGCAAAGTTACGCATGTAGGCATATGCGTGACCTTGTGAACGTCATTTATGTAGTCCTTGCGGCAACGGGTCTTCACTTTGAACATTCACAAAAATGACCTACCGGTAGTGCAAAGCCCTTCATAAATGAGGTCCAGTATATCTGCTCCATCAGAGATGGACATGGCAGTGCTGTTTTGACATTTTCAATATGTGATTGTCATATGTGATTAACTTACATTAAGAATAGTTGTGATTGTGGACAAGTATAAGGACACCAAGATGCACACATCAGACTGTGGCACAGGGACATTTCTAGCTGTGATCACCACCATGACCCATTACTGACATCTGTGCACTTTTTGTGACTTCACCTTCTCGGGCTGCTCTGTCCTGTCCAGATATTCCGGTTACGATTTCTTCTGGGATGACAGCTGCCACCCGCTCTCCAGGTCATCCAGGACCTCCTGGTCTGGTGGGCTGCGTCCTCCAGTTTGTGAGGCTGAATTACAGTTTGCCGCAAGCTTTTATTTGGTCCTGCGCTTGCAGTCATGCCAGCGTTTTTTGCAGTCCATGATAGTCCTCTTGGATTGTCCTACGCTGTTAATCTTTTGTACAATTCTCTGCCATATCGCCTCTTTTTTTGCAAGAGGCAACTTTGAACTGACAAAGAGTTGGTGCTGGTAGTTGGTGACCTCAGTCACCAGTATCTCATTTTCCTCATGACTGAAATTTGACTTCCGTTTCCTCTTTGCCCCAGTCTCAGCCTTTGCATCTGGGCTTCTGCTAAGGCTGTTTGCCAGAGGGTCCTGGCTACTGGGGTTACCTTCCTAGTCCATTGGTAAGTCCTCTGTGGTCCACACATGTATTTTTGGAGAATTGTGTGGATTCCCGGGTGCCTTTTGCTGCTTCACGCAGTGTGAAATGTCGCAGGGTGGTCAGGATAGCGTTGCGTGTCGCAAATCACTCTTACGTGACTTTTTCTGCAGTTGCGTCATGCTGACTTGCAGCAGTTTTGCGGCACCTACATCAGTTCTTCTGACGCAGGCTGCCGCGTTGCGCCACGGTCCATCACGTTGTAGTTTTGCTGCATCCTAAGCGAATTGCGTTGTCGCAGCGGCAACGCAATATTTTTGACGCATCGCTGCATTGCGGCAGCGATGCGTCACTTCTTGTAAATCTGCCCCTGCTTCTGTTCACCCAAAGGTGTCTGAGTTTACAAATTATTTTATTTTTTCTTGCCCATATGTGGCAACAAGATATGAACTGAAAAATCATCACGGGTGTCCTCATGGGGAGTAACACAGGCCCCTGCAGTTCCTCCACCCTCAGGGGCCCCCCAACCCTTCCGTGGGCCCACATTCATCCCAAAACCTATGAATATTTGCAAGATATTGGAGACTCCATGGCCCATTATCACATTCTGCAAGGGAGAGGGGCCGCCATATTTCGGTACACCACTGGTGCTCTCCTGGAACATACCTAACACTTGCGTGACTGCATTGCTAAATTCTGCAGCTGAAATATCTTTGAATTGCCTACGAAAATTCCTCTTTTGCTGTTTGAAGCAAAACATAAAGAATTCTACATAGATGCAAAGTGACTGATTGGAGATGGAACACTGAAACAAAATGTACTAATGAAACAATAGGCAGAATAAGCTTCCAGGCGTTCCTAACAAGATATTTTACAAGTTTGTTTCAAGAAAAAATAATTCCATTTTTGATTAAACAGCCAGAAAAATCTTAACAATATGAAGTAGCAAAGTAATCAGAAGGAAAGAAGGTGGACATTGAAATCTTCAGGCTTTTATGAATCTCCAATGGGCATGCATCTTAATGAAAAAATGTAAAAAACTCAATTTAAAACAGAAAGTAATAGAATCCTATGAATTAATGATTACAAGAGTGCCTGAGATTCTTTCATATAATCCTTCATCTAAGTCAAAGGCAAAATTAATTAAAATAGGGGCATCCCTGAACGATGTGCAGTATAGCGTTGAAAGAAAATGGTAATAGAGAAGAAACGTAAAAAAGACATTTTAACATACGGCATTGTTAATTTCTAAATGTGATTTAGGAAAACAACAAAAGTCTTAATTAAAAACGAGGCAAGGAAATATTTGAAATTTTCTGGCAGAACGTAATCAAGAATTTGACACGAGACTTCTGTGCCTGGCTGTGAGTTCAACTAGTCAAAAAAGACACCATGGTCCTCCTTAAATTTTGAAGCTTACAGGCCTTCAACAAAAGAAACAGAATGCATGTTGAAGAGTTGTCCAAAAAACGCCTGTCTACTGTACTCTGCAGAGGACCATTTGTTTTCTTTTTTTCTGAGGTAACAATGATACCACAATATCTGACAGCAGCTTCTGCTTTGTTTCCTATTCAGATTCATCCATGTGCCCTTCAACACATGGCCTGCATAATTCCATTATGACAAGGTAGAGGAGAGGGGTGCAGCTGTGTTGAGCAGTGGTAAATTTAAAAAAAATAGTGCAGAGGCTCATGTCAGGAGGCAGCTTACACCAGCCCATTACCCCCAGGTCCCTCCAGTCCTCGTCCCATTCCTTGATTATGGAGACGACCATCTCTCGAACAGAGAAAAGAACAGAGGAATGCTGGGACCCTAACCCCAAACCCTCCCACTGGGAGTACTTAACCAGTACTTACCCAGCATTCCGCCTGTTCTTTTTTCTGTCTCCGACAGGAATGGGACGTGGTGCTTGGTCTCCTGCTTCTGATCCCCGTCTGGCTGCTGGGCTGTCCAGGATGGTGTTGGTTTCGGGTGCCTCCCGGCCTGCTGGTCTTCCCTGGAGGCGCGGATGTTGCCTGCCGGCCCTTTGTGCTACTCCTCCCGATTGGTTCCATGTTGCTGATGGTGCGTCTTCCTGGTGGCTAGGCCAGGTGGAAAACGCATTCGGAAGGCTGGATGGCGGCTCGGCGGCTGTGCTGTTGGTGCCCCTGATGTGCCTGGCGGCTGGATTAATCCTGGATGACCTCCTGCCCATGTTCTGTGGCTGGTTGGGTGCACCTGGGCTGAAGTCTGCCGGCCCCAATGGTGAGTACTGTGTAGCAGCTTTCAACTCACTTTTCCTTTGCTTTTTGGTTTGCTTTGTTGCTTGTCTGCCTGTGGCTGCCCAATTATTTGATGTTCTACTGTTATTTTTTTTCCCGCACTTTCAAGTCCATTATGTTGAGTTATCCCTTACAATTCTTTCCTTAAAATGCAAATAAGTGTCACTTTTTGTTGCATGCTTCTGGGCCCTTTGTGTTCTCTTTCACTGTACTGGGCCTCTGCTCTGACCTTGTGTGGTGGCTGCCCGTGGGTGGCTGGCAACCCAGAGGGCTGGGCTGGTATTGCCTCTGGGGTGTCTGGCGACTGGTGTGGTTGTTTGCCTCCTGCACAGGTGCTGGGGCTGGTGGTGAATGCCTTGGCTGGCTGGTGGGGGCATTGGTGTGGCGGAATTGGAGGAGTCTGCAAGCCCCGGGGGTGTGTACCACGTTGCGTTCTCCCCTGCTTTTTTCACCCCTGGTTTCACTCGCGCCATTGCGGCTGCCCTTGGGTGGTGCTCAGGGGCTATGCTCGGGGTGCCCCTGGTGTGCCTGGTAGCCGTTGGGCCAGTTTTGGCTTTGCCCTGGCGCTCTGGCTTTGGGGCGTGTATGGGCTGGTTAGTGGGGCTATTTGTTTGGCTGCTGTGCCGTCGGGCTTGCCGGCCCTGGGTTGTATCTGTGTGGCAGTTGTTTTCCTCCCTTTGTTCTGCTGTGGGCTGCTTTGGGTCTGAGGCTGTTGTGTATGGTGTGCCATGGGGTCCCTGGATTCCATTGCACGGGCTCTGTTTTCAGTGACAGGGTATTTGCCTGTTGCATCACTGGTGCCTCTGTGGTGGGTTTGGGTCCCTGTGGCGGTGGCGGGGTCCTGCCGCTTTCCACTTGGGGGTTGGTCTTGCCGTTTGGGCTTAGTCCGTTGGGGTTCCTGCCCGCCATCCTGCTGGTGTTCCCCGCACGGTATGTTGTGGCTCGGGCTGGTTTTATGCCTCTGGTGTCTCTGGTACTGCTTTCCTGCTGTTGCTGTGTCTGCATGGGTCCGGTTTCTGCCCTGTCCCTTTTTCGGTCTCTGCTCCCACAGTGGGTTGTGCTCCTGTGTGCCCTTCGGGCTATTTATTCCTTGGGTTGTGGTATCGCCTCTTGCTGGATATGGGCTTTGGCTCTGCCTCGGTTGTCGTGGCTGCGCTGTGTTGTGGTTTGGGCCCTTGTTGGCCTGTGACGGTTGGATTGGCAGTGCTGTCACTGCCCTTGTCTCCTGTTTGGGGGCTTCCTGGTTGTGGGGGAGGATTGCCTCCGGGAGATGTGTGGCTCGGGCTGCTGGGGCCTTGGAGCCTTGGGAGTCGCCTTTTAGGTATCTGCCTGTGGGCGGTTTTTGCCTTCCCTTTCTCTGGTCGCATTGTACCTTACTGTGGCCTGATTGTGGCTGGTTCCAGTGGTTTTCTCTCTGCCCGTGCTGGTTCGGGGTTTCTGGGGTTGTGGCTGTTTGGCCCTGTGCTGCTCCTTCTGGGACTGTGAGGACGCCATGTTGGTGGCCTCCTGTCTTGGCTGAAGAGTCTGTGGTTTGGTCGGATGGCTTCTCGAGTGCCTGGGGGGCCCACTGCGGGGTGAGGCTGTAGGCCGCCCTGTTTGTCTCTCCTGTTCTTGTGGTCCGGGCATGGTTCTTGTTCCTGCCATTTTTGCTCTGGGGCCGGTGGCTGTCTGCGTCTCCTTTTGCTTTGGGACTGTCTTGGGGTTTTCTCTTGGCCCTTCTGCAGCTGGTCTTGGGACTGGGTTAGGGTGGTTCTTTGGTCTTGTCTTTTGTCGTCCGGCCCGGTTGGTCGCCTGGTTGTTAGGTTGGGGCTTTCCTCCCTCCCGGTTTCCTGGGTTCCTCTTCGGTGGCCGGTGGCTTAGTCTTCTCCGGCCCTGTCTTTTTCACCTTCGGTCGATCCCCACGTTTGTGGTTGTTGGTGTCCTCTTTGGTGTGTGTTGTTGGGGCAGGGTCTTCCCTGTTGGACCTGTTTGGTCTTTGGGTTCTCCTGGTCTCAGTGTCTCAGTGGCCTTGGGAGGTTGCCTCGCCCTACTCTTGGTGCTGTGCCCTGGTTTGGTACAGGGTCTGCTGGAGTCCGCCCCTTGTTTTTCCTTGGGCGGGATCCTGTTCTTGGCCTTGTTCTTGGTGAGGTGTTGTGCTTCAACGGGGTTCTGTTCTCTGGTTCTCCCTCTGCCATTGTCTGTCCAAGTGGGGTCTGTGATTCTGGCTGCCTGGTCCTTGTGGTTGGTATTCAGGAGGCTGGAGTTCTGGTGCTAGTAGGGCCTGCTTCAGCCTGGCCATGACCGTGTCTTGTTGGGCAGGGTTCCAGTGTTGTGTTGCTGTGTCCTCTGCGTTCTTTGTGGGTGCCTTGGTCTTTGTCTGTTGGCCTGTCCCTGTGCCCCGGCTCATTCTCCCGGTAAGGGTGATTTTGTGGTTGTCCTGTGTTGACACTGGTGGTTGGTGCTAGACATTCCTGATCTGGTGCCTGATCCTCTGCTGAGGATTTTCTGTGGCTGTGCCCTCTGGGCTCCCTGGTAGCCAGGTCTGTCAGGTTGGGGGCGTGGCTATTGATCTGTGTTTCCTCCCTTCGTGGTTTGGTCTGTGTGGCCCTGCCCTTGGTTGGTCCACTGGGTATGTGCCTTGGCCCTGTTGGCTTCCCCTGTCCTTTTGTTTCTCAACTGGTCTGCTGTGGGACTCCCAGGTGTTGTTGGTCCTGTTGGTGGCCCTGTCGCCCTTCATTCCTGGTTGGGCCTTTTGGGTCTCTCCAGGCTTCTCCCGGACTCTCTTTTTTGGGTTTGTTGTGGGTCTTTTTGGATTTGTTGGGCATTCTTTCCATTGGGCGCGCTCTCTGTTGGTTCTGCAACTGGGTATGTGGGGCTGCTTGGTGGTGCTGGGCATGGCAGCCTTCTGGCCCGGTGGGCACCCTTCTGGGCTTTTCGAGCCCTGTGGGGTGATGTGGCTGTTCTGGTCCTCCTTGTGCTGGTTGTTTCTGGTGGAGTGGCTGCTCCGACCCCTTTGGGGCTTCGCCTTTGTACTTGGGGTCTCTGTGGTTGGCCTCCTTTCCGGATTTGGTTTTGTTTGTCTTTGCCTTGTCGCCTTCATGGCTGGCTCCCTTCCGCCTGGCATTTTTGGGGGTGGGGTCGGTGGGGCCTGGGTGCCCTGCTTGCCTTTTTTCTGTGGTTAGCTGCCTCCTTGGTGCCACTGGTGCCTTCTGCTTTCGGGGTGCTGGTTCTTTCAATCCTTGGTTGTGCCCTGTTGGCCTGACGCTGGCTTGCTGGTGTCTAGTTGCCTTGGGTCTTCTTCCATGTGTGGCCTTCTTGCTGTTCTTCTGTTGAGGGTGTTCTGGTGCTTCCTTGGCAGGTGCTCCTCCTCCGTTGTTGGTTTGGGGGTGTTCCTGGTGTGGGTTGGCTCCCTTCTGGGTGGTGGCACCATGGGTTGGCTGCTTTTTTAGTTCACCTTGGTTGTCTCCTGCTTATTCTGGGGGGTGCAGCCCTGTTGTTTGGTTGGGAGCCTTGCAGGCTGTGTGATCCTGCCTGTGTTTTACTGTGGTTCTCCCGTTTGCTTCGCTTCGGTGCTGCTTTTCGGTGTGGGGTCCTGGGTATTCTTTGGGGGTTCAGAAGGCCGGGTTTCTGGCTTTGGTATGCTCCATAAGTAAGGAATGGGATGAGGACTGGAGGGACCTGGGGTAATGGCGTATTGCTTACTGGTGATCTTTATTACTCCTGGCCATGTTGTCCTCATCCCATTCCTTACGGCCCTCCCTCCCTCCCAGATGGCTGGCCTTCCTGTTGGTGGTTTGGTAGTTCGGGTGGAATGCTCGGTAATTAATGGTTAAGTACTCCCAGTGGGAGGGGGTGGGGTTAGCGGTCCCAGCATTCCTCTGTTCTGTTTTCTGTCAGAGAGATGGTCATCTCCATAAGAAAAGAATGGGAAGAGTACAACGGGACTAAGAGTATTTAAGATTACCGGTAAGTAATAGGGCATTTCTCCTGTTAGCGCCCCCTAAAACTGAACTGCTGACCATGAAAGTGGGGAGAGGATGTGGCATAATGGCCAGAGCTGCAGACTTTGGAGCTGGGAAACCAGGTTCGAGTCCTGGTGTGGGCTCAACATCCCTGTAAATGATCTAATACAATAAGCAACAGAGCACAGCACCAAAAAACATTTTTCTTCTGATCAATTCAGGTCGGACTTGTGTTTGAATGTCCCATGTACAACATAACATATTCCAATCCAAGTAGCAAGAAATAAGCAGCATATATTTGTAAATAAGAGTTGGCACGACGTTGTTGAAAATCCACAGCCAACACATGTTTCGTCGTAAGAACGACTTTTTCAAGGCTTGATAAAGTAAGTCCGTAGTCAAATGTGTTCTCAGGAGTAACGAAACGTGATTTCTCTTTGTCACAGCTAAGTCAAAAATCTTAAAAAGTGTTTAGTAGTCGGGACATCCAAGTAGGCCCTCAATAAAATTCTCTCTTTGTTTATTCAATACTGGGGAGCGTAGCTAAGGCAAGTTTTTTATGATTCTGACAGGAATCCAAACGGTATCTGTAGTCCTAAGTAATTCGTCAAAACTGTCATCCGAGGTTCCTTAATATGGAACAATCAATCCATTCCCCCATGCCCGGTTTAAATGCCACGCTGGTCCCGACGTGTTCCTGGACGTCCATTAAGGAAGCCATGGGGGCAGGCAGAGACTACTGGGGCACACCTGTGAGGGTTGAGGACTTTTACCTCTGCCGTCCAGGGGCTGACCCTACTATCACTCTGCCAACTGGACCAAATACAACCCTTTCCACGCTTGTCTCTTGGTGGTATCATAGGCAAGCAGTCACATGCTTCTCAAGGTTGTTAGTGCGGGGTTACTCAGGCTCAAGAATTAATGCCACCCCCACTCCCAGGAAGTGCAATAAAATAAATGTTGAGTCGATGCTTCCATTTGTAGGAAAAGACAAATACTTTTATTGCACTAAAAAACCCAGAAGGTCACTACGCATTAAATTTTACACAAGTACCAGATTCTCAGGTGCAGAGCTTGATGCTCTTAGGGGGCCTCCGCTGACTAGACTGTAGCCTAACTCTAGTGGGCCCCCTTCTGCTACTGGCCCCCCTCATAGCAAAAGACAAACAGATGATAGACAGAATGCAGAACAAATCAAACACTCACCCCCAGTCAAGAGATCTTGATTGAATCCATCGTTCTTTTGCTCACAATGCCACCCCAGTTTAGACCCAGCCATATGCAAATCAGTCTTGACCCTTTTCCTCATGGAAACAGTCCAGCCCGAACTGCCAAGCCTGAAAACTGCCAAGCCTGAAACTGCCTCCCTGGACCAGAAACAAGCATCCTGGGACTGGTTTCGGGGCATCACCCCACATCAGCCAGGCTAGCTTGAATCCAGTGACACAGTGAGCCCGGGACCCACGTCTGGGCATACCTGGCACACTTAGGGCGAGAAAGCAAAAGACACACAGAAGATGGACAGAATGCAGAGCAAATCAAACATTCACCCCCAGTCAAGAGATCTGGGTTGAATACATCGTTCTTTTGCCACCCAAGTTTAGACCCAGCCATATGCAAATCAGTCTTGATCCTGTTCCTCATGGGAACAGTCCAGCCCGAACTGCCAAGTCAGGTCCTCCCGGACCGGAAACAAGCATCCTGGGATCAGTTTTGGGGCATTAGCCCTCATCAGTCCAGTTTAATTTTCACCCCCTCATAGCAGGCTGAGGGTCACTCAGGAAAATTGGTGGATGCAGCTCGTGCCCCCCTTGTATCTAGGTTAGCACACAGACCCCCAGGCCTAGGCCTGATAACTCTCTCACCAAGTTCAGGTTAGCAGTTCTGTGGTCGCACTCGTCACTCTCAGTTTCTCATCAGTCCTTGGTTGCAGCGCAGGGCCATGTTTGGTCTTCCTGCAGCAGTGGGATCTTCACCAGCAGTGATGGGAGCCTGCAGCAGTATGTGAAAGTCAATGAGAGGTGTGAGACTGTGCACACTCTTCTCACTGCAGAAGTATCTCACTGGTGGTAGGTCAAAGTCTCCTGGCAGCATCCAGCAGTCGACTTTGGGTGGAACGGCAGCCTGTCACACAGTGTGTCACTGGCAGGGATATGTCCAGAATGGAGGTTTCTGACAGTTGCTGTCTTCCAGATTTTGACTTGCTCTGGCCCTCCGGAGAATACTTGGTGATTCTTCTTGGGAATGCCGGTCACTAACCCATAGATGATGGTTCTTTGGCTCAGTGGGTGCCAGGTGTTATCATCAACACACAGTTCCTCAAGGCAATGATCTCGAATCTTCACAAGGTAGCCCTCAGGTACCCCATGGTCACATAGGGGTTGATTCCGATTCGGGACGGAAAAAGCACCGACCGACTCGGATCCGGAAATAATACTGACCGACACGTACCTGTGGCGCCCGACACGCCAAGTACGATGCAAGGCGTGAAAAATCCGACCGACACGTACCGAAACCAAGTCGACCGACCAAGCCGCAAGGAAAACAGCAATCCGGCCGGAAAAACACGCGAATCCAACCGACCGACACGCACCCGGAACAAATCCGACCGAAACGTACACGCGAACACCAAACCGCAAAGTACGATGCAAGGCGCGAAAACCACGAGCGAGTCGGACGGAGGCCAAGCCGCACGACCGACACGCATACAAAACCGAGCCGAAGCAACACAAAACACCGCGACCGACGCGTACGCAGCATAGAAAACTGCACAAACACAGCGTGAACGAAACGGAGAAGACCGTACGAGACAAATGCAGGGTCCGACTCGGTCACAAGAACGTTTCCAACATACACAAACAGCACAAAGGAAAAATCACCCAAAAAGGCCAAACAAGCAATTACCAAGCCAATAAATACTGGGGGGTGGGGACAGAGAACAAAGACACACCCACAACTCCACCTATATAAAGTACACAAATCACAACCATGAGCCTTTGCAAATGCCATTCCACTGCCAGCACCCAAGAGAAAGCAACCACACACCCACAGCTCATCCCTCACACAAGCCACACACCATCAGCACACCAACAAATACCTACCTCACATACACCCAGCAAAACACACACTAACACACCCTCACCTGCACACCAACACACACATCACTCACCATCACCACCCATCACCATGCCCCACAAGAAGAATCCCAAGTTCCTAGATTGTGAATTGGAAGTCATGGTAGACGAGATCCTCAGGGTAGAGAAACAGCTGTTTGGCACACTGGTCCAACAGACCCCCATCTCCCAGAAAACCAAGATGTGGGAGAGGATCATCAACAGGGTGAACGCACAATCACCATGTCGGCGCACAAAGAGCGACATCCAGAACAGGTGGTATGACGTGCGCAGGAGGGTACGGGACCTGCTGAAGAAAGACTACATCAACAGCCAATACACCGGCAGTGGCCCTCCTGCCAAGCCAATATACCTCAGGCCCTGAGAGGAGAAGGTGCGGCCCATCCTTCCGCCAGTGAGCGTATATGGACTAGAGGACATCCCAGAGCCTGGTGAGTACACAACAAATGTACACAATATACTGCCACAAAACACACACATCACTGTCAAGGGGAGAGTCAAACCATGCACTCATAGCAATTACACAGCAACCAGAACAGAATCATCCCAAAATGTGTATGTCAGTCAGATAAACACAACACATGCCATCAAAAAACTCACATCCAACTGTGCCAACACATGTACAAACACAACTACAACTACAGCTAGGCAGTGGCACAAATAGAACTAACAAACACATCCAGACATGTAGCCACCACAACAACACCAACACACAGTGAAGACCACTCAAAGGAAGGAATTCTGTGTATGCTGGCCAAGTCAGTGTAGCCAATAGCATCATGGGAGTCGCAGTCACACATATTGCCCCCCCACAACTGTCCCATCAACACCACCCTGAACCATGCTCACATCACAGGGAGTGGAGAAGGACTCACAAGATGGCTGACACTGGCTACTGCTGTGGAGAGCACAAGGCCCTGCTGGCAACTGTGCACCAACAAACAGCAGGACACCACTGACTGACATCCTGAGAGACAACTTCCACTCCCTGCAATGCAAGCACAGTCCATGGTGGGATATCTGGCTAGCTGGGTGGGAAGGAGGACTTGCAGCACTGACCATAGTCACAAGCACCTCCCCTCACACACACCCCAACACAAACTCCACAGAACCCACCTGGTAGAATGCAATGCCCCCATCCTAACACAAGATCCCACAAAGAACCACCACCCTGGGTTATATTGTGTGAAGCACAGGGCCACTCTTGGGACTTTTAGCCAAACAACTGCCAGGACAACACTCCCAGCCATCCTGTCAGCACAGCCAGCCCACCCCACAGGGAAGCAGAGTCAAAGGAAGGAAGCATGGGCATGCTGGGAAGGGGGTGGAGGCAATAGCATGATGGGAGTCGTAGTCACTGATATTGGTCACCCCCACAACTGTCCCATCAACACCACCCTGAACCATGCTCACATCACAGGGAGTGGAGAAGGACTCACAAGATGGCTGACACTGGCTACTGCTGTGGGGAGCACAAGGCCCTGCTGGCAACTGTGCACCAACAAACAGCAGGACACCACTGACTGACATCCTGAGAGACAACTTACACTCCCTGCAATGCAAGCACGTTCCATGGTGGGATATCTGGCTAGCTGGGTGGGAAGGAGGACTTGCAGCACTGACCATAGTCACAAGCACCACCCCTCACGCACACCCCAACACAAACTCCACAGAACCCACCTGGTAGAATGCAATGCCCCCCATCCTAACACAAGATCCCACAAAGAACCACCACCCTGGGTTATGTTGTGTGAAGCACAGGGCCACTCTTGGGACTTTTAGCCAAACAACTGCCAGGACAACACTCCCAGCCATACTGTCAGCACAGCCAGCCCACCCCACAGGGAAGCAGAGTCAAAAGGAAGGAAGCATGGGCATGCTGGGAAGGGTGGTGGAGGCAATAGCATGATGGGAGTCGTAGTCACTGATATTGGTCACCCCCACAACTGTCCCATCAACACCACCCTGAACCATGCTCACATCACAGGAAGTGGAGAAGGACTCACAAGATGGCTGACACTGGCTACTGCTGTGGGGAGCACAAGGCCCTGCTGGCAACTGTGCACCAACAAACAGCAGGACACCACTGACTGACATCCTGAGAGACAACTTACACTCCCTGCAATGCAAGCACGTTCCATGGTGGGATATCTGGCTAGCTGGGTGGGAAGGAGGACTTGCAGCACTGACCATAGTCACAAGCACCTCCCCTCACACACACCCCAACACAAACTCCACAGAACCCACCTGGTAGAATGCAATGCCCCCATCCTAACACAAGATCCCACAAAGAACCACCACCCTGGGTTATGTTGTGTGAAGCACAGGGCCACTCTTGGGACTTTTAGCCAAACAACTGCCAGGACAACACTCCCAGCCATACTGTCAGCACAGCCAGCCCACCCCACAGGGAAGCAGAGTCAAAAGGAAGGAAGCATGGGCATGCTGGGAAGGGGGTGGAGGCAATAGCATGATGGGAGTCGTAGTCACTGATATTGGTCACCCCCACAACTGTCCCATCAACACCACCCTGAACCATGCTCACATCACAGGAAGTGGAGAAGGACTCACAAGATGGCTGACACTGGCTACTGCTGTGGGGAGCACAAGGCCCTGCTGGCAACTGTGCACCAACAAACAGCAGGACACCACTGACTGACATCCTGAGAGACAACTTACACTCCCTGCAATGCAAGCACGTTCCATGGTGGGATATCTGGCTAGCTGGGTGGGAAGGAGGACTTGCAGCACTGACCATAGTCACAAGCACCTCCCCTCACACACACCCCAACACAAACTCCACAGAACCCACCTGGTAGAATGCAATGCCCCCCATCCTAACACAAGATCCCACAAAGAACCACCACCCTGGGTTATGTTGTGTGAAGCACAGGGCCACTCTTGGGACTTTTAGCCAAACAACTGCCAGGACAACACTCCCAGCCATACTGTCAGCACAGCCAGCCCACCCCACAGGGAAGCAGAGTCAAAAGGAAGGAAGCATGGGCATGCTGGGAAGGGGGGTGGAGGCAATAGCATGATATGGAGTCGTAGTCACTGATATTGGTCACCCCCACAACTGTCCCATCAACACCACCCTGAACCATGCTCACAGTACAGGAAGTGGAGACGGACTCACAAGATGGCTGACACTGGCTACTGCTGTGGGGAGCACAAGGCCCTGCTGGCAACTGTGCACCAACAAACAGCAGGACACCACTGACTGACATCCTGAGAGACAACTTACACTCCCTGCAATGCAAGCACGTTCCATGGTGGGATATCTGGCTAGCTGGGTGGGAAGGAAGACTTGCAGCACTGACCATAGTCACAAGCACCTCCCCTCCACACACACCCCAACACAAACTCCACAGAACCCACCTGGTAGAATGCAATGCCCCCATCCTAACACACGATCCCACAAAGAACCACCACCCTGGGTTATGTTGTGTGAAGCACAGGGACACTCTTGGGACTTTTAGCCAAACAACTGCCAGGACAACACTCCCAGCCATCCTGTCAGCACAGCCAGCCCACCCCACAGGGAAGCAGAGTCAAAAGGAAGGAAGCATGGGCATGCTGGGAAGGGGGAGGAGGCAATAGCATGATGGGAGTCGTAGTCACAGCTCTACATCCCCCACCACATGGCCCAGCAAGCTCACACTCACGCATGCACATCCCACAGAGAGTGGAAAGGCCCATCAAAGATGTCTGACACTGTTGCTGTGTCGTGGGGAGCACAAGGGCATGCTGGGTACTGCACACCAACCAACAGCAGGACACCACTGTCAGCCATCTTGCCATTGCTCTCACACCCACACACACTGAACTCCCCACAAAAGCAAGTAAGTATGGGAATGCTGGGAAGTGGGGTGGAGGCAATAGCATGATGGGAGTCGTAGTCACAGACATAGCTCACCCCCACAACTGTCCCATCAACACCACCCTGAACCATGCTCACATCACAGGGAGTGGAGAAGGACTCACAAGATGGCTGACACTGGCTACTGCTGTGGGGAGCACAAGGCCCTGCTGCCAACTGTGCACCAACAAACAGCAGGACACCACTGACTGACATCCTGAGAGACAACTTCCACTCCCTGCAACGCAAGCACGTTCCATGGTGGGATAACTGACTGGCTGGGTGGGTGGGAATGAGGGCCGGCTGTCAACCAAACACAACCAATGCAGACCATGTTCACACCCCAAAAAATACATAGAAATGCCCAAATAATGCAGGACAATGTGCCACACCAATATCATCCCCTGACTGTGACGACTTAGGACAATGCAATGTACAGGCCCGCACCCAGAGGCACAGTCACAACTGTCATGTGTGTCAACCATTGATGCCTGCAGAAACATAACATACATTGTTTGTGTCTCCCAAAAACAGGTGATGATGGGGACACAGCAGCAGACGCTGAGGAGTCCCAGTCCCAGGCTCAAGAGGATGCGGAGCTCACTGGCGTCGTACAGCCTCTGTCCTCCTCGGACGATGAAGACCAACCTGGCACATCCGGTGCAAGTCAACATGCAGCACCAGCAGGACCACCAGCTGCAGCACCAGCAGGACCACCAGCTGCACCCCCTGCACCCACCCCTCCAACGACTGTCACCACAAATACCATCCCTGCCGACATGGACAGAACAAGGAGCAACACCAGCACAGGGACCCTGGACCAACCTGGGGCCATGGACACCACCACCACCACCACCACCAACCCCCAAGGTGGACCAGGGTTATCTGTGCGTGCCACTGCACACACTGCACATGTCAGCAGGGGTGGTGGGAGGTGGGAGACAGAGGTCGCTGCTTGCAGACGTTGCTGGTGTGCATGATGACCCACAACTGGTACGCATAGCTGATGCGTACCAGTCCAGCACCGGAGAGCTCAGCCAGGTAGTGGGGCTCCTCAGAGACATGAAACAGCAGCAGGCTGCCCATCATGCCCGCTTGGACTCCCACATGTCCCACGTGGAGTCACACATGTCCCACGTGGACTCACACATGTCCCGCGTGGAGTCCAAGTGGGATGCACTGCATGAGATGACGGCGGTGCACAGGGACATTTTACAATGCCTCCGCCAGATGAACAGCAACCAGTCCACACCTCCCTGTGTGCCAACAACATCTGGTGCCGAACAAACTGCAACTGCCACAGGGAGGGAGGAGGACTCTGGCGGAGAGTCCCCTGCACCGCAGCAGCCTGTACTTGAGGGCCCCCCCAAGAAGAGGGGTCGTCCGAGGAGGGAAAAGTGAGAGGCCGATGGCCAAGCGCAACTCCCAGGAAGCCTGAACCTGTTCTGGATGTTCGCCTTTGTGCACAGACTGTTCACCCTGTTGACGGCAACACTACTCCCACACATTGCATGGGGAGTACAAGTTGGACCAATGTGTCAGACAACTGTGGCCCCGATACTGGGGATCCTGTCTACCAGGACTTTCAATTCACCTAGGAACTTTGGATTGCAAGATTTATGTACAGCACTACCCATCCTATGCACTATTAACACAAATGTATCACAATAAACACACTAATACACCATACTTGCCTCTGTCGTGATTCCAACGTGTGAGCTGTTATGGGGATGATGAACTGCAAAATTACACTGTGTATGCGAACTGCAACAGCAAGGACAACACAGGCATGTGAGTAAAGGCAACGTGACACATATGAGGGAGACACACCACCAGGGCTACACAACACATACACACCTAGGCCATCTGACTCATTGCCTTCACTGATGTTGCCAGGGAAGACGGTGCAATGCACAGACACCACACCCATTCCCAGTTGTAGTCAAGTAGCCCACAGGTGCAGTAAGCAAATGGCAGTCAAATGTGTGTCCACAGACAACGCACATCACAAAGTGAAGCACAGGTTTATTACATAGTTGCAACATGTCGTAACCACTACAGATGCAAGGTAATCCCACCTGGCAGCGGGCACACAGTCAACAACTGTAGACGGAAGGAAGTCCATGGGTGTGGCGCACATCACCTGTAGGGACACAACAGCTACCAGCCTGGATGTGCAATCACGTCGTCGGTGGACACAGTTGACCAAACGAATCTGAAAGTACCCTGTGAAGGACAGAAATGACACACAGTCAAAAGCAATGGAGTACAGGACAGAACAGCAAAACTCATGCACAATACATGTTACAAGATACCCACCCAGAACCAAGTTAGCATGTCAACACTGTTGGGGAGTACAGCCCACCTGTTAGCACACATCGCAACACACATCCAGTCAAGTAGCCCATGGACACACTCCAACAGCACCAGAGCACCACCCACACATCATGCCAACTCACATCATTGACATGACACCTCAGGATACTCACATTCAGCTAAAGAAGTTGGTGATGAGCTGTGTGCGGACATCACCATCATCATCATCATCATCATCGTCACTGGCATCGTGGTCCAGGCTAGGATCCTCCACAGGTGGCGGATGTTGGTCATTGTCATCCTGGATGAGAGGCAACTCCTTCCGCACTGCCAGGTTGTGGAGCATGCAGCAGACGATGATAATCTTGCACACTTTCGCAGGGGCATATGGGAGGGACCCTCCGGTCTTGTCCAGGCAGCGGAAGCGGCTCTTCAGGAGACCAAATGTCCGCTCAATCACTCTCCTGGTCCGACCATGTGCCTCATTGTAGCGCATCTGGGCTGGTGTCACAGGGTTCCTGAGGGGTGTCAGCAACCACGGCATGTTGGGGTATCCCGAGTCACCTACGGACAGACAAGTGCACATTAGCTGACTTGGAAAAGTGGGCGGAATACTACAGATCAGATCACACACAATGGCACAAAGTCAGTACACACCGACAAGCCAGGCACGCTGGTTCTGCATCTGTGCCATCATCCTGGGGATGCGACTACTCCTCATCACAAAGGCATCGTGTGCTGAACCAGGGAAACGGGCACACACGTGTGTGATGGTCATGTCTGCAAGACACACCACCAGTGCATTGACCGAGTGGTAGTGCTTGCGGTTCCTGTAGGCCTGCTCCTGGGCCTGTGGTGGTACCAAAGCCACATGTGTCCCATCAATGGAGCCAATGACATGCGGCATCCTCCCCAGGGCATAAAAGTCACTCTTCACGTCAGTGAGTCGTCGCAGTCTAGGGAAATAGATGTACCGGTTCAGGAATAGCAACATTGCCGCCAAAACATCGCGGAGCACACGGCTCAACATGGTCTGTGACATCCCACCAGCAGTCGCCACAGTATGTTGGAAGGTACCGGTGGCAAAGAAGTGTAGGGCTGCCATCACCTTCACCTTGGGGGTCAGCGCTGTAGGATACGGCCGGCCAGGCTGCAAATGTGGGGACAACTGCACTGCCAAATCCTCAATCAGCTGCCTGGTGAAGCGGTACCGTCGGATGCTGTCCCGTTCCACCATCGTTGCCAGGTCTGGGAATGGTCGATGGACAGCAGGAGCCCTGCAGTGCAGAGGAGAAGTAAGCAAGATTGTCAGTCACCCCACATATGCGGCAATGAACACACTCAAGATCCCAACATACATCATTATGAGGCACAACTACATGAAGTGTGCAGTTCCGGAAGGACATGTATGGTACATACATGGCCAACATCTGTCAACACGGTCCAACAGGTGGCATCAATTAGTCCCAGGTTGGCCCATTGGATATCATGAGGCCATGTCACAGTTCCCATCTCCTGCTGCCGTGTCACAATAACCCCCACAGTGACATGTGAGGACAGATGTGCCCCAGGCACCACAGCTCAACGACAGGTACATTCCCAGGGACCCTGTATTGCCACATGGACACTGGCATTACATGGAGTATCATGTATACACCACAGCAAAACAACCATGACCCCCACAGGTAGTGGCCCCACTTGCCACGGCAGGACAGACATGGACGTCTGTGACACACACACGCACAACATCAAAGTCCATGCACACACAACCTGGATGTGGAGACTGTCTCCCATTGTGCACATGAAATCAGAGACATTGTAAACACTACATGCACAAAGACTGTGGAGGACCATCACTATTGTGCCACTGGGACACCCTGGCTCAAACATACCGTCCCACATGGGACTCACGGGGTATGTGACATGACATACACATACACTACCGTGAAATGTGACCATGGCACATGCACAGATATGAACAGTTGCACATCACAGTGGTCATGTACACGTAACACCCAGGATCCTGTCCCCATGAACACATGCACAGCCTGGGGGTGGCTGCCCACAGGTGACACCCACAGGACAACATGTACACCAACATACACACAATAGGAAATGCAGCCTTACATGCCTTATGATAAAGTTTGGACAGGCTGTCGTGATGTAGGTGTGCCCCTCACTCCCTGGGAGCTATCTGTGGCTGGCATATGTCCATCTGAGACAGGCATGCTGTTATATGCCAGTCACATGTACAGTGATGCGTTGTACTGCAATGGACCGATCGGTGCCCCCGGCCGGCCCATTGCATTCAATGTGTGCGGGTACGCGTTGTACCCCTGTACGCGTTGAACTGCAATGGACCCATCGGTGCCTCCGGCCGGCCCATTGCATTCAATGTGTGCGGGTACGCGTTGTACCCCTGTACGCGTTGAACTGCAATGGACCGATCGGTGCCTCCGGCCGGCCCATTGCATTCAATGTGTGCGGGTATGCGTTGTACCCCTGTACGCGTTGTACTGCAATGGACCGATCGGTGCCTCCGGCCGGCCCATTGCATTCAATGTGTGCGGTACGCGTTGTACCCCTGTACGCTGTTGAACTGCAATGGACCGATCGGTGCCTCCGGCCGGCCCATTGCATTCAATGTGTGCGGGTACGCGTTGTACCCTGTACGCGTTGTACTGCAATGGACCGATCGGTGCCTCCGGCCGGCCCATTGCATTCAATGTGTGCGGGTACGCGTTATACCTCTGTACGCATTGTACTGCAATGGACCGATCGGTGCCTCCGGCCGGCCCATTGCATTCAATGTGTGCGGGTGTGCGTTGTACCTCTGTACGAGTTGAACTGCAATGGACCGATCGGTGCCCCGGCCGGCCCATTGCATTCAATGTGTGCGGGTATGCGTTGTACCTCTGTACGCGTTGTACTGCAATGGACCGATCGGTGCCTCCGGCCGGCCCATTGCATTCAATGTATGCGGGTACGCGTTGTACCTCTGTACGCGTTGTACTGCAATGGACCGATCGGTGCCTCTGGCCGGCCCATTGCATTCAATGTGTGCGGGTACGCGTTGTACCTCTGTACGCGTTGAACTGCAATGGACCGATCGGTACCTCCGGCCGCCCATTGCATTCAATGTGTGCGGGTACGCGTTGTACCCCTGTACGCGTTGTACCGCAATGGACCGATCGGTGCGCACCCATTGACAATGGGCTTGCCTGGCAACGGACGCGTGTTCAATTTCGAACGAGTCAATTGCTGGAAAATCAGTTGGTCACCCACAACAATGTTGCAAAATCATGTATGTCATGAAGTTGAAGATTTGAAGGATGCTGTGGGCGTGTTTTGGTGCTGCTATTCCATGGATTGGCCAGATTCAGAAGATGCAAACGACTTGGACCTATCACTTTGGACACAAGGGACAGTATCTGCCTCTCCAGCACATATATATTGCTGGCTGTTCCCCTGAGAGCTCACTTGCCTGCACTACATGCTCCAGGACGACATCTGCCACTGCACTGCTGCTGTCTCTGCCCCTCTGGACCCTGCAATGGCACGTACTGTGGAGAGAGCCCCAGCCTTCAGCCTTGAAGAGAACCAGGCCCTGCTGGACAGCCTACTTCCACAGTACAGCAAGCTGTATGGGACACCAGGGGAGCAGGTGAGTGTTCTGTGCACTGCCTTTCTGAATGTGCATTTTGTCTGACTAGCAAGGCTGAAAGTCTGCACGCCACTGGCTAGCAGGCTCACTGAGTAGTTGTCACCCCCATAGTGTGTAGTGACATGCACTGGACAGGTATGGTGCAGTGACAGTGCATTTGAACATGGTTTTACTTCCCATGCAATGATACCATGTAGTGACGTCTGGCAAACTGTCCATGGGCAGCTTTGCACTGCCTGTGTACATCATGTGCCCCTGTGATTGAGACATGTATATACAACTGTGTCATGCATGGATATGTTGCATGTGTGGTAATGGCCTTTTCACTTTGTCATCCTGACAGGTTAATGCCCATCGGAAGCAGGAGATCTGGAAGGACATCGTCCGGGCCGTCCGGTCCGTGGGGGTCTACAAGCGCCGGATCCGCAACTGCCAGAAGAGGTGGCAGGACCTTCGGGGCTGGACCCGGAGGATTGCACGGGTCCAGCTGAAGCTGTCGCCTCCTCGCAGGAGGGGCGGAACACGGACCCTGACCCCCACATGCTCCAGATCCTGGCGGTGGTGTTTCCAGACCTGGATGGGCAGCTGAAGGCCAGACAGCAGCAAGGAGGGGTGAGTCAAAGACTGCACTGTGAACTCTGTATTACATGCTTTGTGCCCTCCTCTGGCCTGGTTCAACTGCCACAGTGCAGCAGTCATGTTGTCCAGGAGCCATGTCCCTCTATTGTGCACTGCCCACTGCTCATCTGATACCCAGGTGTGGCCCTTACATTCAGGGAATTGTGTCACTTGGGACTGTGTCCTTGCAGTTTGCTTCACTAAAGGTGGGGGACAGCATCTGTTTCCCTAACTCTGTTGTGGGCATCATGGGTGGGTCCATTGTTCACACAACGCCTGTGTTTGGACATGTGATCTGCGTGTTGCTTTGATATGCGGTCCACTTGCTGAGCTGAGCCACCACATGTGCCTGGGGTATGTGGCACACGCCCATGCAGCGGGTGGGAACAATGTTTGGGCCCCAGGAGTGTGCAGATTACGTGTGTCACACATACATAGCCAGCTATCCACTGTCCAGGGCACATCCCTCATTCATGTGGAGCAGGACAGTCATGCCTACTCCAGGCCATGCAATGCACTCTGTACTCCCACTCCCGTGTATCAGCTGACACATTGTGCACAGTGATTTGACCCCTCAGGTGTCTGCCTCTGTGTCAGTGTGCTGTGGATTAGTTGCCAGGACTGCTGGGGTGTTTCTTGGTAGGGGCTCAGCATGCCCCTGGAGATGTGACCATAGGAGACGATACTTGTGTGTCACATAGGTGTTTGATCAGCTGCCCGTGCAGACTGGGGTATGCGAATGTGAAGTTCAGGCAGCTGTTCCCCATTCACAGCAAATTGTGAGGGGCTCAGGTTCAGAGGGTAGTGTCACAGGTCTCCCATATGTCCAATAGGTATGACCTGGACAGATGAGGGTTAAGATGATGTGTTGTGTGGGGGATGTACATGTGCACTTGTGCAGCTCCAGGACTTGCATTCCCCATGACCTACTATTGTGACACAGTGCATAGTGTTGTTGTCTGGCTGCCAAGTCATACATCACTGAGACAGTGATGTATGACTTAGCAGTCATGCCTCTGCCATGGCATGTGTCAACTTATTGGTGGTCCTGCAGGGGAGTGACATGTGCTACATGCACACCATTGTGGCGATGGCTATCAGGACATGGGTGCATCATGGTGTCTGTCGCTGGTATGCATCACATGCATTTCCTATTTGACTCTGGGCATCCCTTTCATCCGGAAACCTGTACTGACTCAGTGGCAAGAGCTGTGATGTGTGCATGTCCACATGCCACACCGTGTCCTCTGCACTGTCCAACTACTGTGTACTTGGTGCATGTGTCCACACTGGGGTGTTGCAATCCAACAGACACCAGACAGATGGGTGCAAGGCCATGTGGGATGTGAGTGCCATGCTTGGCATCAGACTGACAATTGGCTTCTCCTGTTCAGTTAGGGCACTTTTAGCAATGTACAACTAATGATGCCAGGGCTTGCTCTGTCATGTGCTGTGCTCACAGTGGTGTGTGCGTTTGGTGCAGGTGACTGATGTCTGTCTGTTTCCCCATTGTTTGCAGATACATCCACGGCCATGGAAGGGGACAGCTCCACGGACCAGGAGGAGCCAGAGAGCCAGACTGGGTCAGCAGCCGAGGAGTGGTCGGAGGGACCCAGTGGCACGGAGGGCGAGGGGAGCCACACCGAGGAGTCCTCAGCACCATCCACCTCAGCTGAGGACCAGAGCAACTCGGAGGATGACTCCCTTGTGGAGGCGGGTGTCAGCAGCCACCACACCCCAGCTAGTGTTGCTGTCCCCGCCACCACCAGCACCACCACCGCCCTCCCATCGGCTCCCATTCCCCAGGTCCGTGGAGGCTCCCATGTTCGGGAGCGTGTCTCCTTTGGGCCAGGCAACGCACCCCCTGCCCCTGTGTCCCCTGCTGCCCTGATTGAGGAGTCTGTGTACCTCCTTCGCCAGCTCCATGTAGGGCAGACAGCCATGCTGAGTGTCCTCCATGCGCACACCGCACTGTTGACTCAGCTGGTGTCGTTCATGGAGGGCATCTCATCGGGCATGTCTGACCTACAGAGGGGCAATAGGTCCATGGACTCCTCCCTGACGGCAGCAGTGTCCCTCCTCAGACAGTCCCTCACCCCTCCTGCCTCTGCTCCATCCACACTCCCCAGCACCTTACCCGTCCCAAGCACACACACACCCGCACAGGCACACACCAGCACACACACGTCCAGCACACAGACACACACGCCACAAACAAAACGCACACGCACGCACAGTCAGGGGACTGAAACCAGACTCACAGGGGATGGGGCCCTGGTACACACACACGCATCCACGGGCACTGTGCAGTCCTCAGTTGCCTCTCCCTCCAAAGCACCCTCCCTTGCCTCACCTGCAACCCCAAAGACCCAGCGCCTCTTCCTCAGTGACCTCAGCCTCTTCCCCTCCGATCCAGCTGCTCCAGCATCCAGTGTGAAGAGGAAGCCCCCCCCACACGTAGCAGAGTGCCCCTCGCCCCCGGACACCCTCCCCCAGGCGCAGACAGACTGAGGCCCCCACCCGCAAGTCCCCCCGGAGTGCTAAGAGCAAGAACCCGCCGCCGCCCTGCAGCTCAAGCACCAGGTCTCCTTCCTCCATCCCTCAGGCCCCCACTCCACAGGTGCCCCCACCACACCCTGCCCCAGGTTCCCCCACCCACAGATATACCATCCCCAAGAGGCTCCGGCCTTCTCCCCTGCCACTTGCTCTCCCGGCACCACACCCCCGCTGCGCTTGTCTGTGCCACTGATGTGGTGAGGGTGTCCTCCCCCTCTGTCCAGCCCACCTTGCCTGTTCCCCATTCTCCTCCCCTGGTGGTAGGCACTGCAGTGGAGTCCACTACCACCCTGTCTGACTTGGGCACTGCAGTGGCGGACCTGTCCACTCCATCTGCAGGGTCCACTGCAGTCGTGCCGGCACCCACAACATCTGAGCCATGCCCCCAGTTGTGCCGGCACACACCATGTCAGACACCTCCACTGCAGTTGTCAGTGGCTCTCCAGCACCCACCACCCCTTCCCTGCTTCCTCCTGGTGAGCCCTGATCCTGTCCCTGCGGTGCCTGGCCTACCCCCCGGTTGCCCCTCCTAGTGGATTGTCCCTGGTTTTGTGCAGGCATGTGTAGGGTGGCATCTGCCACTGTCACCCACTTGTGACTTTGTTGATGGACTGGCCATTGGCCTTTGTTTATGTTCTACCGGACTTCTACTTTTAATGCCACATATGCTGAATAAAGCAACTTTCTGTTCTCTAGTGCTTTTGCTTCTGATGTACATGATGTTGATGATGCTAACCATGCCCTTGCTGCAGTGATGGTGATATTTGGTCTCATGATAATGAAGTGTTACTGTGCAGGAACCCATGTGGTCCAGGGGAATGTGTCCTATCCTGTGGTGTATCCATGTCATCCATAGCAGCATCTGAGGGTGTCATGTGTTCAGTATTTGGCAATGGGATTTCCTACTTAGATTGGCTATTTCACATCTGTGGCTTCCACCCCTGCACATCTGTTGTGCCTGCCATTGTTCAATTCGTCTACTTCCCTGACCGTGTGGCCATCTCCAGTGGACATGCAGGTTTGGGCATCAATGGGGAAGGACTCATCTGTGTTGTCAGTGCAACATTGCTATACAAGTGTGTTGGATCTGTGCTGATGATTCCATTGGCACTTCCATGACCAGGCTGATGTGACGGGAGCCCTCATTTGGTGCTAATTGTTGATTGTGTGACCAAGTGCTCAGCTGACATGATGGGGCCCTACTGAGGCAACATATGGCACAGCTTTCCTCACACAGGAGTGGAGTCCCCTCATGGCAGTGTGTACTCCTGTGACATTGCCTGCGCCCAAGGTGTGTGTTGTATGTGCATGTCTGTGTGTTCACTTCCGTTTAGCTGTGCATGCTGTGATCCCTAGTGTTGTACCTGTTTGTGATGCTAGCTGAGTTGAGCTATGTTCCCCCAAAGTCGTCTCCCTGGGTTCTCTGTGATGTGGGTGCATGGCACATTACTGGTCATCAGGGTGTCACCCATAGGTGTGCTTGCTGTCAGGGCTGAGTTTGTGTGCAGACGCAGATGGGTCACAGTCAGGTTTCCCCTTGGCACTTGTTGTTTGCCCCTGTCATGTGATTTCCAGTTTGTGTTATCTTTCAGTGATTGTGACACGTTGTGTGTGTGACTGCTGGCACTCCTCAGGGTCTGGGCTGCAATGTTGGTTGTTGTCTATGTGTGTTCTTTGTGGGTGACCTTGGCTTCTTCATTGGTGTGTGACTGTGGCTGTGATCCCATTGGTTGGTGTGGTATTGCCGTCATGTCCATGTACAGCGTAGTGTGCAGTGTGTCAGACATTCAGGAGTCTTGTTGAGTGTCCATGTGTGATGTGTTTCTGCACCTTGGTTCCCACCCACCACCCTGGAATAGTCATGGGTGCATGTGCAATGTCACCAGTGCATGTGTGCTTCACTGCTGCACATTGTTGGAGCTCGAGGGGTGTGGTGTTGAGTGTGTGCAGATGAGAGTTGTTGCCCGGCTAGGCCCCTGCCTCCATGTTGGCCTTGGCTTACTGGCCATGCTGTTTGATTTGTGCTTGTGTAGGTGTGATGGTAGTTAGTTGCTCAGTACACATGACTGTGGTTCACAGTGTGAACCACATTTAGCTTTGTCATCACAGTGGGATTGTAATGCAGCCCAGGGTCACCACATTGTGGGGGCCCTGGGGGTGGTGCTGTGGTGTGTCTGTGTCTTGCTGTGTCAGTTGCTGTCCCTACGTGCCTGTGTGACATGTGTGATTTGTGCTCCCTCTCATCTGACAATGCCTGCTTGCCCACATAGGGGATTTGGATCCATGAGTTACCTTTGTGTGGCACTGTATGCACATCTGTATGATTGGTATTCAGGTCTCCTCATGTGTTGTGTGGTTGCCTGGGGACACTGGCACCCCCCTCACCTGTTGTGTATGATGTGCAGTGTGGGTCTGCCTGTTTGTGTTTGTGCATCTGCACCACTGCATTGGCATATCTTGGGTGTGCCATTGGCTGTATGTAGTTTGGTGGGTTTCCCCTGCTGTCCCTGGGACTCCTAGGTCATCGGTCAGCACAATGATCATGGTTTGTGTGTCCCATTGCTGCCATGGTATGGTATCTGTTCACCTCACATCTGCAGTCTCCACAGGGTATCTGCATGTGTGTGCCCATTGGTGCAAATATGTGGGTCTGCATTCTGATGGTCACTTCTGTCATTGTGTCATTGATGATTGTTGACGGTGTCAGCCCCCATGGGTGTTGTTTGTCTGCACATGGCCAAAGGTATGTCTTATTTGCACTGCAGGATTTGGCTCCCCCAATTTATGTTGCAATGGGACACATACACTACTTTGCCACTGATGTGTTTGTTGTTCTGTGACCAGGAATCATCCATGCAGTTTGGCAGTTGCACCTCTTTCTTTGTCAACACTTACCTTTTGGTCACTGTGATGATGGGGGTTTGGACCCCATTGCCACAATGTTCGAAATGTGCTTCAGCTATGGACCCCACACTTACATTTTGGTCACTGTGATGATGGGGGTTTGGACCCCATTGCCACAATGTTCGAAATGTGCTTCAGCTATGGACCCCACACTTACATTTTGGTCACTGTGATGATGGGGGTTTGGACCCCATTGCCACAATGTTCGAAATGTGCTACAGCTATGGACCCCACACTTACCTTTTGGTCACTGTGATGATGGGGGTTTGGACCCCATTGCCACATTGTTCAAAGTGTGCTTCAGCTATGGACCCCACACTTACATTTTGGTCACTGTGATGATGGGGGTTTGGACCCCATTGCCACATTGTTCAAAGTGTGCTTCAGCTATGGACCCCACACTTACAATTTGGTCACTGTGATGATGGGGGTTTGGACCCCATTGCCACAATGTTCGAAATGTGCTTCAGCTATGGACCCCACACTTACATTTTGGTCACTGTGATGATGGGGGTTTGGACCCCATTGCCACAATGTTCAAAATGTGCTTCAGCTATGGACCCCACACTTACCTTTTGGTCACTGTGATGATGGGGGTTTGGACCCCATTGCCACATTGTTCAAAGTGTGCTTCAGCTATGGACCCCACACTTACATTTTGGTCACTGTGATGATGGGGTTTGGACCCCATTGCCACATTGTTCCATGTGTGCTTCAGCTATGGACCCCACACTTACATTTTGGTCACTGTGATGATGGGGTTTGGACCCCATTGCCACAATGTTCAAAATGTGCTACAGCTATGGACCCCACACTTACCTTTTGGTCACTGTGATGATGGGGGTTTGGACCCCATTGCCACATTGTTCAAAGTGTGCTTCAGCTATGGACCACACACTTACATTTTGGTCACTGTGATGATGGGGGTTTGGACCCCATTGCCACATTGTTAAAAGTGTGCTTCAGCTATGGACCCCACACTTACATTTTGGTCACTGTGATGATGGGGGTTTGGACCCCATTGCCACAATGTTCGAAATGTGCTTCAGCTATGGACCCCACACTTACATTTTGGTCACTGTGATGATGGGGGTTTGGACCCCATTGCCACAATGTTCAAAATGTGCTTCAGCTATGGACCCCACACTTACCTTTTGGTCACTGTGATGATGGGGGTTTGGACCCCATTGCCACATTGTTCAAAGTGTGCTTTAGCTATGGACCCCACACTTACATTTTGGTCACTGTGATGATGGGGGTTTGGACCCCATTGCCACAATGTTCAAAATGTGCTTCAGCTATGGACCCCACACTTACCTTTTGGTCACTGTGATGATGGGGGTTTGGACCCCATTGCCACATTGTTCAAAGTGTGCTTTAGCTATGGACCCCACACTTACATTTTGGTCACTGTGATGATGGGGGTTTGGACCCCATTGCCACATTGTTCAAAGTGTGCTTCAGCTATGGACCCCACACTTACATTTTGGTCACTGTGATGATGGGGGTTTGGACCCCATTGCCACAATGGTCATGGCCTGCTTGCATTGTGGGTGCCACACACATATATGTGTGGCACATGTGCTAGGGGGTCACATTGTATGTTCAAAGTCATGTTTGGTGTTGTAGGCATTTGACACAGTCTACACACGCTTGTCATGGTGTTGGGGGATGTCTTCTTCTTGCATTCCCTAGGTTGTGGTGTGCTGGTTGTGTCATGCATTGTCCATCCTATGAGTGGGGGTGGTAGTAGTGGTAGGCATCCAGCCCCCCTGGGTGAGGGTGGTAGTAGTGGTAGGCATCCAGCCCCCTGGCTAAGGGTGGTAGTAGTGGTAGGCATCCAGCCCCCTGGGTGAGGGTGGTAGTAGTGGTAGGCATCCTGCCCCCCTGGCTAAGGGTGGTGGTAGGCATCCAGCCCCCCTGGGGGAGGGTGGTAGTAGTGGTAGGCATCCTGCCCCCTGGCTAAGGGTGGTAGTAGTGGTAGGCATCCTGCCCCCCTGGCTAAGGGTGGTAGTAGTGGTAGGCATCCTGCCCCCTGGCTAAGGGTGGTGGTAGGCATCCAGCCCCCCTGGGTGAGGGTGGTAGTAGTGGTAGGCATCCAGCCCCCCTGGCTAAGGGTGGTAGTAGTGGTAGGCATCCAGCCCCCTGGGTGAGGGTGGTAGTAGTGGTAGGCATCCTGCCCCCCTGGCTAAGGGTGGTGGTAGGCATCCAGCCCCCTGGGTGAGGGTGGTAGTAGTGGTAGGCATCCTGCCCCCTGGCTAAGGGTGGTAGTAGTGGTAGGCATACTGCCCCCCTGGGTGAGGGTGGTAGTGGTGGTAGGCATCCAGCCCACCCTGGCTAAGGGTGGTGGTAGGCATCCAGCCCCCCTGGGTGAGGTTGGTAGTAGTGGTAGGCATCCAGCCCCCTGGGTGAGGGTGGTAGTAGTGGTAGGCATCCTGCCCCCTGGCTAAGGGTGGTAGTAGTGGTAGGCATCCAGCCCCCCCTGGGTGAGGGTGGTAGTAGTGGTAGGCATCCTGCCCCCGCTGGCTAAGGGTGGTGGTAGGCATCCAGTCCCCCCTGGGTGAGGGTGGTAGTAGTGGTAGGCATCCTGCCCCCCCTGGCTAAGGGTGGTGGTAGGCATCCAGCCCCCCTGGGTGAGGGTGGTAGTAGTGGTAGGCATCCTGCCCCCTGGCTAAGGGTGGTAGTAGTGGTAGGCATCCTGCCCCCCTGGGTGAGGGTGGTAGTGGTGGTAGGCATCCAGCCCACCCTGGCTAAGGGTGGTGGTAGGCATCCAGCCCCCCTGGGTGAGGGTGGTAGTAGTGGTAGGCATCCTGCCCCCCTGGGTGAGGGTGGTAGTAGTGGTAGGCATCCAGCCCCCCTGGCTAAGGGTGGTAGTAGTGGTAGGCATCCAGCCCCCTGGCTAAGGGTGGTAGTAGTGGTAGGCATCCTGCCCCCCTGGGTGAGGGTGGTAGTGGTGGTAGGCATCCAGCCCCCTGGCTAAGGGTGGTAGTAGTGGTAGGCATCCTGCCCCCTGGGTAAGGGTGGTAGTAGTGGTAGGCATCCTGCCCCCCTGGGTAAGGGTGGTAGTAGTGGTAGGCATCCTGCCCACCCTGGGTGAGGGTGGTAGTGGTGGTAGGCATCCAGACCACCCTGGCTAAGGGTGGTAGTAGTGGTAGGCATCCAGCCCCCCCTGGGTGAGGGTGGTAGTAGTGGTAGGCATCCTGCCCCCCCTGGGTAAGGGTGGTAGTAGTGGTAGGCATCCTGCCCCCCTGGGTGAGGGTGGTAGTGGTGGTAGGCATCCAGCCCACCCTGGCTAAGGGTGGTGGTAGGCATCCAGCCCCCTGGGTGAGGGTGGTAGTAGTGGTAGGCATCCTGCCCCCTGGGTAAGGGTGGTAGTAGTGGTAGGCATCCTGCCCCCTGGCTAAGGGTGGTAGTAGTGGTAGGCATCCAGCCCCCCTGGGTGAGGGTGGTAGTAGTGGTAGGCATCCAGCCCCCTGGCTAAGGGGTGGTAGTAGTGGTAGGCATCCTGCCCCCCTGGGTGAGGGTGGTAGTGGTGGTAGGCATCCAGCCCCCCTGGCTAAGGGTGGTAGTAGTGGTAGGCATCCTGCCCCCTGGGTAAGGGTGGTAGTAGTGGTAGGCATCCTGCCCACCCTGGGTGAGAGTGGTAGTAGTGGTAGGCATCCAGCCCCCCCTGGCTCAGGGTGGTAGTAGTGGTAGGCATCCAGCCCCCCCTGGCTAAGGGTGGTAGTAGTGGTAGGCATCCTGCCCCCCCTGGGTGAGGGTGGTAGTGGTGGTAGGCATCCAGCCCCCCTGGCTAAGGGTGGTGATAGGCATCCAGCCCCCCTGGGTGAGGGTGGTAGTAGTGGTAGGCATCCAGCCCCCCCTGGGTAGGGGTGGTGGTGCGCATTCAGGCCCCTGTGTGCATATGTGGCATTGGTGATGGGCATCCCGCCCCTATGGTGCTGCTGTTGCTGGTGTAAGTATATTCTGCATCCCTCTGTGTGTGTGTGATGTGTCGTGTACGTGTTGTATGTGTTTTGTGGTTGGTGTCTGGCTTACCTTCTGCGCCGTACGCGTCCGTGCCTGTTCCGGTAGTAAATGTAGAATATTGGTATGATCGGGACGAAGGGATTCATGGTTGGTTCGTGTCGTTCGTCCTTCTCGTTGCTTCGCGTCGTCCTCGTCGCTTCGCCTCGTCCTCGTCGCTTCGCGTCGTCATCGTCGCTGCCGTGTTCGTCTCGGAGCTGTGGATCGTGTTGTGGCGCGAATCGGAGCTTATGTGCGCCTCACCCGGATGCTTTGACGTGCCGTGCGTAGCGACGGGTTCAGCGCGTACGGAAAGCGCATCGTACTCATTCGGCCGGACGGAGCTGCATTTTCCCTTCCGTGCGACTCGATTCAGCGTTTCCGGATTCGCCTCGGTCGGGGAACAGGACCTGGTTTGGGTGAGTACGGCTCGGCCGGATTCTTTGCTGTTGTGCGCATCGTACTTACTCGTTCGGTGTGCTGTACGGTTCGGTCGGGAAACAGGCTTTCGCATGGCTTTTTTCCCGACCGAATGGTGTTGGGTGCGCCTCCGACCGAGATCGGAATCGGCCCCTTAGTCTTCAGGTCTGATCTTGACCCAAAATATACTTGGTAGTGTTGCGGGCACACAGTCCATTTCTTCATGACTGGTGCCAACCCAACAAACCACTTGGCAGTGTTGCAGTCACACAGTCCACTTACCGGGCACACGTGTCACCAGCAGAAGCCTTTTCCTGCTTCATTTCGGCCCACCACAAGGGCAGACCACTCAAAGCGCCTGGCGGCTCTGAAGGGAATATGCTGCAATTATCGGAGTGCCCAACCAGGCAGTATTCTGGTTTCTTTGGCATTCTTGCTTCATGAGTTTCTGTTGGACAGAACCTACATCAGGGTCAATTACTGCAGTCCCTTCAACAATTGTCTGGTCCTGCAGGGTTGATACTTTCTTCCCTTGCTCACAGGCAGGATATCTTGGCAACCATATCAGTCAGTAATTCCTGTGTCAGATTTAACTCCAGGTGATGGTCCATCACCTCTGGGTAGTTGGCTGTCAGTGCGGCACCAACCATTGACTGCTTTGTAGACCCTGTCTACTCTGCGGAGTAACCCCTCCTTGAAAGAGGAGACCACAACAATGAACAATGATTAGTCTTGAGCTCCCATTTTTATATCACTTTCACAGACCGAGGATAAGTTTTCCAGTTTGGTTCTTTGGAACCACATTAGGACAGTTCCCCTTTCATGTGTCCTGGCCAGGCTATTTGCAAGGATGCTTTGCCCAGCAGGACAGCCTCCAGGTGGGGTACCCACCACAAAAGTGAAAAGAGGTGGGCACTGCTCGCATGTAGGTAAAGCATTACAGGATGTCTCTTTTCTATACATCCTAATCCACTGGGCTCCAGATTCGCCCCCTCTTATGCCAACCTTGTAATGGGTTGGTTTCAGGAGGGGAGGGTCTGGGGCCAGTTGAATTTCCAATGGTCACAGTATATACACTATTGGGGCAGGTTCTTAGACGATATACTCATGCTATGGACAGGCTCGGAGACCCAACTTCAGGAGTTTTTACAGTACTTGAATGATAATCCATACAACATGTCCTTCACCATGTCAAAGTTTGACAGTGGCAGGATTAAATTTTTGGATATTGAACTTTACATACACAAGTCCAAAATTATGAGTAGGATGTATAGAAAAGAGACATCCTGTAATGCTTTACTACATGCGAGCAGTGCCCACCCAAGACAGCAAGTAGAATCAATGCCCTATGGGGAGATGGTCAGGGCCAGAAGAAATTGTAGTACAGAGGACGAATTCAACAGACATTAAACAGAGATTCTCCATTAGAGGATATGACGGAAACATAATTAAGAAAGCCAGTATGAGGGCTTTCAAATTGGAAAGGACAAAAACTTTAGCATATAAGAAGACAGTAGCCAATAAGAATGGTGAAATGATTAAGCCAATATTGCCCTATGGTAGCAATACTGGCGAGATTAGCTGAATACTTAACAGACATTGGCACCTATTGAAGGAGGACAGAGTCCTGGCACAATACATTAATAACAAGGCCAACATGACATTTCGAAGAGGGAAAACTATAAAGGGACTGATTAGTCCAAGCTACAATGGTATGAGTAATACACAGAGTAACTGGTTGTTGCAACACAATAAGGGCTCTTATAAGTGTGGGCATTGTATAATTTGTGGATTGGCAAAGGAGACAAAAAGATTCAGCTACAATAGGAGTCGTTTATATCATATTACTAGCAACATCACATGCACCACACAATATGTTGTTTACATCCTGATATGCAAGTGTGATAAGATATATGTGGGGAGTACGATCAGGATGTTGAAGGATAGGATAATGGAACATCTAAGAGCGGTCAAACAGGGGGATCCGAAATATCCCTTTGCCTTCCACACACTCACATGTGTCAAGCAAACAAAATATAGGACCTTTGACTACCATGGGCTGGAAATGATTCCCCGCAGAGAAAGGGGTGGCAATCGAGAATTGCAGATGAGATGCAAAGAGGCAATTTGGATTTTACGCTTGAATGCGGTAGAATATGGTCTGAACATTGACAGAGAATTGCACCACTTTCTAGGGGAATGAACTCCACAGGGTAGCTAATATATCCTGTATGACATGGAGGTATTGTCTACTAATTATCACAAATCAAGTATAAAGATGATGCCGATAATGGAGAATCAATTGTATCAGAGTATGTATGTATACTCCTTAGAGGAAGAATAAAAATGTCATTAAATTGAAAATGCTATTTACCTACAACACTAAAATAAAAAATTTAGTGAAGCAAGATAAGCACCATCCCGATGTAACCTAGGTGTTAATGCATAATTCTATTAGTGTGTATAATTTGTGATTGATAATGGAGTCAATTGAAGGATGTTATAATGATGTATTACTCATCGCACTTTTCAACGATTGAATATGCCCACAATATCAAAATGAAAAATTATATTGAAGTAAGATAAGCACCATTCTAATGTTACCTAGGTGTTAATGAAGAATCCTATTACTGTGTATAACATGTGAATAATAATGTGAAGGACAGTATAATGATGTATCACCTGTGACACTTTCGAATGATTGAATATGCCTCACTTTTGGTGGAAAGGGAACCACGATAGGATGTCAAGATAATATGTTTGTTAAAGAGACCTCAGGATGAACTCTGTTCCTGACTATAGTCACTCTTATTGCACTTTTTCACTTTCTGTCACAACTGTAGTACATGGATTGGTTTGGTATTCTTTCTGCTGCCCCCTCTTTATACTCCAATTGAGGACTGTAACACTATTAACAAGTGTGACATACATATGGAGAGATAGCGCATTCACTAGCTCCTTTAAGGTAACTATGGTGGCGGTTCCGCTCGTATTGTGAAAGTTGCGTGACTACCTGTTCATATGACTTTTAATTGGGCAGAGCCATTGTTGTGCCGACAGAAACTCGATTTGGAGATGTAAAATAGATGTCACAGTCCTATTGATAGACTGTACATCCGACCTTACACCTTTAGATTACTATTTTATTACTCGGTCTGACTATGAACTCTTTATGACTCTTTGGAGTTTGAGATAACACCTAGCTGGTAACCATACTCGATCTTATCTATACATGGCTATGGTTTCGATTGTCACCCCTCCCTATGTTAATATTTTAATATAAGTGCCATCAGGCCCTTTAAGGATGGCTGACACACAATATTCCGGATTAAACTTCGTCGGGACTTGACGGGTATCATTCTGGAAATACTCCAAACTATACTTTATTATGGGACTTCGTGTGGTTAGAAACTACAATTCAGGTTCAAATTACTTTCACTCCAACAATTCCAAATTTCTTTCATTTCTTTACTCTTGTTCATATACCACTTCTGCCACTCTAAGATGGCCACCGCCTTATTGCGGGTTGTACTACGTCGTGACGTAGCGGACGTAAATTTGGGATGATTTAAGACAACTCTAAGATGGCGCCTACTGTCCACACCAGAAGTCGTCGTCGCTTACTCGGCGGACGTTGGAGCTTACCACGCTTCACATTTATCTACATACAGTGAGTTCTGAGCGCGTTTCTATAGGATTTAGTATGATTTTTATTGTTGAGATTTAGCGCCCGGTAACATGACTTTAGTGTCTTTTACTTTTTTGAATAGATGGCGTGCGTACAGATAATTGCTCGAAATACTTTGTACTCCACAGTATTTTACTTAGTGATATCGTTTTAGTCACACTAGGCTAATATAGAGAGTAAAACCACTAAGGCAAATCTTGGATAACTATTGGTTTGTTATCATATTATCCTTTAGTATTATCGTTCACTAATTCTACGCTAGACTATTTCCCATAGTCACTGAGTTGTATGTGTTCTATTGATTCGTTATTTGTATGTACTTTTTATAGGTGACCTGAGGAGGTCACACTCTCGGATATCTCTCCGGGGTATTTAGGACTTTAGATTGATATCAGGATAATCTTACCCCCTCTATTCCCCTTAGTAGTACGCGTTTTTACGTTTTGACTCAAATATGGCTTATGATCGTTCTAGCAATTGTGGGTAATTGTCGGATTACTCAATAAGCTATTGTGACACCTTTAGACTTTTGGTTTAGAACTTTATTTATTCATTTTAGATCTCTTGGATTTAAAATTTGGATCTACACCGACAGGTAAATTTCGTATTTTCAGAACACCCTTTCTGATTACTAAACTGAAGAGTAAGTTTAATATAGCCATTCTTTTGATATTGATTTGCAGAATTAAACTCTACACCGATTCAGATATTTTGGACCAGATGGTACTGACGCTAATTGACTTAGTGAGTAACAGTCCTGTAGTTTCCCACCTCTCACAATAAGAACTGACTTTGGGCACTGCATGGATGCACCTCTCACGCAAAATATCTATAATGTTGGATTTAAGGGAGTCTGTTGACACTAGACTTATGTTTGTACTGCCTTCAACTTTAACAACGCGCTTGGACATGGTCTTCCTGAGACACTTTTGGGTGAACTATCTTGGTCGCATGACTCTGGTGATGGTGATTTGAGAGTAATACTCCAGATGGCTCCTCCTGATCATAAATGTTTATGTTGTAGATATATTGCCCTGATGAAGTCTGCGGTAACTGTCAGCTATAGACCAAACACGTGTTGGCAAAAGGGCATCTGTAAATACGGTGGAATAAATAACTTCTGAAACTGCGATCTCAGCTTGGAAGATTCTGAGTGCTTGGAGTTATTGTTGGACGTCTTAGAGAAATATTTAAAAGAAACAGAACAACATTTGTTTAAGCGTATCCCCATTTCCTTTAACTGCTTTAATGAAGTGGATAAGCTATTGAAGTCCACCAAGTAACCTCTGTAGTGCAGTGGGTGTGAATGGATTGTCCACCGTATTGGTAAAGAAAATCCTTCTGGTGAAAGCACTAGAAAGATTTTGTTTTTAAAAAACAAAGTAAGGACATGAAGAAAAAGCTTCCATTGACTCCTGAGTTTGTGTTTTTTATTTACTGTGATGCACAGTGCACACAGCGCGCTGACATCGCAGTAAACAAAATGAAAGCTGATGATGCCATTAAAGACTATCTGCTTTTATTTTGATCAGTACTTGGGGGCATAACTTTATCCCCTAAGAACTGATCTGAGTGGGGGAGATACCTCTGGAAAAGGGACAGGGTCTCCTTTCCAGCGATACATCTCTAAAATGAATCCCTGCTTGAGAATCATCCCTGGGACCACAATCCCAAAGCAGAGATCCACAAGACTCCAGGGAAATATATTTGGGAGTGTGAGGCGGCCCCAGTCAGCATGAGCAAGTTGTCCCCCCTAGGCACAACAGTCTTTGTGCCCCACCTTCTGGAGCAGATAGTGGGTATTTACTCCCAATTTGCCCCCAGGTGGCAGAAAATTCACAAGACACCAGGGATTTTTCGGAGCCAAAAAACTCGCAGGCAGACTACCCTGGTATCTGGCCATGATGTCCCCCAAAAGGGGAAATACATTCTTTCTGCCCTCCAAGGGGTGTATTGGGTGTTTACCCCCTTTCAGCCCCACTCATTTTTGCAGAACACCCATTAGACATGAGAGCAAAAAATGTGAATAGAAATTGGAGAGTGGGGATGTCCTGTCCAAGTACTGTGCAATGCCCTTATGCCATAAATGGCCCCAGGAGCCTTTTGCCTACTCCGGGGCACATTGGGGGTGTTTTTACCCCTAAATTGCCCACACCTGGGGGGACACAGTAAGCTGAGTAAACATCATGGGACAATGGGAAAAAAGAAAGTGCTTGGGTGGTCTACCCAGGTATTGGGCCATGTCCCAACTCTAGAATGGGCTCAACAGTCTTTCACAGAAAAATAATGGGGGGTGTGTCAGCTCACATCAGGCCATATACCCACACCTAAAGCCCCAATTGTCTCTCTGCCCCAGGGAGAATACTGAAGGACTTGTCCCCACTCACTCAATGCCTAAAACCCATACACTGGCTCAGTGAAGAAAAGTAATTTCATCTTCAAAAAACGATGTTGCAAATACAAGCTTGAACTGTCGAGTCCACTAAACCAAATTCTTGATGAAAATATGATTGATCATAACAGGTTCACATATACTGACTCTCAGAGTAGTTACTGGACAGCCTAAGTTTTCAAATGCTAATGCCAGGAAAAATGCTATGCATTGAATGTCGTCTTACGTCTTCATTTGTTTACATTGTACACAACAGTTGGACAAAAAACAAAACAATACATTTTGAAATCATAGGAAAGAAACAACACGGTATTGTATATATATATATATCATGGTAATGGCTACACTTTCATAGATTGATTAATTTCGTTTTACACAGGAGGTGGGTTTGGGTAGGTAACTCACTTTTAGCAAGTATGTGGACAAGACTGTCTCATCCACTTTTGGTAGTATTTGGACAAGACTGTCTCATCAGTGAATATACGTTCTGCAGTGAATACATTCACAAGACAGACCTTATGCTATTCACTCATGGGATTCTTGGAGGTAACATATGCAGTTGTGGTCAATAGTCACTAGCTAGGCATTGTACAATTCCAATTTTTAGATATTAACTAGTAAACAAATTTAACCTTATAGAAATATATGGCAACACAATACAACAACAATGTACCTCCATGCATTGCCTACTTACATGCATACTTACATGTACAGAGACAATAATAAAGTGACATATCAAGTTAAATGCACCAACTGGTCCAGGAACCTCAATTCCAATATGATGGAGAGTGTCTCCCTCTTGCCTCATTTGCCCATTGGTTGCTGGATCTGTTGGAGTCTCCATTCCACTCCATTGACGTGTTCCAGTTAAGCTGGCACTCTTGTAGTGGGTACATTTGACTGCATTGACCCTCCATTGTAGGAATGCCCATGAGGCATCTGCTTCACAATAAAGGTACCAGGGAAGACAAACAGACACAAAGCAGACAAACAAACTAAAAATATATAAAACACACACACAACGAACACAAAACAGAAACAGAAAATGAATTGTGACACAGTGCAATAAAAGAACACAAATAAGGGTCAAGAAGACATCCTAAAGACACAAAAGCGAGCCCAACCAAAAACTTCACAACATGCCCAGCAACAAGAAATAACACCTTCATTAAATACAAAGTTGCCCATAATACAAAACGGCCACTGAACCTTTTTCCGACCAGATGTGTACATATGTTACTTTGTGTGATAGTTTACAATACTATGGAGCATTTGCTTAGGATTACCGAGGCCAAGTGACTTGTGACAATGCTTTGTTATGTAAATTGTACCCCTTGCAATATTTGCATTGTGCGCACTTCAAATTACATTTTTGGTTTGGAAAAAAGAACACAAAATGATGCAAAAATACAGAAAAATGAAGCATGGTGCATAGTGACCTTGGATGTCAAGACCATCATCCACTCTAGAGTTTGGACCATATGCCACAGGAAATTCTGTAGCAACAAAGGCCATATTTCCAAATAACAACTGTTAAGCATGCATAATATGTTTTTCTTGTGTACAAAGGTTATTTTGAAGTATGAAATATATTTCCAACTAGAAATATAACTATTGCCATGCATTTCAATATCCTAAGGGTGTAAAATGGGTGCCCTCCCTTTTAATTGCAATTCAGATTGTAAAGTATCACTGTTTGTGTCTGCAGATGTGGTGGCACACCATTCACGAGTCTACAACACCTCAAAGGGCACTTGAGACCACTCTCAGCTTCCCTTAATGTATTTACAAACTGCAAACTGCATTTCTTTTGACAGCAATATATTTTCCTTTAAGGAAATAAATGATGTAATAAAATGTAATTTCTAGTTTGTGAATGTGAATGCAGGGATGGTGGTTTGCTGTACCATGCAGACCACTATCCTAGTATACACATCCTGTCATAGTTGGTCAAAAATAGCAACATGTCTTTAAGGGCAAACGATGAAGAAGTAAGCTACATGCCCTCTCAGACCTCAAAGACATCAGCAAAGGGACTGGTGGCTGTGTTCCAAAGTCTCTGGCAAGGTATTTTTGAGACTGGGTGGCTTGCCTCATGTAATTACGGGGGCTTTGAATGAATTCACCAATTAGTCCATCCTCTCTCATGACCCTCTTTGAAGAGATCTATAAACTTCTTTGTGTCCCAAACAATGTTACTCATCTCGCTGAGTACTTATGTGCTTTGCTCTCCCTTGGTAAGACCCTCCAGGTGGTCACAAATGTCAACTGTTGATACACCCATGCTATTGATAACATGTTTTGGAAGGATTTATTGAGGAGTTTGTTAGGACTGTTATATCTCAAGACTCCACTGACAACCTCATGTTGCATTTCCATGCTTTTTTTCTGATCTTCTGCAATGGCCCAGTGGTTCATTTGACTGCATCTCTTGAAGATTTCAGACTGGTCTTCTGATTCCACAGACACCTCACATAGGCCCTGATTTAGAGTTTGGCGGAGAGGGTACTCCATCTCAGTGAACTTAATCCCCGCCCACCTCATTTAGAATTCTGAAACGGGAGGACCTTCAGTATGTCGATGGCAGAGTCCACTCTATCTCCAGCACTTGGACAAAATATCAAGCTGCAAATTTCAGGAGACAGAAATAGCGGGAAAAAAATATTGTGATACAAAATATCATGGTGCAGAAATATCGCTGCTAAGAATATAGTTTTTTTCAGGTAAGTAATATCGTTGTTAAGAATATTGTTGTTGTGTACAATAATATAGTTGTAAAAAATATCGTTTTTTAATTATTTTGATGTGTTTTAGTTCATATATTAATTGTATGTTATTATTGTTCATATAAAGCTTAATAATATTTTTAAATAAAGTTTGTAGTTTTAAGTGATATATATATTTTTATTTAATTTCTAATAGTTATTTATCATTTTTGTAGCGGTTTGCTAGGTTTGCAGGGGTAGAGGTTGGGAAGGTAATTAAGTAATAATTATTTTAAAATTAATTGCTAATTTATTAATGATAATTTAATTGATTATTAATTATGTAAATTGTCTAATTATTATTATTTTTGCAATATTTTAGGTGCTGGCTGCTGGGTTTGTAGGGCTGTAGGGTGGGAAGCTAATGAAGTAACAATTAACTAACAATTAGTTAATAATGTATTATTCATTATTTAATTGCATATTAATTATGCAAATTGTGCAATAATTATATTTTTTGTTAACTTTTATGTGGGGGTTGCTGCGTTTGTAAGGGTATAGTATGGGAAGTTAATTAGGCAATAATTAATTAACAATTATTTATTTATGTATTATTGAAAATATTAATTGATTATTACTTACGTAATTTGTGTAATAACTATATTTTAGGTGTGGGCTGTTGGGTTTGTAGGGATATAGGGTGGGAAATTAATCAATAATTAATTATCAATTAATTATTATTTATTATTAGTTTTTTAATTGATAATTAAGTATGTACATTAATTAATACTGATTTATTTTAGTTATATTTTTGTTGTGGGTGGCTAGGTTTGTAGGGGTATAGGGTGGGACGTTAAGTAATAATTATTTAACAATAAATTATTCATTGTTAATTAAATAGTTAATTGATTAGCAATTGTGTACATTGTGTTATACTTATTTATTTTAGTTATATTTTAGGTGTGGGCTGCTAGGTTTGAACGGGTAGGAAGTTAATTAAGCAATAAATAAACAATTTTTAAAAATAGTCTTTCTACCATATTTATTCGATCACCATTACTCAGACGTTCTGAATATGTTAGACTATATGGTTGCTAATTTGAATCTTAAAAATCGTGCATATTGTCTGCTTTGGGTGGGAGATTTTGACTTTATTTTATATGAGCTTAGTGGGTCTCGCGTTTGCGGGTTAAAGAATACAGATGGCCAGAAGATGGGCCACTTTAGGTGCTCTAAGTATAGGGATGCTTTAAACAAGTTGATGCTTAACCATGATCTCATTTTTGCCAGTGAATGTGGTATGATTCATTTTAAGGCCCATTCAACTTTGTTGGGGGAGGTAACCATAGTATTATTGATTTTATACTGATTTAGAAAGGTTTCAGTATTTTTGTCTCGGACTTCAAAATTTCCCACAAGCGATCACAATCCACTCGCAGTATTTCTAAATGCAGATCAGCTTAAAGCGAGAGTTAACCCAGAAGTGGCCCCAATTGTTTTTTCTGCCAATAAAGGCCTCCGAATCAGGTGGGATTCTGTTGACACAAAAAAGCTTTCAGCGTCTTTAATTATTGAAAATTTAGTTGCAGTTAACAAGTGTTTATCAGTTGACACCCTTCCTTGTTCCATTATAGAGAGTTTTGGCACTATCTTTCGTTCAATCTTCCATTTACTGACATTGAAAGGAAGGCCATTCGATGGTTCAACACTGCTTGTTCTAAAGCCCACAAACAGTTAAAGGTAGCTCTAAATTGCATCCTGAAAGATTGGGAGAATATAAATCATCCCACAAGAGCTATAAAACTGTGCTTAGGGGCAGTAAGGCCTAACTTAGAGATCTAGCATGGTCTGATTTATTAGCGGCAGGTAATACTTGGGAATCCAAACTTTTTTGAGAGGTAGTGAACCGCCCTATATTAACTGTAAGCCCTCCCTCGAAGATTGATTGCCTAATCCCGGCTGAATCTTGAGTTGCTTATTTTACACAAGTATTTAATACTGCCACTTTCTACCATAGTGAAGAAGACATCATGGAACTTTCTGGATCTGATTGGGAGAAACCCTTCACTTTAGTCATACCATCAGCGTCAAGGACATCATTGCAGCCATTAAGAAGAGCTTAGGGAGCAAGGCACCAGGCCTGTACGAAGCCCCTTTGGACTTCTTTAAAGAAAATACTGATCTATAGGGCCCCTTGCTCACAAACTTCTTTAGAGCCATGAACACTATCCCCCCTTAATAACCACTTTCTATGGGGCCCCTTGCTCACGAACGTCTTTAGAGTAAGGGCGGGCAGAGAACTCCGCTCCGCCAGCGGAGTGTGCAGAGATTTGCCTACTCCGCGCTCCGCTGAGAACGCAAAGTTTAGGTAAAACTCTGACTCCGCAGCGGAGCGGAGCTAGTCAGCCCCACCTTGCTAAAATAGGCTCCACAACGTACATCTTGCGAGAACTACGTATGCTAGCGCGCACCTGCGCAGTTCTCGCAAAATGTACGTCCGACGTAGGGGGCGTGCAGGAGAGAGACGGCGAGGAAGAGGAGGAAAGCCCAGGGACGCCGCAGTACAGATAAGTGTGTTTATTTATTTTTAAACTAATTTTTAAATATTTTTTATTAGAGGGGTGGAGGCGGGGAGCGGTGCGGAGCGGAGTTACACTGAGTTTTTTCCCAACTTCGTGGAACTCCGCGTAGTGGCACTACGCCAGCTCCGCCCAGGGTTCCTTTAGAGCCATGATCATTAGCCTTTAATACCCACTTGGAAAGAAGTAACTATCATTCCCATTTTTAAAAGGGAGATAGGAATAAGCCAGCCTGCTACTGGCCAATATCCCTGATGGACTCCGCACTGAAGATCCTGGGCAGGGTTTTTTAGCGGGATTAGAGGTATGGGCCGAATCCAATAATATATTCTTAGAGGTGCAATATGGTTTTAGACAAGGGTCTGTAGAACAATGTCTGAACCTCTCCCTTTTAATTGGTAAGTACACCCAAGCCAAGAAAAGCACACTGCATTTAGCCTTTATGGATATGTCGAACGCATTTGATTCAGTGATTTGATTTAAATTATGGGCTATTTTAGAAAATGTGGGGGTGGAAGAAGCTTTAGTCACATTCCTGCATTGCCTTCACTGGGACACCATGGGCAAGATATGTTTCATCCTTAGGGCAGATTGTACACCACCTATAAATTTTACCAGGGGGTCCACCAGGGCTGCATTCTAGCACCGTTTCTATTCTTAATTTATATAAACAGTCCTAAGGTTATTTACTTCAGAAGAGACTAGGTATCCCGAGGGTGGGTAACCCATATATTCCCACTCTTCTTTACTCTGCTAATGGTTTGAAGAGAGTGATGGATGCTTTCTTTAAGTTCATGACCTCATTAGATCTAAAGATAAATTGTGCAAAGTCTTTTATATTTGTCTGTGGGCATAAAGGCACAAAAACAAAGACCCACTTCATTGATGGTGTTCCTATCACTAAAGTGGAGCATTTTAATTACTTAGGCATTCCTTTCGACTCACATCTAAGGGGCCGATTCCGATGTCGGACGGACCTGAGTCCGTCCGACATCGATCTGGATTTGGGACCGACGACCTCCTGTCGGCAGTCCCAAACCAGCAATTAGAATGCGACCGAACAGTGTTCGGTCGCACTCGTATTCTTTACAATGGGAGCATGCATTCCGACCGGAATGCATGCTCTCATTGTAAAGAGCTGAGGTGCAGTTCATCCCTGCACCCCGTGACAGGCACCTCAAGGTGCAGGGATCAACAGGGGGGCACCATAGGTGCCCCCTCGGCTGCCATTCAGAGGCCTTGCACCCATGGGGGCTCTGCTGGGGGCCCCCAAATTCGACTTCCCACAGCCTTCTGTGTCGGAAAGGCCAGCACAGAAAGGCTATCAGACTCCGACATTGTAATCCCTTGGGCAGAAAGTGCTGCCCTTGGTATTACAGGAGGCTTTCCGAATGGCAGCCGTCGTAAGCCATTTGGAAATCCTGTTTGGATTCATTCCCGACTGACTCCATCAAAATGGGTCAGTCGGAAATGAATCCAAACAGGAGATTATGATGCCGCAGAAATGGCTCCGACCGAGGGTCAAAACCGTTTCCTACGGCATCGTAATCGGCCCCTAAATTGGGGTTCCATGCTGATGCTGGAAGCTCAGCAACTTTCTAGAACAGTTGAAGCAACATTCTGTTTTGCATGAAAATCGGGTGATAGGCCAGTGAAGGAAATCCAAGTGATGTTCAATTGCCTTCTATGGGACTGGAGTTTGGGGGTACGCTAATTGTAATAGTCTCAAAAACAGTTTTTTAAATAGATTATTAATGGTCCCCTCGGGTCGCCTACATTCTTTTGCCATGCCGAAGTGGGTCTGAACTACTTGGAAGACCCTCTCGGGTTGGCTACACTTTTGTTATCATTGAAAATCGGTGGTCTAATGTGTAACGGTGTCCCACCACATTTTTGCTTGTGCTAATTGAATGTATAATATACAAGCAAGTCGCTCTGCCTGAGCCTTCCTGTTTGTTTTTTCTGTTTTTGTATATACTGTATGTATGCTTAGTAGGACGCAGGCTTGTGTCTCACTTTATTGTTTTCGTGTCAATTTTACAAATTAAAAGCATTTCTGTCCGGCTGGACAGCTTCAAATATAGTACTGACTCTGTTTCTATATTCATTCTTTAAAGTTCATCGTTCTTTTTTAGGGACCACTGTGTTTAAAACTCGTAACTACCCAAGGTCCCTGACCAATCAAATTGGGTTCCCTTGTCCTTTATAACATCATTGAAAATCTGGCATTCCTCTGATCTAGGCCTCTCTAAATGCATCCTTTCAGACTGTTTGACCCCGTATAAAATGGCTAACATTCCTTGGTTAGCTTATGTCAATGGCACTTTTGCCAGGTTGGGGTTCCAGAATATTTCACCAACCATGATTCAATAGGGTCATCTGCTAGAGCACAGATAAAGTCTGTTTTTCATTATCAGGCACATATTACCTGCCAAGCCATGGCCCTTCAGTTGTCCTCCTTAGAAAACTATCACTCTTTACCCCCAGATATGATTTGGAGTTTTATCTAAAATAAACTGATAATAACCAATGCAGAATATACTTGACCAGGCTACGTCTGGGGCCCTGGGAACAGTCAAGCCCGAACTGCCAAGCCAGGTTCTCCCTGAGGCCCAGACGTGGGTCCCATGCTCACTGTGTCATTGGAACCAAGCTGAATCCAGCTGATGAGCCCATAACTAGGGTGAAACTGATCCTGGGTTGCTTGTATTCTTGTTCAGGGACGACCTGGCTTGGCAGTTCGGGCTGGACTTTTCCCATGACAAGTACGGTCAAAGCAGATTAGCATATGACTGTTATGTGCCCGGGTTAGGCCATGTAGCAAAGCAGCGTATTTCTCACATTGTCCTCTTTTTCACAATAACATTTCTGCTGTGACCTTTTCCACACATGTGCGTACGTGACAATGTTGGATTATTTTCTCTGAAACTACGTTCTTTACACGTCCAGCCTCACATAACATAATCAAGATGCCTCAAACATCATGTGCAAGGCCTTTTTACACGCAACGTACAAATGTCGCTCTATCTTCATCCACGGTGCAACAGGGCCATCTACGTATACATAAAATTGCTAATCTATACGTGCATCGCAGGGATGCTTTCTATTATAAATAATGAGGATCCCAAAAGATTAGCAGAGGAGGCATGTCAGCTGACACCCAGGGTCCCTGCATGCTGAGACATCACCACGCAGCAGTCTGACATCTCCGTGAAGGGTGTCCAGTTCATGACCAAGACGGGGTCCTACATTCTCTCCTGCCAGGTAATGGGGTTGGGTCGTCCCTTGGGGTTTTTTTTTTGGCTTCACACCTACCCGCACTCTAGGTACACACAGAGTAGGGTTTGCATAGTAGGAGTATGCCTGATTACTGCCTTGTTTTATATGCCTGCATATATACACTGTTTTAGCACCATGGTAGAACTATATCTACTATTTACTCTTTTGGAGCTTGTAATCAATTTCATCTGCTTCTGTCTACTGATTATCGCAGCACATGTATTTTATACAAGAATAACATTGGTTCAATAAATATATTTAAAATGTCCCAGTGTGTATTAAGCATATTTCTCTGAAAACATAAGAGCACAAGTGACTGAGCAAAAGGTTCTGATCTGTTACCATGATCCCTGAGGGGTCAGGGTTGTCATGTTCAGTGGTTGCCAGAAACCATTCGTTCCCTGGTGAGGTTAGGGGGGCTCACGGTGGCACTGTGAGCTATCTGGTCTCTAGACCAACATATCCTGAGGGGGTCTGGGCACCGCACTCAAAGTTTATGTTGTCCAACTAACGCGCAGGTCCTACGGATTAATTGGGAACTACACGACATGGAGAGGTCCAAAGTGAGGTGGCTTAGTGAGCAAAAAAACAATAGCTTAGAATGCTACTATGAGCAATTGCCATCGGTTTGACATATTGCAAGCAGCCTACCATCACCTTATGTGTGTTTCATGTTCCTCCCTAAGTGGCATTGGTATGCCCAGATGTGGGTCCCATGCTCGCTGTGTCACTGGAAGCAAGCTGTACTCGGCTGATGAGCCCATAACTAGGGCAAAACCAGTCCTGGGTTGCTTGTGTTCCAGTTCAGGGAGGACCTGGCTTGGCAGTTCAGGCTGGACTGTTCCCATGAATAGCAGGGTCAAGACTGATTTGAATATTCCTAGGTCCAAACTGAGGTGGTGTGGTGAGCATAGGAACGATGGGTTGGAGTGATACCCCTAGCGATTGCCAGTGGTTAGGCTTATTGCAAGCAGTATCCCATCACCTTTTGTGTGTTTCATGTACATCTGGGGACCTTACATTTCCTTTTAGCTTTCCCCCAGCAAGGAGCATGGTTTGATGACCTGCCGGCTTGCCCCTGTGATAATAATTGCTCATGCCAAAGCACAGTTCACTTTGTGATTTTTTGCACTCTCTACTAGTCCATGAGAACTGAGGGGCATATTAGCAAGACCCACGTTAAAATTATCGCCGTTTTAGCGGCAGGAAACTGCCGCTAAAACGGCGATAATGAACTTGCTAATATGCGTTATGAATTCAATAGAAGCCCAGGTTAGATGTCCTGCACATCTAACCTGGGCTTCTATGGAATTCTATAACGCATATTACCAAGCCCATTATCGCCGTTTTAGCGGCAGTTTCCTGCCGCAAAAACGGCGATAATTTTAACGTGGGTCTTGCTAATATGCCCCTGAGTTTTTTATTTCCCCTTTTACGTCCATTACATTTCAGCTGGTTTAAAAAGGACTTTTCCTTCCTATTGCAGTTAGGGTCAGCAGAAGTTTGTAGTGCTGTGATCAGTTTCATTAGAGGGTCATTAACTATTAGAAAGAGATAATCTTAACCAGCTTCTGTTCAGTATCTTTTACGCCCACTTTTTTCCTGTATTCTACAGTTTTCGTAATAAATTAATATGTAGACTCTATTGGGTTCTGAGAACCTTTAGCTAGGAAATGTGAGATTTTTTTACCATTGTATTGTGAATGTCATTCCTATTTATTGTTGTTTGCATTGATAGTACAAAATGTTTTTATTTGATGAACTTTGATGTCTGAATTGTCGAATATAGTTTATGACTGACAAAAATGTATAATGATTATTTAATTGTTTAATAATCATGTAAATTGTTTAATTATTTTTATTTTTATATATATCAATTTTTTGATTAATTAATCATGTTAATATTAAGAGTTGTATATTTGTTCTAACTTAATAGTGTTATTCAAATATGTAATGTGTTTATACATGTCAATTTTGTGAAAGCCAGACAGTCTTTTTTCAGCATCACACATAAGTATATGCTTTCTCCTTACTTCACATATGAGTTTGATACATGGTGTCATATTTGCTGCCAATTGGCAATGTTATGCGGCACACTTTCCATTATATATGCTGGGCTGACTATCATTAGTAACGCTCAGCTAGGATTTTAATAGATGATAGATTGATTTGTAGTTTCTCTTGGCTGTTTCTAACTTGATGTATGTAGAAACTTTGTGTTAGGACCCTAAAGGGTGCGCACGTTTAGATTTAGGATTCACAGGCACATTTTAGAATGTTTGTGCTCTTCAGGTTCTTCTACATGATTCACCTGATAAGAATTCGCCAATGATGCCAGGATCAATGCACCATAACAACAAAGAATGACATGGATCTTATCCACCGATCTGCTGTTGATTCTACATGAAATCAAATACTACCCATGTATGTTGAAGGACTTAATTTGGTGTGAGTGAATAAGTTGTTTGTATATATCTAAGGGCATATTTACGGGAATGGTGGTGCAGGACAGCGCTGCAAGTTACCTTGCTGCGCTGCCCTCAGCCACAGGGAAAGGTCAGGAATGCACTGTATTTATCCATTAGAGTGCGTTCCTGTCCTATCCCCCTGTGCTAGCGCTGTTTCGTCAGTCTAGCGCCAACGCTGTCACCCTTGCACAATGATGCAAGGGTGCCTGCTTTATGGGCAGGATTATTTTGTGCAGAAAGGAGCACCTTCCTGCACATAAACGATCCATAGAGTCATTTTTCCTCTTTCTATGTGTGCTGAAGACTGCAGCAAACATTTAAAGAGGAAAAACGAAGAGAAATAAAAATATTCCTCTTCGTTACACCTCACTGGGGAGGCATAAGATCTCCCAGGTTCACAAGTCCTTGTAGATCAGGGAATGTGTCAAAAATCAACGGAGTTGTGTGGGAACACCCCCGCAACGCCTATGCCCATAGAAGACCTCGCCCTCCCTTGCGCAGAGTAAGGCAACACAGCGATTTGCGCTGCATTGCATTATTCCATATTTGAGAAGCCACTCAAAGCCGCGCAATGTGGCTTTACATGGCTTCATAAATATTGGCAAGAGGTTTGCGTTGTGCATGTACCACGTTGCATGGTTCAAGCATGATGCAAAGCCCTCATCAATATGCTCCCTAGTTTATATATTGTGTTTTGTATTCATGATGTCCAATATATTTGTATTGAAAGCTAATAGACACGTATTGTACACAAGTCCAATACAGACAGGTTTAGTAATGTTTAAAATGGTTTTACATGCACTAACAGTTACTGATTTACTGTGACAACGCATTTCAATGAGAAACATGGATTGCACCTGTACTTCTTGAGACCTCTTTTTTTAGGCCATATGGGTTGCTTGCCCTTGGTGCCGCGGTGAATGTAACTAATGAAGGCATAGAATTGTCTTTGAACATTTTTAGAAGTGACAAGTCTAGCAATGTATGCAATATGACCTTGATGTATTATAAGTCGGCTGGACCCATTTTCCTTTCCCTATGATAACTGCGTTTTGTGTACACTTTGTGTTACAACATGTAGGCCATGATTTACTCACTTGAGGAAACAGGTCGACATCTTTAAGGGGGCTAACTTTTTTGAAATGCTGAATAATGAATCTGAAAGGAATTTTAAGCAATTTATGATGTGCATTTCTCTGTGTTACAGTGAAACAATTTAACAATTATTACGCAGCTAAATTAATTATCTGGATTGCTAATAAATGGCTGGGCCAATATCAAGGTATGTGTAATACGGTACAGTTTTATAATGAAATATTTTTTTTATTTTTTTTTTCGTATGAATCGAAGAACCAAGGAAATAAATTGATGGATTACTATATCACTACGTTTGAGCAAATTTCTTTGTGAGTTTAGATGTCCAAGTAATGATCATCTGAATAATAGTAGACTATGGCTGTGAATAATATATAAGCAGCGACTGAGAGGACAGTTATTGGAAGGAATGAGTGTTTAATTATCACCAGGTGAGAATCGATTTGATATATTATTTAATCCCCGTATTCTCAGAAGGGTCTCGCAATGTATGTGTTGTATACTACTTTTCAAATTTGGCTTGCCCATCACATTGCAAGTGAAAATAAACATGACAGAATTTGTAACAAAGAATTCAAATGCTATTTTCAAAACGTGAATATGTATCTTTTAAACTTTATCAGATTGTTCCCATTTCACAATGGAACAGTAAGTGGTGCTTCGATATGACAAATGTGAAGGGAGATTATAGTGTGATAGGCATCTCATTGAGATATTGGATGCTGCGAATGAAAGGTCAGCGGACAGTTTGGTAGTCATGTTCAGTTGTATTCTATTCACGTACAGCTCATAGCTAAGAGATTTTTAAACGAAAATATGAAAATTTGCAAAGATAAACTCAAAATCCAAGTATGAACATTATACTTGGCAGCACTTCCTGCTCTGGATGCTGTTTGGTCTTGCCAAACTTTTAGGATATTTTTTTGAGCATTTGTACGTGGCACATTCGACTAAAGGTGTATTGCACACTTTACAATGAACCATCAAACCATTGAGATAAATGTCGATAAGGCAGGGATGGAGTGAAGGGACTAGATAAGAGAAGGTAGTAAGGGCTCTATATGCAATTAGGAATTAGAATAAATCCTGACTCACCAATCCCTGTGTACAAATGTAGGCCATAACAAAATAGCAAAACAAAAATAGAAGATTTGCTTCGCAAATTACTGAATCACTCGGGCAGCAACTAATCAATTCACACCTGGAAAGTAGACTGCTACACGATCAATGCAGGCCAGGAGAGAAAATAGGCCAGAAACAGAGCAACATCACATAATCCAAATAATTCCTAAACAATTGTGGCAAAGGGGTTTTACGAAATTTGCGTACTGTGGTTTTGAGCAATTACACAAAATGTTGGCAAAATTTGCCAAAAAATGGAAATAAGCAAATTGCAAAACTTCAGTTTGCACTATATTGTAATGTAATGTAAAATGCATTTATAACGCACACTGTTACTCCAAAGAGTGTCCTGGCGCTCTGCACTTCCAGTGGGGAGATAACTGAGAGATGCAACATCAATCATGCAAAAAGAGCCATGTTTTCAACTTTTTCTGGATCTGGAGGGTAGATGAGATGCATCTTAATTCGAAGGGGAGTTTATTCCAAAGAGAGGGTCCCAAAAATGAAAGGGACCTGCCCCTCGTTCTGGACCTACGAATCCTGGGAATTTTGGCCAGAAAGAGACTGGCTGAGCGCAGACACCTGGAGGGAGCATAAATGCTAATTCTTGCTCACAGGTTCCCTGCGCCAGACTGATGAAGAGCTCTGTGGATCAATAGCAAGGTCTTGAAAATAATCCTCTCCCAAGTAGGAAGCCAATGCAGCTCTCTAAGATACGGGGATACCTGAGTTCTCAGAGGTAAACCAAGAAGCATTCAGGCTGCTGTATTTTGGACCACCTGCAGCTTACTGATCAAGCAATCAGGTAGGGCCAAATACAGTGCTTGCCATAGTCAAGTTAGATGTTATCAGAGCTCGTGCTACCAGTTTCCTCGCAGAGAGAGACCGAACATGTAGGAACTTCCTGAGCACTCGTCCTGCATTTACCTGAGACGGAAAGGAGAGCCCCCCCATCGAACTTAATACCTTTACTTTTTAACAGAGCTTGTGTGGGTTAATGGAGGGGTCGCGTCCTCCAGCCAAAAGGACTGCCATGGCTCGTCTGATCTTGTACCTGCTGGTGGTAAGATAGCCACTGAAAAACGTCTGACAAACAAGTTCTGATTTTTTCTCCAGGGAAGGCTTCCCCCCTACTTCTGGAAAAAAAGTAACTGGGTGTCATCACATATGAAATTGTTTGTGCACCCAGAGTCTCTGCCAAGAATGCCAGAGGGGTGAGGTATATGTTGAATAATGTGGGGATCAGGGCCAAACCTTGTGGCACTCCCATCTGCAGGTCACACGACCCTGACGCAAAAGGTGGACACCAGACCTCTTGACCTCTTCCTTCCAGGAAAGAAGCAAACCATTCCCATGCCTGCCCCCTAATCTCGAAAGCCTGGAGACGTGTCAGGAGTGTGGAGTGGGGTATTGTGTTGAATGCTGCACATATTGTAGCACAAAATGCAACTTTGTATACGTTTTTGAGGTCAAAGGCCCACTGGCGTAGCTAGGTCTTAGGCCGCCCGTGGCGGCCACTGCATCTGCCATCCGCGGCCTAATCGAAGAGCGGGGGAGAGAGAGATGCTGGCGCTTCATGCGGCCGCGATGGCCGCACGTAAGAACGGGGGTTCGGGGGGGGCTTAATGCCGATTCTTACAGCCTCAAGTAAGTGAGGGGAAAGGGGGGCCGGCCGCCGCCCCAAAACCCATGCCGCCTGGGGCGGTCCGCCCCCACCGCCCCCCCCTAGCTACGCCACTGCAAAGGCCATTTTGTTCCAAGAAAGTGCAAAAAAGCCCTGCAAACAACAGCCACTTGCATTCTGTTGTTCCCATATATTCGTGATACATTTTTTTTGTGATTGGCCCATTTGCTGTAAGTTTTTACCACAAATGACGCGTAAGTATGCAAAGTGACATAATGGTGTAATTTTGGGAATTTTGCATAACAAGTGTAACACAAATTTACTGAAATTCATTTAAATTTGCCTCAGGCCTAATGGCAAGCCAGTATGCAAAACGGGAGGAGAAAAAGAAAAAAAGGAAGCATAGGTTCAGAAAAAAGGAAGTGGAGTTCCTGATAGAAGACAATGGTGTACATAATCATAGATTATTTGCGAAGTTTTCATTCACAGTGACTGAAGCTCAAAAAAGAAAATATGGCTCAGCATTCAAGAGCAAATAAGTGCCACAGCTGGACTGGCCGTACCGGGCATCAGGCATTTCCCCGGTAGGCTGGAAGGGAGGGGGCTGGTTTTGCAGCAGTGGGGGCTGATGTTTTTACTGGGGCTGGTTTTGCAGCAGTGCTGCAATATTGGACCCCAGTAACAAAAGCTGCAAGCAAGTGTTTCCATTATCCCAGAGCCAGGCAGTGCTTCCCCTAGAGCTCGTTCGAGAAATAACCAGGGCTGCTTTGGGTTCTCAGTCGGGCCCTAATAAGTGCAACAGGAGTTACTCATTGTGCCAGCGATAAAATAAAGAAACATTAGTATGACTTGCACTCCTGAGCGAAGTAGAAGTAATTATATAGGAAGAAGGAGAAATACCAGGCAGATCATGGGACCATGCATAATGAACTCTTTACTACACTAGACACCCTAACAGTAAATCACCCTTCACCGTGGCAGATTCATATTTTAATGCTTTGTTTTTGGTTCATACCAACAGACTGATATCAGCAACACAAGTTTATCAATCACTTAGGGCAAATCATTTGTTTATATATAAATTACCAAACTACCAGTGGAACCTGTTTGACAACAGTATTACTTTACGTATTAGGTTGGGCTACCACACCCCATTCTTGGAGTATGAAGGGGGATTGGGAGGAAGAACAGAGTGGGGGTGAAAGAAGGAAAAAGTAGATGTCAAATGGATCATAAAACATTGGATTTTATAAGTAAGTAAACTATATCCTGAAGGTTTCTTGCAAGAGGCAAGTCATGCCATGTCAGATGAGGAAACTGTGAACAGAAATAGAAGACTTATAAGTTCCTCTCGCAAGACAAAAGATCTGACTGCATTCAGAGTTTAGGTTGAATGAAGTTGTAGACTGTGGCTACTACCCCACTGAGGGTCAGTCATATTGCTTTCTGCTGCTCAGACCTCTAGAGCCTCCAATCTGGCCAGTGGCTGGAAAGGTTTATTATTTCTTATAAGTAAATAGTATAGTGGGGATGTCAAGAGTTGGAAGGTGAATACGTTTTTGGACTGTGTTTATGTGGTCAAACCTTTGTGCTACACATGTGTGTGTGGAAGCGGTGTGTATAATGAATTTTAAAGTGGTCAATGAAGATGGCATTGGAAGATAAATCAAGGAAATGAGTAGCTCTCGGACCACTGTGATGGGTAAAAGATGTGAGGTATATTTCACTGATCTTACTGGTTAAGTCCCCAAAGCAGAAACTGAGTTTTATGTGCATAGGAAAGTTAGGGCTAATCCAGGACTTTAAACTCGTAAGGCAAGAGCAGAAGCGGTAGATGACATTGCCGGATGAAGTTTGAAGATTCAGCACAGCATCATCTGCACAATCGAGAATTCAGGCAGCTGATCCTTCCATCATGGTTCAGAGTGGCTCCATATAGACTTGAAGATCACAGGAGTAATATAGATTGAGGGGTAATATGGATCAGAACCGGCATTCCCCAACTTAACTAAATGATGTGCCTTCCTTAGGAAGGATGCAAACCCTTTAGGGCCTTCCCACTAAATAAAATGCTTGATTCTAAGATCCAGATCAGTATTCCAAAGCTAGCCAAGAGGAAATATGCAAAGAGATTAAGAAGGTTGAAAAGACATGTATCACCTTTATCCAAAATATGATTCGTCATTTAGGTACCCATACATCAAACAAAATACCGGTCGCAAAGGGGCAGATTCGCAGAATCTGCCCTTTGCGATCGGATATTTTGCATTTGGAATGCATCATCCCAAATGCAAAAATCGCTAAATAAGGAATCGCAAAATTTGCGATAACTTTAATTGCGATTGCAATGCATTAAAGAAAAAAAATTGCGATTTCGCAATTAAGAATCGTAAATCACCGTCATTTGAAAGGTGATGGTAATTTGCAATTTCTTTGAAAAATGCACCAATGTGCATTTTTCAAAGTCCCATGTTACACACACACATGCCCTTGGGGCATATGTGTGCGCAACATGTGGCACAATTGTAATTTCAGGGGTGCAACAGGGTGTCCTTTTGGCACCGTTGCACCCTTGAAATTGCATGCGCAATTTGTGAGTACCTATTGGGTACTCGCAAATTGCGCATGCAATTCCCATTCATTCCTTAATTGCGACTCGCATTTTGCGACTCGCAGTTAAGGAATTTGTAGGAATCGCTAATTTATTAGCGATTCCTACATACATAGCAAATAGCGAATACTTAATTGCAATTCCTTAAAAATCGCAATTAAGGATTCGCTATTGGCTATTTTGATGCATGTGCACCTTAGTATCTTGAACCTAACCTTTTGAATGCTGCAGACTTTTCCATTTGGATGGAGGCACACTTTTCAATTATTTTGCTCTGCCTGACATGTTTGCCAACTCATTGATAGTTGACTAGGATGGCAATATACATCAGCGGATTCTACAAAAATCACATTATTGGAAGATGTTTGGAGCATTATTTGCAATCCCATGGAAGGTAATTAAATTTGTAGGGCTGTGGCTGGAAATTGTTTTTTAAAGTAGTTGGGAGATCAAATCATGTTGAATATTTCTATTATTTTTCTTAATTTTGATGGGTGCAAAGTGACACCAATTGTTATTCATAATGCCTGTAGTGAGAAGCATATGAGATCTATATATTTTCTTTGGAAGATTGCAGGAAATTATTGTCTTTGGAATTAGTGTTTCTGCCACTGACGTCTGAGAGTGTTTTGGGATGCTTTGGGGAGTTTTTACTTTGCAGTAGAGTTACTGATGATTTGGCCTTCACATTTTTTTTAAATATTTGGTTGTGTTAGCAGTCCACATGTTTTGTTTAACAGAGTTTTTCTATTCTTCAAACTTTTCTTCTTTTTTAATTTGAGGGTGTTCATCATCAGGTGGATTGTTGTTTAATGGTGAGTAAAGTCAGTGTGCAGACTACTCCACACAGTTAACATTAGGTAGCTTGTATAGTTAACTGGGGGTTGTGCAAGTAAAGCCAGTTAGTGTATATGGGGTCAATTATCGCAGACAGTTTCAAAACTTTCTAGGTGTTTGAAAGTCTTTCAAATGTGTTCACATGTATCTAGGATTAACATGAGATGAAACATTGAATGCACCATCTGTAGATCTCTACTTTAATGTTCCTTTGAATTCTCCAGTTAATGGCAATATATAGATTACGTTTTAGAGAAAAACATGCATGTTACTGTGAATTATTAACCCAGCTTTTTGATGCAGGCTTTCATCTTTGAGCTGAGGTGGTCATAGATAATAGGTACATATGTAGACCTTAATGATGATATTAAGATTTGCAATAGTTTAAAAGTAGAGATAGAGGAATTGATCATTTTTGCAGATGGAGTTTTCCTTGTTCAGTATCACAACTTCTCTGTCATAATTGTTTTGCTTCTCTGTCCTGTGTGATGGATGATCCTTTGTTTAATAATGTTTCAGTGGACAGTCTCATTCCTTCAAGATTCGGTTAGGCAACGTAGGTTCAGATAATAGTTTGGGAAAATATTGATATGTCTGCATAATATAAAGAGTGCATTTGCCAACTTGCAGCTGTGCAGTGGAATGTCGTTTTGGGAAGTGAGTGAAGCAAGGAGCACTGGGGCAAGTTATATTTCTGTGGTTTCTTCATATTGCTTTTTAGGGCCAATATCTCTTCTGGAGAGGTCTATTAAGTAGCTGAATCACCTAATCTGACAGAGAAATAAAGAGGATTGCCTGACATTAGAGTTCCTATTGGTTACTAGAGTAGTAAATACTCAGATAAAGACACCTCTCAAGTCTCTGGTTCTGCTTTGGGAGTCCACGGTAGGCAGTCAGAACTTTTTAATAAGAAGAAAATGTTCATCATAAGGAACAAAGTTGTCAGATGGGTTGTGGCGGGCATAGTTTATTGAAGCCATCTACTCGGTGAGCTACAAGTAGAATTCTACTTAGACACAGATGGAATGATAATGTTTTTTATCATGAATTGTTACTGCTTACATCTGATTGAATTAAGATCACCACCAAGCACTGTTCTCTTTAAGGTGTGCGCGCGTGCACCTCTCTTACAGTGAGCGCGCACTGCCGTGTGTGGAGCGCGCGCACACACACAGGAAATCCCGCGAGAGAGTCACGCCGCTGCTTTAAAGAAAAGAGTGGCGCGAAAAACTGGCAATTCCTGGATGCGGTGTTACATCAGGAGTGCAGGTAAGGCTTGGGGGCTTGCGGCTGTTGGCACTTGCTGGTGCGGGGTAGATTGTGGGCTTTTGTTTAAGTATTCATGTTAATCGCAGCCCCTTCACGAGCTGTGATTAACATGAATACTTAAACAAAAGCCCACAATCTGCCCCGCACCGCGCTTTACTAACTAAAGACTAGAGTAAGTTTAAAAACACAGCGTGTACTTTCTGAAAGTACACGCTGTGTTTTTAAACTTACTGTGCTCTTTAGTTAGTAAAGCGCGGCTGCAAGAGAGATTGTGGGCTTTTGTTTAAGTATTCATGTTAATCACAGCTCGTGAAGGGGCTGTGATTAAGATGAGTACTTAAACAAAAGCCCCCAATCTGCCCCGCACCGCGCTTTCTTCCTACCTTTCCTCTTTCTCTATAGTACTCCTTTAATCAAGAGTGTTTCAATCCTACCTCCCCCACCACTCTCTTTTCTCATTGCCTCTTTTTCACCCTGCCATTTAAAGCACTGGCATCCAAGGATGTTTGTCAAATGCTGGCAGGGTGAAAAAGAGGCAATGAGAAAAGAGAGGGGTGGGGGAGGTAGGATTGAAACACGCTTGATTAAAGGAGTACTATAGAGAAAGAGGAAAGGTATAAAGACCTCCCGAAAAGGCCGCCAGAAATACAGACACAAATCTGTTTATTTATGTGTGCGGGGGGGACAGAGCCCAGCATACAAGGGGTTATTTGTGTGTGATGGCTGGGCTCACCACGGTTTGTATAAAATAGAACTGGTGAGTCTGGGGGCTTTAATTGGAGAGTACCGGCACTTCTCAGAAACAAGCAGGTACTCTGTTACAGAGTACCTGCACTTTTATTTTTCCATTTCAAGCACTGTTGGATCAGATGCCAATTACCGAGCCCCCAGACTCACCGGTTCTATTTTATACAAACCGTGGTGAGCCCAGCCATCACACACAAATTGTTATTGTTATTGTTAGTGACATTTATAGAGCGCTAACTGCTACCCGAAGGTGTCCTGGCGCTATGTGAAGTCCTGCCGGAGCCTAAAGTGGAAGGGGTAACGATGAGATTAATTAATAAACAGCCATGTTTTTAATACTTTCCTAAAGGCCAGTAGATTGGTCATACATCTGAGGTGTAATGGGAGGCCATTCCATGCTTTGGCTGATCAAAGCTTCTGCCCCCCCCCCAATTAGCTTTTTTTACAAAAGGCACCGTCACCAGTTTTGCATCTGATGACCTCAGAGATCTTTTCGGTACATACCAGCGTAATCGCTGTTGTAAGTAGTCTGGCCCAACTCCATGAAGGGCTTTGAAGACCAAACATAAGGCCTTGAACCGAGTGCGCTTCCTAACCGGCAGCCAGTGAAGTTTTTTGATCTCAGACGAGATTGAGGCTTATTTTGGTATGCCAGTCAGAAGTCTAGCTGCCGCGTTCTGCAGGGTCTGTAATTTGTTCATCAGTCCTTCCTGGATATTGAGATATAGGCTGTTGCAGTAATCCAATCTGGACATTGTTAACGCTGTGATGACTGTTTTTTGCGTGTCTTTGGGCAACAGTGGCATTATTTTCCAACAGGATCTCAAGATATAGGAAGTTGATGCCGCCACTGTGTTCACCTGATCCCTAAAGCTAAGATTGTTATCAATCCACACTCCCAGGTTCTTCACCTTCCTACTGGGAGTGGAAAGGGGGGCCAAAGCATCCGGCCAACAGTCAGGGGTCCAGAAGTTGGGGTTGTTGCCAAACAGCACAACCTCCTTTTTACCGGAGTTGAGCTTTAGGCAATTTTGGGCCATCCAGACCCCCACGGCATTCATACAGTCCTGGAGCCGGGACGCAGTACCCGGAAGCTCTACTGGCCGTATAGACACCACAATTTGGGTGTCATCCACGTAGGATGTCAGACTAAAGCCAAAGGATTCAATTAGGGGCGCCAATGAGGACACATAAATGTTAAAAAGTGTCGGACTCAATGAAGACCCCTGCGGCACTCCTCAGGGCAGTGAGAATGATTCGGCCTCAAACTCGCCCAGGGCAACCGTTTGAGTTCTGTTGGAAAGAAAGGATTTGAGAAGTTTCCAGGTGGTGCCCTGGACTCCAATCTCATGCAATTGGTCCATCAGCAAAGCATGATGGACCGTATCAAAGGCCGCTGAAAGATCCAACATGATCAATGCTGCCTTTCCTCCCTGATCCAGTATAGTCCTAATCTCTTCTGTGGACTTGAAGAGCGCAGTCTCCGTGCTGTGCCACTCTCTGAAACCGTACTGGGTTGGGTTCAGCGCCTGAGAATCTTGCAGAAACACGTTGAGTTGCGCGTTCATGTTTCTGGTGAACAGACATAATATCGAATTTTTAATATCGAATTGCCAAAATATCGAGTTTTTATATAGAATGGACAGAATATCGAATTGCCAAAATATAGTAGTGCAGAATATCGAAATTCAGGTAAGAAATATCGATTGTCATAATATCGACAGTCATAATATAGTTGTTAAAAATATCGATTTTTTTTATAGTGTTTTAAGTGTTAGTATATGTGTTAAAAGTATGTATTATTTTTGTAATGTATGTTTTAATTTTTTTTAAAGTAATGAATTTTATGTTATTTAATTTTGCGTAATTTAATTCCGTAGCGGGTTGTGGGTTTATAGGGGAATAGGGTGGGAAGTAATTTAATTATAGTAAATTAAATATAAATTTTTAGGAATTATTAATTATTTTTAATTTAATTTTGCGTTTTAGTTCTGTAGCGGGTTGTGGGTTTATAGGGGAATAGGGTGGGAAGTAATTTAATTGTAATTAAGTAATTATTTAATTTTATTTATTGGTATTGATAAATAATTCATTGTTAATTAATTATTAATTGGTAATTAATTTTTATTAATTGGTAATTAATTTGTATTAATTTTGTAATTGATAATTATATTAATTGTATTAATTGATTATTCAGAGCGGGTTGTGGGTTTATAGGGAATAGGGTGGGAAGTAATTTAATTGTAATTCAGTAATTATTTATTTTTATTTATTGGTATTGATTATTAATTTATTGTTAATTAATTTTTATTTGGTAATTAATTTTTATTAACTAGTAATTAATTTGTATTAATTGGTAATTAATTTTTATTAATTGATTAATTGATAATTATATTAATTGTATTAATTTATTATTCGGAGCGGGTTGTGGGTTTATAGGGGAATAGGGTGGGAAGTAATTTAATTGTAATTAAATAATTATTGAAAATATTTTTGTGTATTGATAATTAATTTACTGTTAATTAATTATTAATTGGTAAACATTTTGTATTACTTATTAATTTTTGGTATTGAAAATTAATTGGTTGTTAATTAATTATTAATAGGTAATTAATTTTTAATAAATAATATTTATTGGTATTTATAATTAATTAATTATTAAATATGTTGTAATTGGTAATTAATTTTAGTTAATTTTGTATTGGTATTGATAATTAATTTTTTAAATTTAAATATTAAATCATTAATTTCCCTACTGTTGCACTCACTGGAGTGGGAATAGTAATTTTTACCCTATGCTATCCAACGCTTTCCCTACTGTTGCACTCACTGGAGTGGGAATAGTACTTTTTACCCTCCCGCTACCCAACACTTTCCCTACTGTTGCACTCTCTGGAGTGGGAATAGTAATTTTTACCCCTACGCTATCGAACGCTTTCCCTACTGTTGCACTCTCTGGAGTGGGAATAGTAATTTTTACCCTCCCGCTATCCAACGCTTTCCCTACTGTTGCACTCACTTGAGTGGGAATAGTAATTTTTACCCCTACGCTATCCAACACTTTCCCTACTGTTGCACTCTCTGGAGTGGGACTAGTAATTTTTACCCCTACGCTATCCAACGCTTTCCCTACTGTTGCACTCACTGGAGTGGGAATAGTAATTTTTACCCTCCCGCTATCCAACGCTTTCTCTACTGTTGCACTCATGGAGTGGGAATAGTAAATTTTACCCTCCCGCTATCCTACGCTAAAAATATTGAATATTTGTTATTAATATTACGTTAATATATATGTGTATTAAAAAATTAAAATGCATGTTTATTTTTTTAACTTACATGAAATATTTATTAATATTAAGGTTATTTAAGTATTTTTAAGTATGTTTTAGTTAATTATATGTATTATTTTATTAATTTTACATTACTTTTAAGACATTTAAAAAATTCGATATTTTGACTATATTTTTTACAACGATATTTTGGATTCAATATTTTTGTACTTACCTGTTTGTAGATAGGAATTCGATATTCTGGCCTTCTATATTTTTTCCTCGATATTTTGCCAGGTCGATATTTTGCTCCTCGATATTCTGTCAGTGATCCCATATTTCTCTCTACGATTTTCGCCGGGAGTGGCAATCTGGATATGGGTCTGAAGTTGTTTGGGTCTTTAGTATCCAGGCTGGGTTTTTTGAGCCGGGGCAGAATGGATGCCTGTTTCCAATCTCTAGGAAAGTAACCCTCCGAATACATTGTATTTATGATGGAGGTCAGTATTCGTGAAACTGGCTCTACTGCCAGTTTTACTATGGATATTGGGCATGGATCGTACGGGGAGCCTGACTTCACTTTCGTGCGAAGATTGAGAGTGTCCGAGACTGTTAAAGGGGCAAGTCTGTCCAATAGAAAGGCCTTACTTTCATCTACCTTGTATGCTGGGCTCTGGCCCCCTGCACACATAAATAAACAGATTTGTGTCTGTATTTCTGGCTTCTAGAAATGTCAAAATGGTGCAAAAATTGAAATTTTTAAGGTTGTGGCCGAGGCACACATTTCAAAATGACAACAATGAAGAAACAAACAGCAGGTGTAGCAAGCAGCGAACAATTTGGGAAAGGGTCATCTATGCTGCAAGGATCACATGTCACCAATTTGTTAGGGGTCCACCTATAATTACCAAGACTGAGTTATTAATATGTAAAGGCCCATAATGCCCAGAGTACAAACAGATCAATAAAAACAGTAAAACACCCATGCACCCAAGACTGCCTCAATCACCTGCAGGAAGTTGTGTGTTGGCTGATTAGCATGATTCATTTTAAGCAAACGTTATCATGCCAGTAAATGATAAGTACAGCAGAATTTATCACTTAAAATTAAACAGAATGTATGTTGTTCTGTCTAAATTGCAACTTTCAGTACAGTGTTAAATGTTTTATTTGGGGCTAGCCAGGGGTAGAAGTGGCTCGCAGTGGCTTTCTCAATGGATGCTCTAGCACTGTCCCTGTTACGTTAAGTAAGTTAAGTTAATCTGGTTGGTAAAGCGTGCAGATACTCAGCACAGTGTCCCGGCGCTTAGGCAGTGGGCATTCGACTGGGCACCAGATTGACTATTTAAAGAGACAGTTCTTAAGCCTCCTCTTGAAGATGTCCAGGTTGTCTACTAAGTGAAGGTCGACTGGAAGTTTGTTCCAGTTGAGTGGAGCCAATTTAGAAAAAGATCTCCCACCTATTCTAAGGCGGTTGATGCAGGGCACTCTTGCAAAGCGCGCAGAGGAAGAGCGCAGGGTGCGTGCTGGAATATATTTGCTGATCCTCTCTCTGTGATAGACTGGTCCGTGTCATGCATGGCCTCATGCATTAGGACAATAGCCTTGAAGACAACCCTCGTTTTTTTATAGGGAGCCAGTGGAGTCTGAGTAGCAGTCTGGCCGCTGCGTTCTGCATCACCTGCAGTCTGTTAAGGAGATAGTCAGGGAGACCAAGATAAGGAGCATTCCCATAGTAATCAGGGCCTGCACTACCTTTCTCCCAGAAGACTCTGATAGAAGAGGTAGAATTTGTTTTTAGCATGCGGAGCATGCTGATGTAAGAGCCAGCGAGGGCTTGAAACTGCGGTTGAAAGGAGAGGGAGCTGTCAATTTTAATCTCTAAGTTCTTTACACAATTTTGGGGGGAGCCAGGGTGTGGTTTATCGCTCGGCCAGCAGGTTTCCACTAAAATCACAATTTCGCTTTTATCCGGGTTGCACCTCAGATGGTGCATGTCCAGCCAATGGAACACCCTGGCGAGACACCGAGAGATAAGTTTCCCATCTAAGTCATTTCCCTTTTTACAGGCGAAAAGAAGCTGCATGTCATCTGCGTAGGAGATGACTTTTGCACCCAGGGACTCAGCAAGAGTAGCCAAGGGCATCAGATATATATTAAACAAGGTGGGACAAAGAGCCGAGCCCTGTGGAATACCCACAGTCAGGGTTCTGGCTTGTGAGGTGTGAGGAGGTAGCCATATTTCCTGAGTATGTTTGTCCAGAAATGATGTGGCTCCTGTTCCCATGGTTTATGAAGGCAATGACGGGAAGCGAAAGTAAACTGGCTTATAGTGGCTCATTTACATTCTGTAGTTTACACCAGGTGTCTCCAACAAGTCAATTGGGAGCTACCCATAGCTCCCAGACACCTTCAGAGTAGCTCACAGCCTTGTGTTCATTTTTTTTAAAAGCACAAGGTCATATTTTCCTTTTAAAGTTAAGGTACGGCTGTGCTTATTTTACACTATTATCATCAGGCTGCAGATAGCAGGGCCTGATAACAAGCAGTTCTCAGTCAGATTTATGACCCAGGCTGCAGCTGGGGCACAGAGGTGAGCAAAGGAAGCACTAAGGTGTTTAAGTCTTAAATAAAAGTCCTTGTCAACTCAGTATTGGAGCTGTGAACAAAATTATGTTTCTGACTGCTTTTAGATGGGAGAAAATTAAAAAGAAAAGTTACCTTAATGGTGAACTCTTCATTAAAATTCTCTCCCATTTCAAAGTGTCACATTTACAAACAGCAGGCCTTTTGCTCCTAGTGGCCAGGAGACTCGGTGCCATAGTTATAACCACTGTTCCCTGTAAGGCGTGCGCGCACCTCTGTCTTCCAGAGCACGCAGTGCTGTGTGTGAAGCGCACACACACAGCACATCTGTGGAGAGCGTTCGTGCGCCGAAAGGCAGAAAATGCTCCTGCACTTGATGCCTTTCTTTTCTAACTAGAGCGCGGCTGTGGGGCTGATTGTGTGCCTTTTGAAAGTATTTATGTTAATCACAGCGCCCGTCAAGGGCTGCATTTAACATAAATACTTTCAAAAGGCAAACCATCAACCCCGCATTTAGAAAAGAAATGCTGCAAGTTTTATATAGTGTTAACTCAACCCAAAAGTATTGGAGCGCTTAACATGATTTTTTTTTTGTTGATATGCATGGGGAGATTAATTGATTTGCCCAGAATCACAGGATGTAAAGCTGACCCGATACTCAAAACCCATCTCCTAAGTCGGCACCTCGAGCATTAAGCCACAACCTCTACCACAAGAGCGGAAGCATTTTCAATATTATATACAACTTTATGCAACAAACAACCATTGACAAAGCCAATAGTCCTGGCTTCTTGTAGGTGTAATGTTACTTGTATTATGTATTTGGATGCAATGACAGAAGAAGCAAAATATCAGTCGGGTGGCACACTATGCTAAGCACAGATTTTTAGCTTAATTGCTTTAAAGCCACGCCCTTAATTGCATTGGTCACGCAACTTTGAGAGACCCCCTCATTTTTTCATCCCACTTAAAGCCCTGGTCTACACGTGCGGTCGGGTTCTTGGCGCACATTGCCTTGGCTGCAGCGCACAGAGACCTTACTCTGCCGCACACAAAGGAAAATAATTAGAGGGAACATTGCCACCAAGTAACAGTGATGAAGTGACACAGTTGCTAACACGTTGTCGTGTAGTTCCTATAGTACCCCTGCAGGACCTGCGCGTTTAGATAACATAAACTGTGGGCTTGGTGTTAGACTGACCCTGTGCACTCCCACCGTATTTGTTAGCCGGATTTGCATTAGCTAGCTCACAGTGCCACTAGAATCTCCTCTTATCGGGGAGAGATTAGTTCCTGGCAACCCTAGACCATGACAAACCTGGTTCCTGAGAATCGTGGAAACAATGTACTACTTTTCGCTCAGTCACTCGTGCTTACTTATTCGGTTTGTCTCAGAGAGTTACAAGAATAAACAGTCTGGGCGTTTCAATAAGTATTTATTGAACAGTTGTTATTCTAGTGTAAAATATATGTGCTGCAGCAACCAGCAGACAATAGCAGAGATATATTATCAGCAGTACGATAAAAGTGAAGTGATAGAATAGTTCTACCATATTGCAATAATCATGAATACATACATGAATATAAAGAGCATTATGAAAATGTGCGTACTCCTACGATGCCTAACTAGATGTACCTGAGTGTACCTAGCATATGTGTAGGTCTAAAAGTCTAAGAGCCAAGAATCCCTCTAGGATTTATTCGAACCCCCATACCTGAATAGAGAGAGTGTGGGACCCCGTCCTGGTCTTGAGTTGGACACCCCTCAAGGGCTGTGTTAGACCGCTGTCAGCTGGAGCGACTGCATGCAGGAGCCTCAGCGTCTCTGGTCAGTGTGTCAGCATGGAAGTCTCGGTTCCCTCTATCATACCGTGGCAAGATGTGGTGTATTTATACCCTAAAGTGTCTCTTCCCTCAGTATGGTTTGTATTGGTGTTTGTTAGACATGAGGAAGACGTCAGGGGTGAACTTTGTACATACATATTATGCGGGAGAGGTAGCTGGTGAATTTATGAGTACATTGTAGGCCTGTGTTCTGGAAAGACCTTGCAGTGTTCTAACCACAGACTAGATAACGTTCAACCCTCAGAGCTCGTTGTATACTGTAGGGAACTAATGTAGGTGAAAGAACATGCCAGTATTAGGAGCCATGACTATAATAGGGCATGTATGAGTATGACCATAATAGGACATATACGAGTATGACCATAATAGGGCATATACGAGTATGACCATAATAGGGCATATACGAATATTTCTACATTATGGCATAAATGAACGGGTCTACATTAGGGCCTATATACGAAACATAACACCCACTCCACTTTCGAATTGTATGACAATGACCATACATAAAATCTGGACAATTTAAAATTCTTTCTTAAAAACAGCTAAAAACATGGGGGCATATTATCAACGGCCAGCGATAATTATCGCTGACCGTGATTAGCGACGTATTCCCTAACGCAGGCTATCTCTGGAATTTATCGCCCTGGTAGCGCGTTATTAACAACGCGCTTCTCCAGGGCGATAAAATTCCAGAGATAGCAAGGTTATCGCCGTTTTGCAGGGAACATCGCTGGTTTTCCATCGATGTTCCCTGCAAACGGCGATATCCTGCTGATACGACCCTGTGGTCGTATCAGCAGAATCCACCCCTATGTTAGGGATGGCTAAGTCAGGATTTTAGCAGACGTTAGATTTTGGCGAAAACGGCCGTTTTCGCGAAATCTAACCTCTGCTAAAATCATGTGGGCTGCCTTGTAAATATCGCGATGTGAACATCAGCGATATTTGCAACGTAGTCCATCCGGGTACGCCCAGTGACGCCCACTTTGCATCTCATTAGAGATGCAAAGATGGGCGTTGGGGGAAAGGGCGATAATGCAAGGATTCACGCGATAGCGCAACCTTGCTGATTAGGCGATAAAATTATCGCCGCTTTTCGTCCGAAAACGGACGCAAAAGCGGCGATAATTGTTTATCGCCTCGTTGCTAATATGCCCCATGGTTTTAAAAGGACAATAAAAATGTTTAAAAAATGTTAAAAATCAGCTAGTCTTTAGTTGCCACTTGAAAAAGTCAATTCAGTCTCATTTATAAAACTACAAGCAGAAGAAAGCCACTCTTTCTCAAGTGAAAGTGTCAATTAAGGAAATGTTCCAAATTCAGTTCATTTACTTATGAAACGAAGTGGAGAAACCGAATTCTTTCCCAGGACGCGATGAGCCAATTCAAGATTAAGGGGGATATTCTCAAGAACGTGTGATAATTATCGCAAAATTAGCTTTAATGCAACTTTGCACATCGCAGTCCATCGCGGGAAAATAACTAGGTGTGGGCGGAATTTGCGTAGTCGCGCTACGCAAAGCTCCGCGAAACGGTAAAAAATCTCAGCGAGCACGCAAAAGTTCAGTGAACACGCGGAATTGCTTGTTCCGCCCGTTTGCGATGCTTTTTTCCTGTTCACGAACGCTGTTTGCGTGCTCGGGGAGAAATATCTCGCAAACACGCATTTTGAAAGCGCGAACAAGCAAAAAATTCCGCAAAGCCGCGGATCGCGGAATTGTTGGCATTTTCGCGTTCTCCGCGGAACGCAAAATTACCCAAATTCCGCAAATTCCGCGAGCGGAACGGAATTTTCCGCCCAGGCCTAAAAATAACACTGTGTTAACGTATTCTCAACCCGGCGGCACCATGCGATAGTCTCACAATAACGCGCCAAATGACCGCGTTAAAATTAACGCGATGCAGAAAAAATGCGAAACACAAACGCGAAAAAAGTTGCGATGCCCCAAATCGCTATACAAAAATCAGCGATAACCAGCGACAGGCCTGAAATTCCCACGCATCATGCGGGAAAATGCACCATAAAAGCAGAAAAAAAAAATGGAACTGCGTAGCACCATGGATGCACCCGGACCGAGTGCAGAGGACAACGCGAACCCCACAAGCCCCACAGACGACCAGCAAGGAACCTCATGGTCGGGGAAGGCCAAGGAGAAACGGAAGAGGAAGACGCGGTTCAGTCCGCAGGAAAGAAGGATCATCGTTACGGAGGTGATAGAACACTACCAACAACTGTTCGTCACCTCCAACGTGTCATTGGCAACAAAGACGCAAACATGGCAGACTATCTTGGACCATGTGAATGCAGTTGCAGAGTTGAGGAGGACAATGGAAGAGGTCAAGAGGCGCTGGAATGATGTGAAGGGCAAAACCAAGAAGAAACTCGATGCCAACATGAAAGCAGCAACGCAGATTGAAAGTGGGGGTCCAGCAGCACACCAGGAGCTGGATGACATGGAGAAAATGGTGGCCAAAAGTCATCAGTCGGGATACGGTGCCAGGATTAGTGGATCCAGACACTGCTCAACATGACCTGACACAACATCAACAGGGTGAGTACCGACCAGGGACTGGGGGGACGGGGGGAGATGGGCACAATGGCACACATTCACAATTAAGTAGAGCACACTGCACACCCACAATGACTCTGGATCATGTCCCTGATCTCCTTGGCATACTGCAGCACACATAGAAACAGCAAGTAGGCCCCGTCGACAATGTGCCCGGAGGGAGCCCTCCCCACACATCACAAATCTCACAACAAACCCATACACATGTGCTGAACCCAGCAAAGCTGCGGGTCTGTGTGCCACACTGACAATGCAAGTGACACTGCATGACCATTAGCATGGCTGCAGTCCAATTATCATGACATGGTGCACGCCACGACACTGAGGTGACTGAGTGGACCACATCCAGAAAGGAGCAGGTCACACCCTGACACATCCACGTGCACAAACAACCCCTGACATCAACAACACATCTGCGGACAAACCATGCCCAAGAGTCACAACTCGACCAAGAGCCCAATTCACCCAAGTCCGCAACATCTCAGCACTGTAGAAGCACAGAAGTCAAAGGCACACCGCCTGAAAGGGATATGGGGCAGCCAAATCTGAGCTGCAGGGGCGACTCACCCACAATGCAGCACACACACATAAGAATAAGAGCACCTCAACATTGACAACAATGTGGTACAAACTGCAACACTTTCACAACAGAACACAGGACACAACTGGTGCCGCATTTGTGTGTACAAAATGGCCAATCACATCTGGCATAGCAGGAAACTGTGAGATGACAATGTACGAGTACAACCTCACATCCGTGATGTAGTACAAATGTCCACTGTCCCGCATCAAATAGACATCTCGTCACAAACAGTCACAATGTACATTGTCATGCAGTCTGTATGTAAACTCCGCCAATGCGTCAACATACATGGAACACACTGTGAAACTGCATCTCCCCTTTACATTGCAGAGGGACAATCAACACCTCCTGCAGAGCAGACCCTACATCACGTCAGCAATGATGGAGACGACCTCCAGGACATCGACTATGACGAACTCCAACGGTTCATGGACAACCTCCGCACCCCACCTCCAGTAGCAGGGCAGCCCAGCACCATCGAGGTGATCCCACCCCCTGCACAGACCACACAGTAGGAAGCACCCACCACCATATCTGGCTCCGAGCACCTCACCGAAGAACACATGGCGTTCCAACGACGTGTGTCAGACTGCCAGAAGGAGCTGGCTGAACATGTGCGGGTGGGGTTCGACCTCATGCAGCCAAACTAGATGCCATACTTGTGTGTCTAAGTCCCATCAGGGACCACTTACACTCCCTAACGGACACCCACAGTCCGCCCCATGCACTCCAACAATCCATGGCTGACGTCACTGGAGTCATGACTCGGAGACAACAACAACTGTCTAGTCAGAGTGGCTACAGCGATGTCATCCGTGATTTGGGAAACATAAGGAGGATCATAGAGAACATGGAGCGGATGCAGGTGCAAAGAATGGCTACCACGGCTGCACATGAGAAAGCTGTAGATGGGATCTTCCATGCCCTGCAGATCCTCATCATGGGAGTGATGCCACAAGACATTCCGCAGATGAATGCTGCTGCTACTTCTACATCCACATCTCCGGCCCCTGATGTGTCAGTGTCACACAGTACTGCATTCCAAACACCACCACCCACATGTGAGGCACATGAAACGTCAGAGGATGAAGATGAGGATGAATCTGCCTTAGTGGTAAGGAGGAAGTAGTAGCATTCATCTCCGCCATATGGCTTGTTTCTGCTTGGGTCTGCCCTCTGCATCATGCCCTGGAATAACACCTTCCACTGTCCCCCGACACACTCTGCGACACTAACCTTGGACCTCGACATGGACTGCCATATTTTGCGTGCTCAACAATGACACAGCAATCAGCCTGCGGACTGGACTCTTCCCCTTCCGAGTAACTTGTCAATCCCTAAAGGACTCTGGCTGGCCCTCTGCGGGGCAACATTGTAAAGTGTTGTCTGCATGGCCCAGTACTAAGACAGCTTCAACACTCCACTGAACGTGAATAATACATTCTAATACACACAGATGTGTCATGTCTATTATTAATCAAGTATGAGAGCATGGACGAATGTAGGGGCAGTGATTACCCCTTACGTCCATGTAGCTCATGTTGTGGGACTTGAGTCACAGGGTGCATCCCTGCATCGTGGTGGTACATATTTGACCCCAAAAGAAGCCCTGTTGTCAATTGTAGGTCACAAATGACAGCCTACATGTAATGATTTGGGACACATGTGAAACGCTGATGAGTGGGATTCCGTACTATCTTTGACACACAGAAGTGGCATTTCGAATACGTGACACCCTAAACAGCCTCTCTGCACAGAGGTGACACACCCACCATCTATTTCCAATTTATGAGATTGTTAGCACTACATGTTGCACTTACACTTGTCAGAGTGATGTGCTTGTACAGAGGAGTAACATGCACACAGGGAATGTGTGTTGTAATGAATTTATTTGCACATGCTGTGCCTGTGGTCATTTTGTACTGTCCCATGATTGCTAAGGACTGTGACAATGTGAGTGCTCATGTGAAGAAATTGTCAATGATGGTGTTCCTACGGGCTATTCCTGCTGCTGTTGCAGTGGGTTGTGGTCCACCTGCCTCATCTTCCTCATCATCGTCCGGTGCATCTGGCACTTGTAGCCATGGGGCATTGGTGCGTACACATATGTTGTGCAACACACAACATGCAACGATCATCTTGCACACGATGCCTGGGCTGTACAGGAGCCTTCCACCTGTGATGTCCAGGCACCTGAAACATGACTTCAACACGCCAAATGTGCGTTCCACGATGCTCCTGGTGCGTTTGTGGGCCGCATTGTACTGCCTCTGGGCCTGTGTGTTCGGGGCTCAGAGGGGTGTCATCATCCAAGGGCAAAGTGCATATCCTTGATCACCTGTGACAGTGTGGAGAGACATGAGTCAAAAGTTGGTTCTGCATGATGTGTTGGCAGGCTCACTAGTTCATTGGTGTGTGATATGTGTGACTTAGTGATTCCTGTTTGACAGGTACTGCTTGTAGCAAATGAGCGGCATCAATGTGTATTACGTAGCCTCACTGCTGCTCCTCCCTCCCCCGAGCCTATTCACTAGTGTGCGCAGCGTGGTTGCATCACTTGCACTCCTACGCCACACCATTGTCATGCCTGTCTGCGCATGTCCACAAGCCTGACAACGAGGGTAGTCCTATGGCCTATGCTGCGGTAATAGCGGCACACACAACAGTTGGCATGTATGATCCCGGACCCCGAGCGGGCTTGCGCCCCTTCATTTATCCTTTTGGCCGAGCCCGCACTCCGGGGGCATGCTACATCGCAACATTGTCCATTGCGGGACGGGTGGCGCCGACACTACAACAGAGACACACGCATCAGTTACTTCCTTGGCAAGGCCAACACATAGCAACGCCCAGAGCCCCGGGCTGATCATCCACACCCCTACGCTGGACTGTGGTACGCCAGCCCACTCCGCTTACGCTTACAGGGGGGTACGACACAGCTACATGTCCCAGGTCTTCCCCACTGCCTGAGGTGACATGGTAGCGTCCGCTGTACACAGCACAATGTAATGTGGTAGGGCCCGGGGCCCTCATGCATACATAATGACCACACGGACACACTTAGGTAGTTTGTGTAACTGGTTACAGGCACGTGCGCCCGGCCCCTTTTATTGCCAGGGTCACATGTCCAGTGACGCCTGTGCTGGATGGGTGTGGGGTGAGTGTAAGCCAGCCCTCAGGGAGTGGTTGGTGCTGGCAACAACTACAACAGTGATCAGACAATCAGAAGTTCAAAGTTCAAACAGCAAGGGTCCACGACTTGAGCTGCACAGAGTTAGTGGCCCCGGATGCACTGCGGCCGGCACAGGCACACCGCCACGGGACGGTGACTTACGGTGCACTGAGGTAGGGCCACGAGAGCTGAGCGGGTCCTTGTCGATGTCGAAGGTGGATGTCGCGGAGTGTTTCGGGGGACAGTGGAAGGTGTTCTTCCAGGGCATGATGCAGAGGGCAGAACCAAGCAGAAACAGGCAATATGGAGGAGATGAATGCTACAGACTCATTTCTAACACCAAGTCAGTATCAGCTAGATGATGATGAAGACAACCCCCAGGCCATAGACTCAGACGCCACCAAGGTTCAACCAGAGAGTGTCCATGAATTTCGGGGCACAGAGTTAGTGGCACCAGAGCTGAAAGGGGATGCAGGCTGCGATGAGGCCTGTACAATGGTATAAACTCTGCCATAAATAAATCAAGACTCAGTTCCAAATGTGTGACCTACTTGACCGCAGTGTGGGCCGGAGGCAGCGGTCAGCAGGGGCCCACAGCCACGTGTTGTTGGCTTACGATGCACAGAGTTAGTGGCACCAGATCAGTTGTTGGTAGTGTCTTCGATCACCTCCATAACGATGATCCTTTTTTCCTCCGGACTGAACCGCGTCTTCCTCTTACTCCTCTCCCTGCATGCAATGATATGAACTCGGCCATTGAAAAATCAATACTCAGTTCCAAATGTGTGACCGCAGTGTAGGCTGGAGGCAGCGGTGGAGTACGTCAACGAGAAAGGAGTGCTGGGGGCCTGTGTCGCGGAGGCCGTGATGGTCTGAGGAGGCTGCCAAGGTCGCGGGCCTCGGGCTTGGAGCTTGAACCGGCACGTGGTGGGCCCTCTTTGACAGACGCCGGTGTCGGCAGGTGAGCAGTGAGGCCTGGTTGCGCAGGGGCGGCCAAGACGGGTCTGGGGACCAGCGCCCTGGGGTGCAGCAGGCACACAGGATCGCAGGCACCGCCGCTCACGGCGTCGGCCTCGTGGCGGGCTGAGAGGCGCCGCCCTGGCAGACACGTTGGCCATCTTGGAAGAGAACCACGCCCAGAGCAACGGGCTTTTTATTCACACCCCTACGCTCACGCTTACAGGGGGACGTAACAAGCTACATTTCTGCAATCTTCCCCACTGCCTGGGGTGACATGGTTGCATCCACTGTCCACTACACTCCAAACACCAGCAGTATATGTCGACATGGACATGTCTGTGGTCTGCATACTGCAGACTGGCCAGCACATCCACGCCACACTTGGCATTGTGTACATTCTCATTCATGTGTCACTTGCCTCCTTCGCACATGCCTGGTTCCCACCTCTCCCCACATTCTGCTATTGTGTGGCTGAGGTGCCATGCCATTGATGGCTTATGTACATGGCTAGCCTAGATTACCACAGTAAGTTGCGATGTCGTGTCTGGTAGGTGGGCATGCTGTTTGGCCTTGTTGTCTGTGAGTTTGTAACGTGTGCATTCCCAGAGTCACGAGTTGCATGACTGTGGAGTTGAGGTGTGTGGTGTGTTAATTTGGTACTTACCAACGAGCAATGCATTCCCATAGGTGCCATCCTGAAAGCGCTGATTGATGATGGACTGTCGGAAGATGAAGGAATCATGCACACTGCCTGGGTAGTTGGTGACGACATTGGTGAAGAGTCCCAGGTGGTCCACTATTGCCTGCACATTGATGGAATGCGTGTGCTTCCTGTTGCGGTAATTGTGTGCAGTGGCTGCAGGGGGCACGAGGAGTACATGTGTGCAGTCGATTGCCCCCAACACGTGCGGGAAGCCAGCTATGGCGTAGAAGCCTTGCTTGGTCTCTAGCTGGTCCTGCGCAGGGTGTGGGAAGTGAAGGTGCTGGGGTACCAAGCTGATGATGGCATCCAAGACAGGAGTGAGAAACTTGGATAGGGCTCACTGTGAGACTTCTCCGACTCTGGCAGTTGTTGGCTGGAAGGTACCAGAGGCCAACAGGTGCAGCACAGCCAGAAGCTTTGTCTGCGGAGGGATGTTGTTTGTCCGCTGTGTTGGTACCGTCAGCCTGTGGGCAATGATGGTCAGGATGCGGAGGATGGTTGTCCTTTTGAGCCTGTAGTGGGCAATGACATCCTCTGGTCTGTGAGGCTGGAGCGTTTTCTGAAGGTCCGCTGTCTTTGTCTGCGCTGCCTCTGTGGTAGTCTGGGGGGGTCGGGGGTGGCGGGCCTGGGTGTGGTGGGTGTTGTGGCCCTATTGGGGCTCCGAGCTGCATGATCAGTAGCTCCATGGCATCTGTTGTTCTTCAGGTGTGGCTTTGGTCTGGGCTCCCTTTTGTGGTGCAGGTTGTCGTCTGACTTAACACCAGGTAGGAGCAGGTGTTAAATCCCTGCTGCTAACGTGCCTTATCGCCTTATCGCCTGTTTTGGGATCTTATCGCCGATCTGGCTGGTCGTAGAGAATATTGCGAAGCGGTGTTTTTGCAGCTTTTTGCACAGGAACGCCTACTCTGCATCTCATTAGCGTTAGTTGCCGGTGTCATCCGTGGCGATGTTTTTTGCGGCTGCTATCGCAGGAAAACCTGCGATATCGGCTGTTAGAAGCAGCTTGTGAATAGGGCGATAAATCTATCACCACTTTGGCTGCGATAAAGTGCCGCTAACTCGGCGATAAGTCCTTGAGAATATGCCCCTAAGTGTCCTGGCTTGGAGATACAGCATAATCGGTGTTAGCTACTGCAGATGACAAATCCAACGCTTCACAGAGCACGTCAATTGCACATAGATGGAATTCGGCACTGCCAACAGTCGTTGCTGCGGCAGCTTGTGCGGCAGTTGTTACCTCGGTGCCTTTGGAGGAGCCACCTAACCCAGCAGGAGCAAACAGCACCTGTGGATTCTCAAGGAATGCATTCATCAGAATTGGAAGACGCTGTGGACAACGCAGAGCATGGGCCTTTCGGGGATCCAGCATAGCATCTAGGTCCAGTGGCGTATCCGATGGAAATGTTAGACAGAGATCCAACGTGCTTTCTTCTCTGCAGAACAGGCATCGAAGAACAGGTAAGATGCAGTCCACCTAGACTGGTCTAAATGATAGAAACCAAGAGGCGTTCAGTTCTCTTAGGCAAGGATTACCCAGAAGCTGCACCATGCGTTCACGATATTTCCGTTCCATGAGCGTTTCCTCGGAAATGGGGCCGTCCATTGCGTAGCAGTAATATTACAATCAGGACTCCTGCAATTAGGAACAGGATAAGTGGGAGACCTCCAAAGACGCTTCCCAATACGGAGTGTATAAAATTTGGGATTACTGCGAGGACTGTCTGAAAGGTGCTTAATAGTCCTGACCCTATGGTCTTAAATAGGTGTACAATACCGCTCGTATCAGACATGTTAAAGATACGACCCACCATTTCTGCGAAATGAAAGGGGCAGTTTGTACGTATAAGCACTTGTATCTCAGTCGAGGTCCTTGCACCTTGAAGTTCAAAGATTTCTCGAGCGGAGGTTAAGGTCACGGGTTGCTGTAAAAGCATGGCTTTCAGTCTGCTCAAAGTATCAAATTGTATAAAGGAAACATTCAACGAAAGCCATAACGGCGCCTCCCTGACTGTGTTCAGTGGTGGAAACAATACTTGCATACAGCAAGTAACCCTGGAGTTAACAGTGACCAGATAGGCGATGGCCGGAAGCATCCCACAGCAACCTTGATCATTTAGCATCAAGTAACTCCCATTCGAGAGCAGCTGGAAAACCTGCGTGATCATGGCCGCTGGGGTCCCTGACATGTGACAAGATAGATTCGCTACCGAACCACTACATGCTCCGTGCAGAGAAATATCCTGACATATGAGAGAACCGCTTAAAGCGTTCTCGCAGTTTGTACCACTCAGATACACTTCTCGATCCCCATTCCGGCATCAATATCTATAGGGTAACTCCCAAGTTTCCTTGATGTATCCCTTATCCATCTTTTCATATTTGCCTGCCTGCCTTTGCTCAAGGCAATATTGAAACTGAAACGTAGTGACCGGCAGAGTGATCTGGCCATGAATTAGCCATTCGGTTGATGGTGATTCGGCTACAATGAATGGTAACCTTTCCAGTTTCTCAATACGCAGCATTGTATATTTGGCTCCCCTCTGTGCCATTTCTGTCTGTTTATCGGTTAGATTGTATTCTGAAAACAGAGATGTGGTGTTTATAAAACGCCAGGGCACATAGCCTGCACGCAAAGATTGCAGCGTCCAGCTTAACATCATAATAGAACGTAGCTGAGATTGCCCGTGTTGTAACAAGGCCAGATCTTGTTCTAATATGTCGATTGCCGAAGACACATTGTTGCCTAGGGAGAAAATCCTGGAGGTCAAAGTTGTTAACCCATTATCCACTACAGCTAATACCTTCTCTAAGTTAATACGGTCTATTTCCCGTATTCTTTCTGCGGCCTCCTGTTGGGATATTTTCCAGTTTTCATTATAATAGGCATAAAGGCCAGTATATATGAAACGTTTCTGACGTGTTTTCCTTGGGCCTTGTAAGAAATCCCTAAGGTCTACAACAGGTGTGAGTAAGGTCAAGTGATGTTTAACTTCTGTGAGTGTTGAGGTCTCTAGCCAATCAAGGCACAACTTCCCAACACTATAGGATGTCACTACCCCTGGGTGTTGTCTTTGTACATAGCGAGGATCTGGCCTATGGATACTAAATCCCTCGGTTGTACCTAGGAATCTCTGTTGACATGTGTTCGTGTCAATGGGCCAAATCAGCCAGCCTGTCCAATTGGGATCTGACCAGTTGTACTGGAGAATGTCATCTAATCTTACCCCATGTGTAGTTGAATTCTGCCCCCCACCCATCTGTGATGATGTCGGAAACCCAGGTGTGTTCATTTCCTTGTTCTTGGCTAGTCCAAGACAGGATGTCTGTTGCACAGTTTCATTTAGAAATATCATCTGCTGTGGAATGAGGCATGCTCTAAAAAGTGCTTCCGTTCCCTGGACCTGCCAGTCCCTAGAACCCCAGATTGATTTTGAATCTATAGTGTCCTTCCATAGGTCAAAGCCCTGTGTAGACAACTGGGCCATAAAGGAAGCAGAGTAAATCTGTTTGGTGTTAGTCAACATAATTTTCTGTGCTGATGTTGTTGCCACTTTGTAATAAAATGACTTCGGGTCAGATGTATTAAACCCTGAAAAGTATGTGAATTTCTGTGCAAAAGTTTGCGAACTACCTTTTGGAGGTGTTGGGCAGTGTTCCCACTGGTGGTATTCAAATACATTTCTAGGTGTCATGGATTTGTGCAAGAAATGATGACCATAGTGTTGATAACAGTACAATGTATCGTAGTCTGAAGTACCTTCTAACATTTCATTGTTCGGAAATGCTGCAGTTCTTTCTAAATCAGACATTAAATTATTCACAGTTTCAGTGTCTCAATCATCAGAAAATGTACTGGAGGTAATAATATCACTTAAAGAAATTTTAAATACATGTTTAAGCTTTAAAAGTTCAGTCGGACCGAATATATCATAATCAATCTTGTCCCATACTATACCGTCCGGTATAGGAACTGCTGTGATGTTCACTGAAGACAAGTCTCTTGGTTCACGATGTGAAGACTGGTGTGGTTTTAAAATCAAATTGACTCTTTGGGCTGTCGAGCTCTGCTGGAAGGTATCATCCATTAATAAGCATACTAAAAGTTATTATTAAACCTAGCCAGAAAAGAAAAATAAAATCCCAGTGATATACCATAGTTCAATCCAAGGTGACACCAGGTAAGTCTTTCTAAAAAAGTTTAAAAAGTCAGTGAGTTTCTGTTTGAGTTATTTTTTGGCTGGCGTCGTTTCTGGCTCGCTTGGATCCAGTGAAAACATATCAAAGTTCATGAAATAGCCAGAAGCAGTTCGATCAATTGTTGGAATTGCATCGGGATTTGTTGAAATCGGATTTTGCTCTTGACGAGGCATGTTGACGTAGACGTCTGATGTCGGTCTGATTGCAACTTGGTTGTTAAGTTGATTTTCTTCTTGTTGAAGTGGAACGAGTTCCATAGCATTGTTGCTTAGTCCTTCATTCCGTACAGGTGGCTCTTCAAACGTGATGAGTCTTTCTGTTTGGACTTCTAAGATTGTAGCGAGAGGAGGGCGTCTGCTACTGTGGAGTCCACGAGGCCTACTGTTTAGTATCGGCCACATAGTGTGGTTTGATTAAGTCGATTGAGACAAATCTTTTCTCCTTTTTCCCGGCAAGAGGCGGCAGAAGTACAGTTCTTGTGCCTTGGATTGCTAGGACCGGTACAGCTGTTCTGTAGGATGGTCCAAATTCTTTCTTATCTGCAATCTTCTCTCTGACCAGATCCCCAACTTTTGAGATCCAGACAGGTCTTGCCGTTACTGCCTTGACTTCCTCAGTGGCGGTGGACGTTGCTTTGTTGTGTCCTGGATTCATTTAGATACTGTAAAACAGTCAAACGATCATGGATATCAAATGATTTCTCATCCGCCACTGTGCCTTCATAATCAAGATCAGGTACCCACATTCTTGTCCCAAATAGGATCTCGTAAGGAGTGACACCCCCTAGAGAGCTTCTTGGCTGATTGTTTATTGCTCGTTGGACCCCATAAAGGTGATCGACCCATCTACTCCCCTTGCCTAATAACCTAGCTGTTAAAGATTGCTTTAAGTCACGGTTTTTCCTCTCCACAACAGAATTTCCCTCAGGATGTTACGGAGAGGAGTACCGCAATGCTACGCCCATTCCTTCCATGGCCTCTTTGTAAGCCTGAGAGCTAAACGCCGGGCCATGGTCAGAATGTAATGTGCCAACTGCGTATGTGCCGATAAAGACTCGCAAATCTTTTATAACAGTTCGAGCGTCAGCCGAGCGCTGAGGCCAAACCCATAGGAATCTAGAGCAGGAATCCACTGCAACCATGATATATTTCTTGGCCCCATCCGATTGTAGGGGTCCGCAGTGGTCAAAATATACACATGCAAGAGGTTTGTCTGATTTTAGTAATGGTGTCTGCGCTGGGCGTGTTACGGTGGAGCCTTTCATCCTCTGGCAGATGTCGCATTTCAAGACAAAGTCTTTGGTCTGCTTTGTTAACCCTGGCCACCAGTAGCGCTGTTTCAGTAAAGAAATAGTCGCTGTAATGCCTGTATGCGCAGAACTCAAACCCTCGTGTGCTGTTTGAATTAAGCCTTGCCTACGATCCATATTTGGTATAACTCTATCCCCCACTCCAGGAATCTGAGTATATGGAATGTTTTGTGCATGTAACTTGTAGGAGTACTTAAGTGGAAATTTTTTAGGTACTGCTGTGCTGCACTTGCGTGAAGCATTGACAGCTACCAAAATCTCACCGTCTATTCTCGTTTTTGAACGAGTGATTGCTGCTACGGACGCTGTGCGTACAGCTCCCTTTGTAGCTTCATCAGCAAATGAATTGCCTTCAACGTGAACGCCATCACGCTGATGACTCAGTGTAAGTATCACGTGAGCCCTTGGTAGTTCGTTTCTCAACTCCTCTACCTGTTCCCTTAGCATTTTATGCTTAATTGTGCAACCTTTTGCGTCTTTAAACCCGTTTTGTTCCCAGTGATGTAAATATTCATTGTACGACTGTACACAGTAAAAGGAATCACACACAATTAGTGTGGGGAATTCGTGTTCCGTATTTACAAGTGCCAGTATCAGTGCTTTTAATTCTGCTAACTGAGCCGTGCAGTCTCCTAGAGATTGCGTTTTAGTGCTACTGGGATGGAACTTTCCATTGCGCATGCGACCTTTAACGATTGCACACGCCGCGCTGTAAGCTTGCTTACTCCCTATGGCTGGTTGAGCAGATCCATCAGTGTAAATAATGTATTTATACTGATCTAGAGGCAAAATCTCATTTGGTAGAGGATATTCTTGTTCGTATTGCAGAAATGCTTGTTTTTTAAACTTGGATCAAATCTGTATTCAACATGCGTTGCAGAAAGAGAATTAGCCCATTGTATCCATCTGGGATGTAAGGCTTTCGCATTTGGAATGCTAGCTTTTGTAACAGCTTCTAAAGCTTGAACTGGGGTCACAACAATGATGCGCTTACCCTGAGCCAGAGCTCTTTCTCTTGCTACAGCGGTCTACACTGCTGTCAGGATTTTCTCTGTTGAAGTGAAACGCATTTCTGCGTTCGTGTACAGGTGTGATTTGTATGCGATTGGTACCGTTTCGCCTTCATTGAAAGGTAAATAAGTGTACCCGCATTGACCCGCTATTACTCGGATCACTAAGTTGCGTACGTTTACACGTGTCTGTAAATGTTTAGAAGCTATCATGTCCTCCTGTAGGGAACGCAGGATATTTGTATGTTCCAGTGTCCATTATCTGACTGAAAAATTGGGTTTTATTAAGTCGTAGAAAGGTTTTACTCTTTCTGCGTAATCCAAAATGTATGTTCGACCAAAGTTTAGGAATCCCAAAATTGATTGTAAATTCTTTAATGATTTTGGAGGTTGGAGCAATGCACACTTTTCTAAAAAGTTGGCTGCTAGGCTTTTTACTTCACTTGACAGCTCATACCCTAAAAATAGGACATTGAGATGGGCAATTTTTGATTTTTTTAAATTAAATTTATAGCTTTCAGAGGCGAATCACATAATAATGGTGCTCACCCTGGTCAAGTGCCTCGGTAAGTCATTGTCCGTCAGATAAATATCATCCACATAGGACAATGCTTCTTCATCCAAATTTTGGAGTAACTCTGTTACCCTTGCTGAAAACAACCCCAGGCTATTCTTATACCCTTGGGGGAGTCAACAAAATTGCTGTTGAGACCCTAGCGCTGAGAATGTGGTCAGATACCTGCTTTCAGGCACTATATTTTGGCAGAAAAATCAATTTGAGATATCAAGTGTTGTTTTGTATTTTTGTCGTACAATGTTATTCATTAATGCGGCACTGTGTGCATTTTGAACTGCAAATGTCTTTGTGCAGGTGTTTAAATGTCTGTAATCTAAAACTAGACTATATGTGTTGTCGAGTTTTGATACGGGAAACAAAGGATTGTTCATAGGTGAAGTGCAATTTTCTATCACCCCCTGGTATTCAAGTTGATCTAGGATCTCCCTGACTTGTTTTTTAGCTTCCTGCTTTATAGGGTATTGCCTTTGAGCATTCGGGGAAACTTTTAACGGGATCACATGGTGGGTTGAATCCTCATCCCAACCAGCATGATTTTTGTACAATGCTGGAGCTAGGGCAACCGCCCACTCCTGCGCATATGCATGTTTTAAATGTATGGGAATGAGGTCGGAAAATGCTGGAAAAGTTACCTTTTCTCCCTTTGGGCACTCCATGACGAATGCTGGCAGCCAGTCTTGCTCTGCTAATAGGATGTCATATCCAGATGACAAATTTTCCCAAAATAGACCTTTAACTTTCCTCGGCTTGTCCCCCTCCATCTGGAGTGTTATCTCATATACTTGTGTGGGACACTTACCCGAGTATCAGGTGTTTCCACCGTGATATACTCACTCAACTCCGCTGTCACCAGTAATTCCTTCAGGTTCTGGCGAGCTTTCGTTACTTCTGCCGCGCTGTCTAGCATCGTCAGAGCCCATTCCCCGTTCAGAAGCTGTGTCCTCAGAATTCTGGGCATGTCTGATCTTGAGACCTGCTACCTTCTTCTTTTTGAACTGAGGTTTTTGTTTTTGTTTATCCTCTTTTTTAGGTGCGTAGTCCGCAGCGTGTTGCATGTCTCTGGACTTTGTACGCTCCTCTTGTCTGTGTTCTGACCGTCCTTCCCTCTCGGAGTTTCTTGACGAACCCTGAAAGGAACAAGAGGAAAGTGTATCAGTATCCTGATACCTGTCAGGTTTTTTAATATTATCCCTATTCCTGAGGTTATACCTCCTTTCAGAGGGCTCCTGTTGAGAAGTCCTGCCTCGGGATTGAGATCTGTTGTCTTTAGATTTTTGTTGCTTTTTATTTTCCCACTTCTTCTTAGAAGAAGTAGGTGTCTGCTTGGTAGTGTCCTTTTCAGGACTGCCCACCCGTTGTGGTTTTAATGCTTTCCCACCTAGACTGTCTCTGCCTAATTCTGCATATGCAGTTTCAATTATTTTGGGTAGTTCGTGTTGGTGTTCTATTGGAGTGAACTCCCTTAGGCGTTGGCGGATCGCCACTGAAGCTGCTTCCCCCTTAATGTTAGCTAGTTTTATGGCTGATACCTGATCAAAGTTGTTTAGTAACTTCATCCCTAAGTTTAGGGCAGGCTCTGCTCCGTACTCATTTTGTATCTGTTTCAATACATCTGGCACTACTGCTAAGGACGGGATACCATGTGTTCTGGTATATATGGCAGCAAAGACTGAACCCCAAGAGGTGCAATCCTCTACTTGTGGTGTGATCCCCATGGGCAAGCAGATTGTTAGAATTCTGTGTTTATGATAGGTGGTGGTATTCGGGAATACCGCCTCAAGCTGAGTTATTTTCTGAGCTTTCCAGAATGGGATTTGTTCGCGTTTTGCGGGCATTTTGCCCATTACCGCGTGTAATGTTTGAGGAGTAATTTTATTTCCTGTACCCTGAGCTGGAGTATTATTTGCTGCACCTGGTGCAGGTTGGATTGTTAAAGTCCTCATGACGAATTGTGTCAGTTTTCTGTAGATTTTAATTAAATCTCTGTGTTGTATGAGTAATTCTGGCTGTGGCATTGTTCCAATGCCAGGGTGTGGTGTGTAAGCCGCTAGTATTGGCCATGTGGCCCCGTCTCCTCCGAGCGGGCCTAACCTTACTCTGTTTCTTATGTGGGGTAGGGCGCCATTAAACCAGTAATAATGTTCCTTGTAAGTGAGTGGAATCTCTATGTCCTCAAACGGGGCATATTCCGGTGGTGCATCTCCTGCTATATAGTAGTGAAATGTCTTTGTTATGGCATTTGCTGCTGGGAGTGTAACCCATGAATAGAATACCTCTGTTTTGTTTGATTCGTGTGCCTCAATCATGAAAACTACAATGCCACCCTTGGCTTGTAAACCATTTTCTAATAGTCTTATGGTGACTGTCCTTCTGAGTTTTGGTGCAATCTGTATTGCATCCTCAGGATCTTCCTCGTCGTCTGACGGGGGCAGTGGCATTTGTAGAGGATCTATGACCGCGGTAGTCATTGTGTATAGAACACAGACTAATGTTTCAAAGAAACTATACTAATGTTTTAGGCACAATTTTAGGAACACTATGTCCTTTCAAGCTTGAATAACCAACAGCCGATAAATAGGATATCTCGCCTACTCAGCTGTGGCGGAGTTTGTGCCCACCCACTCCAGACGTCTCTGGGGTTTTGTGAATAGGTTCTCTGAGAATAGCACGACGTTGAGCGCCATGTCGTGTAGTTCCTATAGTACCCCTGCAGGACCTGCGCGTTTGGATAACATAAACTGTGGGCTTGGTGTTAGGCTGACTCTGTGCACCCCCACCGTATATGTTAGCCGGATTAGCATTAGCTAGCTCACAGTGCCACTAGAATCTCCTCTTATCGGGGAGAGATTAGTTCCTGGCAACCTTAGACCATGGCAACCCTGGTTCCTCAGAATCATGGAAACAATGTACTACTTTTCGCTCAGTCACTCGTGCTTACTTATTCGGTTTGTCTCAGAGAGTTACACAGAATAAACAGTCTGGGCGTTTCAATAAGTATTTATTGAACAGTTGTTATTCTAGTGTAAAATATATGTGCTGCAGCAACCAGCAGACAATAGCAGAGATATATTATCAGCAGTACAATAAAAGTGAAGGGATAGAATAGTTCGACCGTATTGCAATAATCATCAATACATACATGAATATAAAGAGCATTATGAAAATGTGCGTACTCCTACGAAGCCTAACTAGATGTACCTGAGTGTACCTAGCATATGTGTAGGTCTAAAAGCCTAAGAGCCAAGAATCCCTCTAGGATTTAGTCGAACCCCCATACCTGAATAGAGAGAGTGTGGGACCCCGTCCTGGTCTCGAGTTGGACACCCCGCAAGGGCTGTGTTAGACCGCTGTCAGCTGGAGCGACTGCATGCAGGAGCCTCAGCGTCTCTGGTCAGTGTGTCAGCATGGAAGTCTCGGTTCCCTCTATCTTACCGTGGCAAGATGTGGTGTATTTATAGCCTAAAGTGTCTCGTCCCTCAGTATGGTTTATATTGGTCTTTGTTAGACATGAGGAAGACGTCAGGGGTGAACTTTGTACATACATATTATGCGGGAGATGTAGCTGGTGAATGCTCATGCATAATTTATGAGTACATTGTAGGCCTGTGTTCTGGAAAGACCTTGCAGTGTTCTAACCACAGACTAGATAACGTTCAACCCTCAGAGCTCGTTGTGTACTGTAGGGAACTAATGTAGGTGAAAGAACATGCCTATATTAGGAGCCATGACTATAATAGGGCATGTACGAGTATGACCATAATAGGGCATATACGAGTATGACCATAATAGAGCATATACGAGTATATCTACATTATGGCATATATGAACGGGTCTACATTAGGGCCTATATACGAAACATGACAACGTGTTGGCTAAAAAGTTATAAAACCTTATGAATTAAATATTAATCCTTAACTACTATTCAATTTCTACATCTAGATTAACTGCTATTCCATTTATTAACAAATTAGAGGTCCAAATGTTGGATTTTGATTAGGTTACAAGCACCTGGGAACATTGCCCTTTGTTTTCCAAGCTATTTACCTGGATTATTGGTTTTCTTGAGCAGCACGGGTAATGGCATTAGTACTGAATTCTGCTTCAAAAGCATCCCATATGTGACTGGCTGATGCATGTGATGGTAAGCATAACATTATATTACTAATTCTAAAAAAATAGAATCCATAATGCTTCAACCCTTGTGTATTAATGGGCTTTGATAACTCACAAAGCAAACTCAAAATGTATAATCAGACAAAGCCAGAGGGCAAATCTTGGATCTGCAATATGGCTCAGTAGAAGATACGTTAACAAAAATCTTCTCATGTCAAAAATAGGAATTATGGGAGTGAAAGATGATGAATCTACAGACAAATATGAAATGAACTTATGTTGTGTGTACTGGAGCCCACTTTCATTAATCCTGTAGTAAGAAGAGTGTGAGGCTTAATGGCTAGAGCAGCCGACCTTGAAGCTGGGGAACCAGGTTTGAGACTGGCAAGAGGCTCAAACATTCTGTGAATCTGGACAAATCACTTAATCTCCCAGTGCCTAAAAACTGAATGTATCCATCTGTAATGCAACTGGTGCTCATGTAAAGTGCTCTGATACCTTCAGGTCGAGTTTGTGCTACATAAAACTACAAAAAAAGTGATTTATTTGAAAGATTGTAATTGGTCCCACTTCTAAGGTAAGATCAACAAACTGAATATCATCTCCACAAATTATATTTCTTTATAACATTTTTATTGTACTTTTCATCACAGTTTACACAGTCACAGGTCAGTATTATTAATATCAGGTTACATAAGGATACATCAATCCAGTTTCGAGTTCGCACGACCACCCGTCTACCACAGGTACATTCCAATATACCTGTCCCCAGATGAAGCTCTGAGTCATGACATGGATCATTGCACAAGAAAGCCAGTATATCTGAGCCACAAGTCCCAATTTTTATGGTATTTCTTCGGGCATCCACATGCCTTATACACAGATTTCTCAAGTACAGCACATACAGACATACCCGTTCTTCACTCTGCCAGCATGGGGGCAGCCACCCATCTCCAGGACCTGGCTATGTCATGTTTAGCCAGCATGAGGCCTATTCCCACTAATAACTTTGTGCTGTCAGTTTCATCCCATTGATCCGTTATCCCCTGAAGCACCACTTTCGGGTCCACAATGGCATTTTGTTGTACAATTGCCACAATTTCTTCAGTAAGCCTGTGTTATTGTAAGGCTCCATATCACATGGAGGAATGTCCCATTCTGGGTCACCACAACCACACAATTAGGGGATATTGCTCTCCCCATTCATCAGAGCCTTATAGAAAGATAGCATACCCAATGTAGGTACTTTAATTGTATAAGACATCATCTTTAGGAGATGACTACAACTTCTGGGGCCATTTTCGCATCTATCCATTCATCATCATCTAATTGGCCTGTGTCCTATTCCCATCGTTCATGGAGTGTGCGCAATGGGTCCAGCCTGTTAAGCAGGAAGAATCCATATAGTCTGGAAATACCTCCCCTTCTAATGTGTTCATGTAAGACCTTGACCTCTAAGGGGTTATAATCTAGCAATGCTTGTAAGTTCTCTTTGTATGTATCTAGAGCATACCTAACCAGCAGGTATTTGTTACTTTGTGTCTTTTGTAGGCCAAAGTCAGTCATTAATAGTTCATATGATTTGATATGATCAAACTTCCAAAGGTCATCTAATGTGGATAGTCCAATAAGCACCACTACATAGGGGCATCATCCTTGTAAATTTGTAATTTTGGCCAATACTCTTAATTGTCGTAGCTCAGCAGAGCAGAGGCATTCCCATCAAGGTGGATAAGGAGCTCAGTACTGTGCACAACCACTCCTTCTCTGGTCTTGCTACAAGAAAATTGAACACGCTTCCACCTGAAACTAGGACAAATCCCTCCTCCTCATTCTTCAAAAAAGAAATAAAAAAGCTTCTGCTGAATGGTCTCCTCCACTAGGAATATTTAATTACTAGTGATTCTTCATCGCTGTGCTTAATCATTTACATAATGACTCCTTTGGATCATGGATCTACCAAGTCACTTTGGTTTTCTGTATCTGTTTGCTGTGCGTGCTTTATCACTGTACTTGATCATTTACATGTGGACTTCTTTGGATCATGGATCTACCAAGCCGCTGTATTTTTTTTTGTTGATGTGTTTGCATTGCCCCCTCACTTCCCTTCATGCATTTTTTACCTTGTATGTTTGACAAGACTGTTCTATGTTCAGTGCTCTGATACCCTGATGGGTCATGTTCATGCTTTATAAAAATGTGAAAACAAATAAAATAAATAAATATAGCTTGTTGTGAAGGCTGTAGACTTGCAATAAGTTTAATTAGACTCATACCGCAGGGTCTGATCTATTGCAGAACACCCAATCGCTAAGGTATATAAGCTGCGATGCCCAGTAGTATTTTTGAATATATGGTATACCCAGTCCCCCCTCACATGTTGGTTGTTTGCATTTATCATATGGCACTCGAAGACAGACCTCCACCCACAGGTACTCCATAGGCACTGCCCTCAATGTGTGAAAGAATGTAAAGGGGAGTGGATAAGGATACTACTGGAGGATTTATAAAAACAGTGGGAGTGTGATCATTTTAAAATGGGCTCCACAGCACATTATTGATGGAGGGAGCGTCTCCCAGCTGTGCATGTCTTTCTTTGCTCTGGCCAGCATCGGGGCACTGTTAAGGTCTCAGCATTCCCTTTTGGAATGTGTAATTAATACTCCAAAATATTGGAAGTGATCTGTGGCCATGCGGAGGCCTGCTCTCTTCAACTCCCCACTACAAATTATTTGTTTGGAAAGGACAGATTTCACCTTAGTGGACTTATTAGATTTCCAGACATCATGGTCACAAAGACTAGGCTCATATATGTGATATTTTTCTAGATTTTAAATCCGTAAGGTGAGTTTCCAGTATAAAATCAATTATTTGGTAGCCAACTTCAAAGACTGAGAATGTTGTATATTGTTATGGGGTTGCCAGACCTGTTAGGAAAATCAAAAAGTGATTGATAGAAATAATTGAGCCAATAGTTCTTAAGGAGGGAAATCCACTGGAATTCTTTTTCATACCATTGTTTTGGCATGTCTGAGCAATTTATGAAGCAGACCAATCATATGTAAATTGGGTTTGACCCCACCCTGAAAGAATGATGTCTATCTCAAATTTCTAAACCATATTTTGTATACAAGAGAATACAAACACAGGCAAATGCATATCTTCCATATTTAGACTTATTATGGCATCCTATAGAGTTTCTGCATGGGTCCCTAAGCACAGAAATGTCATCAACAATCATTTACCTAGAGAGTTTGTGAGTTGGAGTGACAAATACCAAAACTCTTGTCTATTTTAGTAATCTGTGAGATTCCATGTAACAAAATACCTGTCTACAAGCCTGAACAGAGTGTAATAACAATTCACCTTTAAAGGCATATTACTTTTACATATATTTTTCACAATAAGGATGTCAGGCCTACTGTCTTTCTTGTAACTTTTTATAATGAATAGATTAGACCCATGGTCTCTAAAATAACTTTTGTCAATTAACCAATCAGCCCTACAGCCTCTAGCATAACTTTCCCAATGAACCAATCAGGCCTACAACCTTTAGCGTTGGTGTGTTACTAAAACCAACTTAGGGCAACTGAACTGAGTATAACCTTTCCCACAAGGCAAAATGTAGGCATATAGTCACAAAATTACAAATATGCACAAAATAACAATTTGCTAAGCACTCTACAACTCCTCCTAAGAGGGTTTAACAGGATCATCAAAGTGCAAATCTTCCACCCCCAAGGTTTGTCAAAAGGGTAACCAATACAAAAACCCTGCCCTACACCAATAGTCTATAAAATTCATGCAACAAAATGCCTGTCTACAGGTTTTGACACAGTGTAACACCAATTCATCCATAAAAGCCCAAAACGTGGTTGTTCACAATAAATTAGCCAGGCCTATTGCCTTTTTGTATCTTTTCATAATAAACAGATAAGACCTATGGCAATTGACATAACATTTTTGGATGAACCGGTAAGGCCTAAGGCCTGAATCATTGGCTTGTCACTGCCACCAGTTCAGGCCTACTTTTTACAGCATAAGCTTTTCCACAAACCAACCACCAGGCAAACAGTCTTAAAATAACAAACATACAGAATTAGAGTTGGCAAAACAATATACAACCACTATTAAAAAGATCCAACAAGGTCTGTGGCTGTGTAAATCTTTTACCTCCAGGATTTGTCACAACCGGTACCACATACCTTATCTACCACAATAGTTTGTGAGATGTCATGTAATAAAAAATTCCTGCATAATTCCTTTAGCAGGGTTACACTAGTCCACTATTAAAGACTTTCTTTGATTTCACAAATACTTTTCTCAGTAAAATAAGGTAGGCCTTCTGATTTTTAAAATAAACAAATTAGACCTATGCAATCAGACATAATTTTTCTGAATGAACCAATCAAGTACACAGCCTTCGTACTTGTCTTGCCATCATAACCAGCTCAGGCTAACTACATAATCTTTCCCACAAGGAAACTTTCAAGCATACAGTCTTAACATTTAGAGTACCATGTTGGGAAAAATAAAAAGAAAGGGGGGAATATGGGCGCAGACTGAACCTATCCTGATCTTACTAGGCCATGTCTGGGGGAGGGCCCAAAAAGGAAAATAAAATAAAAATTAATTAACAAAAAATATTTTTATCGTGGGATTTACAAATCCTATCCTGGATTTGTAAGTCCTGGACCCTCCCTTCAGTCTCGTGAACACTCATGGGCCCCAGGGAGAGCAGATCTGGAAATAAAATTGAAAAAGATATTCAGTGCACTACTGTCGCACTTGATTATTAGACATGTCTGGGGGTTGGCTGCTCATGGCAGGGACGGAGCAGGGCCTGGCCACAGACAATGTTCCGTGGCCAACCCCTTTCCCCCACTGTGCATGGCTGTAGGAATTTAGTCATTACTGTGTGGTCTCCCCAGATTTTTTGCCTTTTGCTGGACCCTATATTTTTGTTGGCTATGGAACTCTGTGCACTTTACCCCTGCTAACCAGTGATAAAATGTGTGTGATCCTCCATTCAACATGGTTAAAATTGGACACTGCTATTTGGCATCTTTAACTTACCTATAAGTCCCAAGTATATGGTACAAAGTGTACCCAGGGCCTGTTAGGTAAAGGTCGATATTGGACTGCAATACCCATTGTGCCATCCACTACAGGGACTGTATAGGCTTGACTTCAGTCCTATCTTGTGTATGCTGGCTGTGCAGTTTATAACTGCATATTCATCCTGTCAAAATAAGCCCTTTTGAAAGGCCAAACCTTCCTCCTCGTAAGCTTTATTTCCCATAAGGCAGGGCACAAAGTAATTAAAAGAAGTACACTAAATGTTAATGTTATACATGCCAATACAGTGAAAAGGCCCAAAAAACCTTTTTGCACTGTAGCAAGGCTAGCTGTTCCATAGGAAAACACTTGGATTCAATATAAATACTAGTACTGTATCTTAAGACTGGGACTATATAGAAAAATGATTAAACAACTACTTTTAATAGGTATTAAAAGTCCAATTCACTAAGCAAAGTCACATTTGACCTAATATTAAGGAAAAGTAACTTTTAGAATGTTGCCTTTTCTCTGCCTGAAGTTCCTGGAGACTAATCTACATTTTCTATCCCACTTCTGCCTTCATTAGCATTTGAATAGGTGTAATTGTGTGTGAAAGGTTTGCAGGAACAAACAATAGGCTGGCCTGAAAGAGCAGAAAGGACCCCTCTCAGCCTGACAGAATATGCAGGGTGGGGGTGTGAGCATCCTTTTTAACATTAAAGTGTCAAATCCTAATTTTGCATATAACGCTTGGGGTGTGCTTCAAAGAGGCCTGACCTGTCACAGGCAAATGTTAGCAAACGCCAGGGCAGGGCCCTTCCTTTATCCCCCCAACCAAGCAGGCTACAATAACAATGGACTTCTTTTTGAGATTACAGTGTCAAAGCCTGTGCGACAGGCCTGCTCAGTTTATATATTTCATTTGGCATGCACTTCAAAGGAAGGAAACAGGATGCCAAACTAATTCTTGTGTATTCACTGTCTAGTTGCTAAAAACCCTACTTTTTGTTATACCAGACTTCTGTCTTTGAGCTTATTGGAGGTACTGTGGGTGCTTCAAACTGGATTATAGAGTTATATTTGGGAGGGTACTAGGATTACCATAGTACACTACTCAGACACACCCCTCGCCCTCAGAGCCCAAGCTTAGTGTCGCCAATGACTTTAGCCATTTTGAAAATGCCCAAAGTGGGTAGGGTTAGCCCTGGCAATGTTTACTCCACTTGTAAGAGCATGCCCAGGAGTCATTCCAAACCACTAGCTCTTGTCAGTCATAAATCTGGCATCCTTAGTCACCCACTTCAGAGCATTCCTGAACCTATGGATTATAAGAAAAGAACTGAACCTGCTGTCTGAGACCTAAGTAGAGCCCTAAAGGACTGGACCTTCTCTCCATCTTGTATCCAGGAAAAAGAAGTGGACTCCAAGGATCATAAGGCTGACCTCCTGTTCAATGGGCCACAAAGGAGTAAGTCAGGAGGTAACATCTTTGGCCTAGGATGAACCTGGTTGATGTATCAAACCCGAACTTCATCACAGTCAGCTTCAAATTGCCTCTAGGTGCTGTTCTACCGCAAACATTGACTATCATTGGCACTTTGTGCTTTGGAGCAATTTCTAGTTAAAACTTTTAAAAAATTAAAATAAAAAATTGTGCTTTGTTACCCCCTATTGGATTTTTGTCATTTTGGTGTCATTTTGATTATTAAATTGTACCTTATTATTCTAATTCATTTTGGAATTTTTATTGTTTTGCATTTTGACTTTATCACTATTTTAGTACTGAATAAATATATTACACATTGCCTCTAATTTAAGCCTGTCAGCTCAGTGTCATATCTACCAGGGATTTTAACTAAAACAAAAAAAAAAACTCAGGTTAATTTCGTGACTTTAGTGATTCACCTCAACAAGGACTGTGGTTATTACTTGAAGTGGGTACCTACCCCCCTTCAGCTAATACACAAATGTCTTACATGGCCAAAGGCCATGTGCGGCTGGGGTAGGCTGCCGCAGAGTGCTGAAGGCTATGTACGGGGAGGGTTACCCTCCTGTGGAGTGTTGGATTCAGGGCCTCAATGGAGGTCAGGCCCTGTGGCTAATACCCACTGTGCACACATGCCCAGAAAAGGTTGGCCAGTGGGATCTCTTCGTTGTGGTACTACATTGTCATATCTGAAGGACAAAGACATGGACAGATTCTTCTAACTGTAAGTTTATTTGTACACGGAAGTGTGCAGCAAGCCACCGGTAGCACACCGCAGGCAGCAACTGACCACCAACTGTCACATCAACGTTCCTTAAGGGAACTACATGGGTTTCCCCTTTACATAAATAAAATAAAGATTGCATCTATAAAAAATAGAATAAAGATAGAATCTATAATCCTTACAAGTAGTAAGTAAATAACGTAACTAATAATATATACATTTCACAAAGAACCGCTATAGGATGTAGAAATGCCAGAATAGGCAAAGTACAGCATTAGACATACTATTGCAAAGGCATTAGACATACTATTGCAAAATCATACACACCTTGAAAACAACCTAGATCACACTCTAAAACGCAAAGGTACATTTTCTACTCAATCACTTCATCTTAAATCTCTACTCACACTTATTGCTTCCATACCTTAGTCAACATATTCCTCACACTCTTAATCCCTGCCACTCTTTTCTTCCATATGCTCTACTTCAACCACCTGACAGAAATTCCACCATTGACTACCTTCAACCTGTACACTGTTGCCTGTTACTTCTAAGACCCTGACAGGTGGACCAAACTTGGACCCATTTTCCCTCACATGCACAGGTTTATTTACACGTACTCTATCACTGATCTTAATTTTGAGAATCTTAACTTTATTTTTCTCATTGAAATATTTCTTTATCTTTGACCACTTCTACTCATTATCTTACACTCTCATCTGTCCACTTGACATGTTTGACCCATTTGTTCATCCAAGCTGGACAGAAACACATAGTGGCCCTTTATCACGTAATAATTCAAATAGTGAAACACCAGTAGATGCATGTGGAGTCGTATGATAAAATCACAACATGGTTTTAACAGGATTCACCACCACACACTTGTTGGCTACAGCCCACTGAATATATTCACCCAACACTCTCTTCATCCTCTTAAACAGTCCATTGGTCTAAGGGTGATACAGTAAGCTCTTGAGATGCTTAACACCACTAGTCTGAAAGAAACACTCCACCTCACCAGACATAAATTGAGTTCCACTGCCAGATACCAATGTGGCAGGGAAACCTTCCTTCAGGAACACATCCTTAAGAAATTCCACTACCACTCTTGACATAACCTCATTTACAAGTTTGACTTCTGGCCACTTGGTGTAATAATGCATCATGACTAATGCAAAACTAGATGAACTAGCCAATGAATTAAATGGTCCCACAATATCAATCCTCACCTATTCCCATTGCACAGAAGATAAATCTGTGGGACACAATGGCGGTGTACTCAACTTCATAGTTTTGTCACAGATAGCACATATGACACATTCCTTCTCTACCTGGTCAATCTCTCTGTCCATGGAAGGCCACCAAAAAGACAAAATCACACGCCTTTTGTTATTGCAGCTCTTAAAGGACCTTGATGAGCTCGGATTATAATGGCATTCCTCAAAGAAACAGGTGGCACTAACTTTTCTGCTCTTACTAACAATCCACCTTCTACTGACAGGTCCTCCGCAACCTTTACATAAGACTTCAAGTCAAAGCCAAGATTTTTCTCTCATGGCCAACCCTACTCCATATAATTCATGACCAAAACCATGAAAGAATCATCCTTGACAGCCTTGCGCCATTCTTGTTCTGAAAAAGCACACATCTGCGGTAAGTCTACAGCTGCCACTATACAACCCTCTTTATCTTTGTCACCCACATCTTCACTGTTGATCTCAACACAATCAGAAGAATGCAACAAGTAGCCTGCACAACCATTTTTACTACCAGTTATGTATTCTGGAACAAAAGCAAATTGTAAAAGATTCGATGACAATCAAACAATGCATGGCGTAAACCTCTAACTTTTCTTCCACACAAAACAAAAATTAAAGGCTTGTGGTCAGTTTGAATTATGAACTTCCTTCCCCAGACATAATTACTAAACTTCATAACTGCCCCCCAGCAGGCTAGAAGTTCCTTCTCGATAACGGAGTACTGTCTTTCTGCACCCATTAAAACACATGAAGCATAACCAATTGTATTAACATTTCCCCTCTCTTCTTGGCTAAGAACTGCTCCTAACCCCACATTGCTGGTATCAGCAGTTAAAGAACACTGCAACTCAGGATCAAAATGTTTCAAAATCGTTGGAGATACCAATTGTTCTTGCACCCACTTAAACACCTCTAGACTTTCAGCATTCCAATCAAATGTGATTCCTTTTCTTAGCATTTGTGACAAAGGTCTCAATCTGGTAGCAAAATTCTGGATGAACCGTGAATAAAATTCACACAAGCCTAGAAATGATTTCAACCCTGCTTTGTCTAAAGGAGGTTTAGTCAGAATATACTGTCATGTAGACTTGATTTAGGTGCAATGCCATTGCTGGTTACTAAATGGCCCAGCGCTTATCTGCACAGTTGGCGGATATATCATAGTACTTTTGTGGTGTATCATTAATTACATAGTATGTTTAAATTGTACTCTCATATATTTTAGGTGTAGTTATGCCAACGTTTTCCTCACTGAAACTTTATGGTGAAGGTCAATGTTTCTATTCCCTACTAAAAGCAAGTCTACTAAGCAGATTTGGTTACTGTGATACGTACACTTTATACCATTGTTTGGGGGAACAGTGTCCTATGCTAGTGTTGTGTCATCTCCCAGTCCTAACTTTGTCCTAAATTTTACAGAATAATGCAGGAAGTAACTCCACCATCGCCTTTCTTAGAATCACCAGGTGAGCATCCTATATGATGGAAACAATGGTTCGATGCCTTTGAGAAATATTTGGGGGCAATTGGAGCACTTCCGTTTCCGTGCTGAGAGAAGGAAATATCTACTTCTTTATTTGTTAGGTTTTGAGGGCAGAGCTATACTGAAACACTTACCTGAAGTAGTTTTGAAGGGAGATAATGAGCTAGACAAATACCAGGAGACTGTAAAAAAACTGCAGGTTAGATTTGGTGTGCAACCAAGTTTGGTAGTAATTCGTCATACATTTTTCAAAAGAATTCAGAATCCAGGGGAAGATGTGGACACGTATATTACTACGCTTAGAAGGCTTTGTTGCGGAATGCCAATTTAAAACCTTTGCTGATCAGTTAGTAAGAGATCAGTATATATGCCACTGCAATGATAAGAAGATTTTCAATGGGCAATCCCACATTCGATTATACTATTAAAATGGTTACAAGTATTGTGACCTCGCAGTTGTCTGCCAAAGAATTGGAAGGTAAAAACAGAACTAGTTGCTGTTGTTAAGATGAGTGGCAGTAAAGGTGTCAAAGACACCAAACAGGCTGATATACCCAACTCATTTTTTCATGACAAATCCAACTCATTTTTTTCCCAGCAGAGTATGTGTTTCCGGTGTGGAAATCACACACATATGAAAGAGGGCAAGCAATGCCCAGCTAGGTATGTAACTTGTAGGTTATGCAACAGACAGGGACATTTCAATCTTCCAAATCTAAACAACAGTCATTCAGTCATGGGTCAAATGTGTCACCGATGCTTATATTCAAGAGGAGGTGGATGTTACCATCAGCAAAGAATTATGAGACATGGTTTTGGATGTAAAAAGTGATGAGGTGAAAATGGGCAACCCAGACCTGTGTGTAAATCCATACATTGAGATCATGGTGGGTGACAAAAGTTTGAGATTGTTGGCGGATTCTGGGGCACGCATCACCATAATCACTCAGATTTATATGACAGTGTATGGCCTACTAGACCACTGTTGAAGCCTGATCACAAAGCAGTCTTTTATGAGGGGTGTGATATTAATTTGTGTGGCTACATTGAGGACATATTGGTATTCAAAGGACGGATGAAACTCACCACATGGCACAGTCCCAGTTCCCAACATTCCACCTTAAGATACTACATAGATTCATAGCAATTTCTTTAAAAGTGTCAAGCGTAATGATACGTAATCTCATTGGTAAGATGATTTACAACATTTGTAATTGCATTTGTTTCATTAAGGATGAGGTCATGATCATTGCATTTGGTATGCAATTTATGGTTTGCATGGCTGTTGTGCGAGTTATAGATTGTTTTGTTGGTTTTAATTTGTAACCTTTCATGCGCTTATGCCCTTTTTCATTTAATTTTCTATTTTTTGCAACATGGTGATCAGTGCACCATGTTTGATAATGATGGCTGCAGCCAATCAGAGCACAATATATTTGTGAAAGCACAGCCTGGTTCATAAATTTGTAACAGACGAGGGGAGAAAAAAACTTAGCCCGATGGTATGTCTTTTTGTTTTAATTAGATTTTTAAATCCTCCATGAGTTTGTGAATCTGTGGATTAAAGGTCCAGATATCTCTAAAACATAATGTCTTTATGCCCTACACTAAACAGTAATTTCTCAAAAAATAATGAATAGTAAAAACACAATTCTAGTTTCATATTCCAAACACCATTCATTATCTCATAAAAATAAGATAGTATTCCCGACCTTCTCTTCAAGATATTTTATTTTTGTTTTTGGTAGAGAATGATGTTTTGGAGAAAGCAAAAGACACCTTCTTTTCATAGAACCAGCAAAGACATGTAGAATAGATGTATCCTCTTGTATTTCTGTCTAGTATATTGAAATGTTAGTTTGAGAGGACACAGACATGAGAAGTTCACTAACAGAGTGTGAAAGGGGTGTTAGAGGTTGTATATTAAGTCTCAAATGCTAAATAAGCACATTCTTTTAAAGGTTTTTTAAAAACTGATTCAGAAATATGTTTTTGCACTGAAATCTGTTTTCTTAAAGCAACAAAGGTTTTATTGTAAGCAAAACTCAATGGCAATAGGTCTAGGTTTAATGTGCCAAGGCATAGAGTGTGAGTACATTGAAACCAGACTAAGAAAAGAAAGGCAGCGTTCATTGAAGTCTCCCATCCCTTCAATAATGTCAAGATTTTGATGCTTTATTTAAAAAGATTGGATTGGTAGAGAGCCTTCATTTTAGTACTTTTGAGCTTCTATGACATACTTTCATTGGATAGAGAAACAAAATGATGACAGTATTGACCACAATGGAACCTTCAATTTTTCAATTTTTAGCAAACAAACAAAAAAAGAAAAAACAAATACCTGGTCAAAGAGGCACCAATGAGAACACAGAGCATAGAAATGATAGAGGGTGACAGGTGAAACAAGAAGGACACAAATTAAAGAGGGGAGAAGAATAGGAGAGGTTGGTTTGCAAGAGAAATGAATTGACTCACAACAGAATCAGACAGTAGGTTTGAATATATAAGTCTATGGATGCGAATCAGTCCCTTATGCTTTCAATGCGGATACTGCATTGGAGATATTGTAAGCGAAAGAAACACCCTAAAAGCCATTAGCATCACCTGGACTAAATCAATATGTGTTTGACAAAGTCTTAAGCCAATGGCTGAAAGAGGCTGATTATAGAAAGCCAGTGGATAGCGTCTAGGAGTCTGATTTTGATTTTGGTAGATGGGTACTCCATCACAAATGTGACAGACATCCCACCCACCTTATCACAAGAGCATTGCTATCGTACTAAAGCAGACATGATGTCGGTAATGTTTGTGAAGGAGTACCCGTCCTCCAAATTCCAAATCAGGACCCAAGAATGATGTAATCAAAAAGTATGCTTCACAGTTTTACAGTTAACGCAGACCTAAAAATAATGCGACAAACTAAAGAAATAAAAATCCATTAATATAAAGAAACAATCAAAAATTAAAAAACAGACTGCACTTGTAATCTTACATATTATAGAGTAGTGTGTAATCAAAAAAAAACGACAACATATTTTCCACAAAAAAGCAAGAATTATGATAAAATAACTGTAAATGTGCAATGGCTAGCCATGTCTACAAATAGGAGAAAATAAAAATACCCATCATCTCTACAGACTACACATTACAAACTGACAGAGTTTTCATTGATGATAGAGCAAATTTCCTCATTTTGTAAATTAAACGCATTTAACTGAAAAGTGCAAATTTCTATGCTGCAGAACACCTGCATAATAAACGTGAATTTGTAGTAGGTAATCACACTTAGACATTAAAAGCAGACAAACGAATTAACATATTGTTTTGACATAAGTTATCCTGACTACTGATACTATATTAAATGTGGACTTTACGCGTTAGGGTTAAGAGGCCTGTTTTCGCATTAAACTGTTGTCTTGCAAGAGATATTTTTTTCTTTCTGTGCAGATACTGTGACTTTCCAGAAGCCTACTGTTAGCTAGTGTATAGGCATTTGTTATGTATTAGACACCGGGAGGAGAGGCGATGGCAGGAAACACGACTCATTGGAAGAATTGTCTAAACTACAAGATTTGTTCAAATAAACTCAAGGACACACTTTCATAGTGTATTGTGAAGATGTGAGAAACTAAGGAGTTCATTTGCTCTAAGGCCTTGTTGGAAACTGATTAGCTGGTGGGAATGTTGAATGAAAGATTTGTTGCTAACAATGTTTTGGTACAATTTTATTAGTGTGTGTTCCTTAGTTTAGATTCAGGGAGAGAACCCATCATAGCTCTTCCCAGAGGTTTTTCTTTTAGAGATCTTCCCTTTCTCACCCAGAGATTAGTTTCTGAGAGCTTGCTGCAGAACTTAGGAAGTAGACCTTAGGGATGCTTACTGACTTTGAGCTGAGAATACTTCCCTGCTTTTGCTAAATTGTAATGCTTGAGTGCTAAGGCTTCATGCCTGTGCAATTTCTTTTTAATCTTTCATCAGAGCCCTTCATTTGGGTTTCTGAAACTGACACCTTACCTTGCTTATTGAAGATAATTGCCTTTTAGTCCAAAAACCCCATTGAGTTTAGATTAGGGATATTCCTTTATGGAACACATTTGTTGCATTTTCTCGATTGTATTTGTAACACTTACTAATGTGGTATTTTATCTTGTCTTGAAATATCAATTAATGGATTCTCTGACACTGTAACAATGATGACTAAATGTAATACTAATTACATGAATAAATCGATTTGAATTAATTTAATACATTTTTTTAACTCAAGCCAACCTTTTTTATTGATTCTTGTGAAGCCCTAATTGAACTTCACTGTTCATAGTGTTTGATGTAAATAATTGCTCCTTATCATCTCCTCTTGTTGCCTAACAAAGATCCACACGACCAATGGAGGGGGTTATTTATTGATTACATTTGACGATTGAGACATAAGAATCCCCGATCAGGCATTGATAACCATACAGCGGGAGGCAAAACAGAACTGGGTATTCTGGCCCAGATTTACTAAGCCTTTGCATTGCCCTTGTGTCACGCAAGGTGACACATGCAATGCAAAGGCTTCAGTAAGATTTATAAAGCCACGCATGGGGTGATTTCACTGCCTTGCGTGACTTTGCAAAGAAATGCAACGCAGCACAGTGACTTGTACTGCGTTGCATTACATTTCTTAGTGGTATGTATTCCATGGATGGAGCATGGGTATTCCCATGCATGAAAATTGACAGAATCTCAGATTTACTGAAATCAGTAAACCTGGAATTGGGCCAAAACTGTAAAACATCCCAACCATGGCATAACATTGAGAAATATATTTGTTTCTCATCGTTACTTCCTCCTTCATGCGTGATGCACAATGCATCATGCATGGAAAGAGGAAACTACCTCATAGGATTGTTTTTGTGTGGAAAGGGACTCCTTCCTACACAACAACATTCCTGCCTGTAACGCAGGCATCCTTGCACAATGATGAAAGGGTGCCTCCGTTGGTGCTAAGCAGCATCAAGTGGCCAGTGCAGGTAGAGAGTTGAAGACCACCATATTTCAGTAGATATGGCACTGTTCAGCTCTCTCCCATTCATGCAACGCAGCACAGTAACTTTACTTGCTGCCATGCATTGTGTGAAATGTTAGTAAATATGCCACTCTCGCCCTCTGTGGTGAAAGTCGAAGTGAATGAAACATACTTCCAAAACCAGTGATATTGCAACCAATGCATAAAGTAAAAGTAAATCTATTTTATCAATGATAACAATTTAAGGTAAGAAATATTTATTTTCTTAACTTGTCTTTCTACCTACTTTCATTAAGAATGAGTAAGGGGTCATAGTAGATGTGACACAAACCGTATGAGGGACGTAATGGGGAAGAAGAGGCACAAGGGCAGAGAGTGAAAAATAAAATAGTGGCTCAGTACAATAGCACTTTGAGGGTGAATTGGTAATGTGCATAGAAGACAAAGGGGCAGAGAACATGTTTGACTTGAAGAGCATGTGAGTAGGTAGTTGACGGCACAGTGTGGTCAAGGGCAGAGAATGATTCAAGTGGGTGACACAGCATTAGTACCAATCTGTTAAGATTCCAAGGAGGTCAATGTGATATGTTTGTGGAAAATATGTGGACTACTTTTTGTGGAGAGGATCAGCCCACTGAAGCCCAAATGTGGTGTCTGGCTTGTTTCTTGTGCACAGATGCGTCCAAGGACTGTATCACACTGAAAAAGAGGGTGAATTGGTGTGCGATATAGAGACGGTGAGTTAGCCCCAGAATGAGAAGAAGGGCACAAAATGGGTGAGTGAATTGAATAGACTGTGAAGGCACATATTGTGTGAGGGGCTACAGAGTGTGTCAGGTAGCACAGACCGAGTTAGGAGACAGAGATAGTGACAAATGATAGTTTTTGGAGAGAGCACTGGAAAGAAATGTCAAAACACAGGAAGGAGGAATAAAAAGAAACACAAAATATATCTTCTAACTGAGGGCGGAAATGACGCGTCATTTTCAAAGTTTTTAGCTAGCTTTGAATTCCCAATTGCATTATATTTGGCTGGAAACTAAAGTTAAACCAGGTAAATAAAACATATAATAAGGGAAAGACAGGGGCCCCCTCCAGACTCAATCAGAATCTCTCTGCTAGAAGTGCTGTGCTAAGGGGGCCCCCTGGAGCTTGAGGCCCCGGCGGGCGCTGGGGGGGCCTGTGTTACACCCCTGGGGAAAGAGTGTCAAGAGACAGAGATCGGGTACAGAAAAAGAGGATGGCTATACAAATAACGATATGAAAGAGGGAGAAAGAGATGGAAGGATAAAGAGAAAGACAAAGGAGAGAGACGAGAGACCAATCAACAGTAAACAGTGAAATACCTAAAAGAGCATGGAAGACAAGAGTGTCTGTTCCAAGGTCGATGAGACACATATTTTGATTCTCTCTACATCCTTGTAACATCACAATTTCTAAATGAAAGCATTTAAGGTATGCACATTCGTATATGTGTGTGAAATACACTGCAATAAAGCGCATTGTAAATGTACCATTTACTCAAGCGTTTAGCAGCATGCTTTTGGATGATGTTATTGACGTCTCTCTCAGGAAGATTGCACCATCTGGCACCATTCATTTGCTCCAGCACTGGTGCTCCTCTGGCTAAACTGAAAAATATGTAAACAAGGGATTGGAGCATCAATAGTGCCCCTCACACCTCCCTCCACTGTATATGATGTCATCCTGGGAATATAACATTGCCTTCTCTGTTTCCCAATTACTTTCCCAGGAAAAAGTAGGCACTCCAAGAGAAGCAAGTGAGGGAGAGAGGAAAAAAAGATGGGACTTTTGCATTCATCCATCCACATTCAATACCAGTGCTGGAATGATCAGGTCACTGCAAGTTTTCATGATGAGCACCGGGACAATTGAATTTTGTTCCATTAGCTTGAGATCCACAAATATCAATGGACGTACTCTACACCTTCTTAGGTCTCACCTAGGCAGCGCTTGCACTGTCTCTTTCATACATGTTGTATTCAGAATATGGGCTTTAAGCTTTAAGCTCTGCCCAGCGCTTCTGGTTGGTTACTTGGCCTGCCTTTTGGAAATTCCTTTACTGTGGTTGGTCAGTAGTGTCCATCTGTCCCGCCTTTGGGTGCTTGGTTCCCCCCCACAGGGACATCACCGATTGTTTCTTTTGGTTGGCCATCTCTAGCCATCTATTGCCTCCTCGCTCGCAGACGCACCCCCTCCGTCCCATTATGGCTACTGTCCTTTCTGGTTTTCCTCACACATCTTTTTTATTCTATTTATTTACTTTTGTGGCAATGGCGGCATGCCAAGCTTTAGCTTTCAACATCTATAGCTAAAGCGCGTCGTGCCGCCATTGCTACAAAAGTCAATAAATAAAAAAACAAAGGCGGACAGATGCCCCACTTCTTTTTAATTTATTTACTTTTATAGCAATTGCGACATAGCGCACTTTACTTTTAAACATATTAAGCGGGGGGCGTGGCCAAGATGGCAAACGAGTAGAACGTGGAGCTTGGTCTCTCCGTCCTTCGGCCGCCCGGCACCAGCATAAGCAACACTAAAGGCAAAGGATCTGAGAGGCGGGGTGGCTGAGAAAATTATGCAGCCCCTTTCTGGAGTTGAGACGAGCCTGAGTGGTGCGGGGGGAGTGGTCTCTCCCCCGCCAAGGTCTGCATCGGACCGGAGGGGCCTAGAAAATCAGGCCGGCGATAGGGGCGAGAGCGACAAGAGGAGTGCCGCTGTGCGTCCCCCGAGGGCAGCCACATCGACTGGGAGGCTTGTAGCCGAGGGAGGAGAGAGGCCCCACTGGGCCAAGCAAGTACAGTGCCACTGCCCGCATTGTTGCATTAAGGTCCCAGGCAGCAAACACAGCAACGCGAAGAGGGTGAGGAGCGACGCACGCAGCGCCGTTTGATCCGTGACTACAGCCGCCTCATCTGGGAGGCTTGGAGCCCGGGGAGGAGTGAGGCATAGCAGAGTCAGGCAGACGCCTTGCCCCCGGCTGCATTTTCGCCTGGAAGCTCCGGACAGCGAGCGCGGTGACGTGGTCTAGGCGGGGAGTGGTGCAATAAGCAGCTGAGTGGTGAGGGGGTCTGACTCGGCCCTGAGGAGAGCGGAGGAGCAGTGCGGAAGCCAGATCAGGGCTCACTGGACTGCCCCATAGAGGTACTGAAAGTGGGGGCCAGGGACCTACATATGGCATACCCTGCTGCCGCGGGGACCCTGTGGACATGAGTGCATTATGGTCTTGAAGGAGCGAAAGGCCGAGGAGTAAGAGACAGCGTTTGAGGCGTGGGGCTGCAGGGATAGCCCGTATTTACACAAACCCCGGACGGAGGTAGTCTGGATTATATGCTCAGCGTCGTTTGCAGCGGAAGTCCCACCATAAAGCCCAAGTAATAAGGCACATAGGATGGTAGGCGGATGCACGGGTACAGACCCCCTCTGGACACCTCATTAGCGGTGAACAGGCTGGAAAGTGGACACTGAGGCACCTCCCTACACTGGCGGTTCTCGAAGGGGTCAATAGAGAATTGAAAGCAGTGGTGCATGTTATTGGACTTTAAGATATAGGGGCCGGGTGGCACTGCATATCGGCTCCCACTGGTTACAAGGGGAACTAGGGACTGACCAGCGATACAGCGAGGGACTGGACCTGGGCAATTTCACAGGAGGGCCACAGTATATATTGCGGTAGTGCTGTCACGCGACATCACTTAACAGACAACGATGGCGGATTGGAGTAGGGAGCACTGGTCCTAGGCAGCGAAGGAGGAAACCGCCCAAATGGCGATGGGCCATAATAAAAAGGGGGGCACGCTCAAAGAGATGTTTTCGAAGCAAACAGCCTTGCAGGAGGGGGATATCCTGAACACTGCGAGTAGAGCTTCCTCACCATCAGGGGATGATATGGAAGCACCAGTGACTCGTCCTTATTTGGAATCTTTGTTCGCCTCCCTAAGGGATGATATACAACAAGTTAAAAAAGATCTTTCAGGTGAGATGCAAGCAATCAAGAAAGATGTGGAGGAAATTGGGGATCGCGTGGCCACTCATGAGACCCAGGGATCACCTCAAGCAGAAGAGATCACGCAACTGCAGCAAGAATTGATTCGTCTTAATGAACAACACCTCGATCTACAAGCCCACACAGAGGATCTCGAAAATCGCTCGAGACGGAATAATATACGGATCAGAGGAGTCCCTCGCGATGTGGAGAAAGGTGACGTGGAGAAATACGTCCTTGAGCTGTTTGCCTAGATACTGGGGGATGTTTCAACAACCGAGATCTGTTTAGACCGGACACACAGAGTGGGCCGTAGTGGACCGGGGCAAACACAGCCAGCAGAAATCTTGACATGTGTGCACAGGTTCCCCCTCAAGGAGAGAATCCTGCGGGAGGCAAGAGTAACCCCCCCCACGTGACATTCCGGGGTGATCAAATCCAGCTCTTCCAAGACTTAGACGCGGCCACACTTCTTAAGCGGAAGGAGTTCAAACAGGTTGCAGCCTTTTTGAGAGAACAGAAGATTCCTTACTCTTGGGGCCATCCATTCCGGCTAACTTTCCGTTGGCAGGATCGACTACATCAGCTACACTCCCTGACAGAGGCATGTTCATTATTGCAGATAGATACTCAACAAGAAGGGAAAGAAGGCGCAGAACAATGGAGGGCGCAGCAGAGGGATTCCGGCTGTGGAGAAGAGTAGCTCCTAGGCAGGGAGTCTCCAGGCCAGATTCCGAGTGCATTGCATCGGAAAGAAGGGCCCTGCTGGACAAGCTCTCAGAAGACTCGGTCTCACAGGGTCCTGCCTGAGAGCACAAAGTTGAAGGGGTTGCTGAGTGGTCCAGGGGGGCGGGTTCTGAGAGGGATGGTTGCGTTCCCCGATGCCACTTATGCACAGGAATGGGGTCGGGCCAGTTGGCTCCTTCTTTACTTCAGGGACATTCACTGTTTCTTGTTCTTGGAGGGGAATGTTTCCGGGTGTTATATTTGCTTTTAGTGGATGATAACCCTATGAGGGAAGACATTGGGACTTTGGAACGGGAGGAGGTGGGGGAGAGGATTGAAGCTGGAAGAGGTGAGAGAACACGAAGCCACTTGCTTGTCCGTCGCCTTTTGTAATGGAGGGGTTGAAGGTGTTGACCCTTAATGTGAAGGGGCTTAATAATCCCGTAAACAGAAGGGCCATTATTTCCTATTTAGAAAAGTTGCAGGCAGATATCTGCCTTCTCTAGGAAACACACTTACTCCCGAGGGATTGTTACAGGCTGAGGTCTAGGACCTTCCCCCAACAGTTTTTCTCCTCGATACCATGTAAAGCAGCAGGGGTAGCCATTTTCTTTGCATGCTCTTTTCCAGGGAAAGTAGGAGCGAAAATAGCAGAGATAGAAGGGCGTTTGTTGGGATATCAGGTGCAGGTGGGCAAGCAGACAATGGTAGTGGGTTTGATTTATTCGCCAAATGAAGGGCAAAAGGGTGCTATAGCGGACATTATGGCTACCAAAGAGCGGGGGTGATCCTGGGGGTGATCTTAATTTAGTGATGCACAGCGAGTTGGATCGCTCAGTTCAGAGGCAGGGCGGAACTGGGACCATATCGAGGGAAGGAACTCAATGGCTACAGGAGTTGGGGTTGTATGACTTATGGAGGATCAAACATCTGAGTACGAGAGATTCCACCTTTTACTCTCATGCACACAAATCTTATGCCAGACTGGACTATCTATTGGGGACCCGGGTGGTACACAAGGCCCTAGACATGATAGAGATAGAACCACGGACATTGTCAGACCACTCCGCGATTCTTATGTTGGTATCCCTTCCTGGGATAGGAGACAGAACACATCTGCGGAGGCTGAGAGAGAGTTTACTTGGAAGGAAAGGCATTGTAGAGCAGATTAGAGCAGCTATTGCAGATTACATGCACATTAATGATACTCCCGAGGGAAAACCAGCAATGGTATGGAAAGCATTGAAGGCAGTTTTTACCGGGGGAGTAGTATTTCAGCAGGAGATAATAGGACACGACGTGAAAAACGTACACACCTCCAACTGCAAGTACAAGAGTTGGAACGGGTTCACCACCATACAGGGGCTCCTAGAGTCTGGAGGCAGTTGGAAGAAGCCAGGAAACAACTTGCTGGTCTTGACTTAGATCATGCGGAATATGCTTTCTTGCGCCTTAAACATTCCTTTTACGTTGGGGTTAACAAATGCGGTAGGATATTAGCGAATAAGCTTAAGGGCCTCCGGCAGTCCTATGCGATTACAGCGCAGAGAGAGGACGATGGCACATTAATAACTGGGGATGAACAGGTGGCAGAGAAGTTTAGATCGTATTCCGCAGCTCTTCATAGCCCCCAGGATTGCCAGACCTCGGATATTTCATGCTATTTGGAGGGAGATAATATCGAGACACTATCAGAGCAGCAAGCGGAGGCTCTTGATGCTCCCATCGGAATAGAGGAAGTCATTTCCGCAATATCCCGATTAAAACCGCACAAATCCCCCGGACCAGACGGCTTTTCGGCGGCCTTCTATAAAACGTTTTGTAAAGAATTGGCCCCGATCTTGACTACAGTTTTCAACTCAGTTGAGGGCCCAGGCACCCTGCCTTCATCGATGGCCCTTCACAGCATCCATTACGGTAATAGCTAAACCAGGGAAAGACAAACTCCAATGTGGGTCTTACAGGCCCATTTCACTTCTAAATGTTGACTGGAAATTGCTAACAGGGATACTAGGAACTCTTCTGAGTTTGTTGATGCCGGGCTTGGTGGAGCCAGATCAAGCTGTGTTTATCCCATCCAATGGCGGGCTTAGTAGAGCCAGATTAAGCGGGGTTTATCCCATCCAGACAGTGTGCAGACAACACAAAATGGATTCTTCACTTGATTGATAAGGGCACTCGGAAGAAGAGTGAAGCCATGCTGCATTCTATAGACGAGGAGAAGGCCTTCGACCTGGTCCATTGGCCCTATCTAATGGAGACGCTGGCTCACTTTGGCCTGGGAGAAAGATTTCGAGCATGGGTGCTGAGTGGCTATGACTCCCCAGTGGCTACGGTTATGGTAAATGGGCGCAGTTTACTACGCTTACCGATTAGGCGGGGAATCCATCAGGGATGCCCTTGATCGCCCCTTCTGTTTGCCCTGTATATGGAGCTGTTTGCCCAGAGGGAGATGGACAATCCAGGGTGAGGCGGGTGACCTTCGGGGGGAGAGCATTTAATAACCCTTTATGCTGACGATGTACTAGTGGCACTGGATGAACTGGCAAGGTCACTTACGGGTTTTCTGGAGGAGGCACAACAGTTTGGGGAGGTCTCTGGACTTCATATTAATATCTCTAAGTCCCAGGCGTTGGACCTGACGGTTGCTCCTGAAACCCGGGAAAATATATCTGACGCAGTTCCCATTGGTTGGGCCCCGCAAGCTATTGTCTATTTAGTTCTATGGATTACTCCGACAATAGAGGAGGTGTCGAGGTTAAATTACCAATACCTCTTGTGGAGAGTGAGGGGTGACCTGTCACGCTGGAAACTATATTAATTGTCTTGGCTTGGGAGGATTGCCGCTGTTAAAATGACAATACTACCCAAAACATTATATTTGTTTCAGACTCTCCCAATACAGCCTCCAAATGGAATGTTGGGCCAATTACAAAGAGAACTGCAACAATTCATTTGGGCAGGTAAGAGACCCAGACTGAGTCAAGAGCGTAGCTGGGAACACACGTCCCGTGTTTGCTTCAATATTATAGAGCGGCACAGCTTAGGTTCTTGGTGGAGTGGTCGGGACCGGAGTCTGAAAAGAGGTGGCTTTTTATGGACAAGGCCCTGGCTGCACGGACCTTTGCAAGATTCCGTTTCTGCCACGTCCAAACCGTACCGCAAATCTTTACTTATCTAAGATTTGTCAAAGGCTCTATAGCTGAAACGCGTTGTTTTGCACAATAAATTTGGTGCTAATTACTCGGTGTGCCGCTTCATCATTCTGGATTGTGGATGATAACTTTGAAGGAGATATTATCTACTGGCGGTCGCCAGTAGATAGTTATAGTTAGGACCTATTATCCATAGGAAATCCGCGACATTCTATTTGCAATAACGTTGGCGCCGGTTGACGAATCTTCGCAAAGCTTCCAACTTGTTGGGGCGCTCCGGTCCGCTCCTACCCTGAAAGTCTCGGGGTGATACGTCAAGCGGGGGCCGAGAAAAAGGGGGATCCCAAAATGCGTTTTCCCATTCATTTTTCCATAGGAACCTTTAGTCGCAGCTACAGCCCGAACTGCTGAACGGAATTACCCCAAATTTGGCAAAGAGGTAGCCCTTGGTTCAGACTGGTGCCTTTGCTAAAATGGTGTAAATCCGTTCAGTAGTTCCTGAGAAATTCACAATTAAAATCACATATATATCTATGGGCGCGTCGGATCCGCGTACCCTCCCGATCACGAGCTGCATGCTAATTGGCTGTCAACACTCCAAATCAGGAAGTGTTGGCAGCCATTTTATCCTCGGTAGAACCGAGGGACAGAAACAAGTGCGCAAAGCGCAAAAGGGGGCAGGGTAGAAACACCCTGACCCCTAGGTCTGCTCAGGGGTCCCACAAGGACCCCTGGGCAGAAAAAACATTTTTTTTTTAAATCGGCGGGATGCGCTTAGGGTGCGCGGATCCGCCGAGAAAAAAAGAAACAAGTGCGTAGAACGCACAAAGGGGGCAGGGTAGAAACACCCTAACCCCTAGGCCTGCTCAGGGGGTCCCACAAGGACCCCCTGAGCAAAAAAAAGCATTTAAAAAAAAAAATCGGCAGGATGCGCTCAGGGAGCGCGGATCCTGCCGAGAAAATCGAAGCGCGGTCTTCCGCGCTCGATAGTAATTGCCCCCGGGTGGGCCAAGTCCCGGGGGCATGCTGGGGGGGTTTATTTTATGTATGGGGGGCCTCTAAGGCCTCCAAGCCCCGGGGACCGCCACCCCGGGGCTTTATCATTAATGGTGCGGGAGGGCTCTGAGCCCTCCCGCAGCCCCGGGACCGCCACCTCCCCGGGCTTTTTTTATTTTAAACCTGTGTGGGGGCTCCAGCCTCCACACGCCCGGGACCACCACCTCCCGGGGCACTAAGAAAATTGAAAATGGGGGTCCGTTTGGACCCCCAAGCCCCGGGACCACCACCTCCTCGGGGCTTTCAAAATGTAGGAGGGGGCCGCGCGGCCCCCTCCTGGAGCCCTTGATGGCCCTGGGGACCGCCACCCCCAGGGCCGGCTCCTGCAGTGTCCCAGGGTGCCTACCCTCGGGACACTGTAGTTTGCTATGACAGGACGGGAGCCTCGCGGCTCCCGTCCTGTCATAGCAAGACTTGTTTGCATTTTGAAGAGAGAGCAGGAAACCTGCTCTCTCTTCAAAATGCAAACCAATTGCTTTTCCACACGGGGAGCAGCATGTTAGCTGCTCCCCATGTGGAAAGGAATGCCGGCTCCCGTAGGACACGGGGAGCCGGCGGGACTGTGGGGTTTGGGGACCCCCACAGTCCCCAACCAGAGGCCAGGCCCCGGGGGATGGGGTCCCCGGGGCCATAAGTGGCCCGGGAGGGGGCCACGCAGCCCCCTCCCCAAATAAAAAAATAAAAAAAAAATAAGGGCAAGGCCGGCCCCGGGGATGGGGTCCCCGGGCCTTAAATGGCCTGAGGAGGGGGGCCACGCAGCCCCCTCCATATTTTTATTTAAAAAGTGGGCATGCCCCGGGGGATGGGGTCCCCGGGGCCAATAGAGGCCCAGGGAAGGGGGCCACGCGGCCCCCTTCCCGTTTTTTTTTTAATAAAACAAAAAAATGCCCAGGCCCTGGGGGATGGGGTCCCCGGGCCAAAAGTGGCCGAAGGAAGGGGGCCACACAGCCCCCCTCCCATAAAAAAAAAAAACGAGCATCGTGGCCCGGAGGCCCCGCCCCTCCCTGCAGTACTCTGCAAATGCGCTCCCTGGCGCGTTTAAGAAGGGGAAGTAATTCCCTTGAATACTGGGGGTCCCTGGGGGCCAACTAGCCCACCAGGAACCTCCAGTATGCGCCAGGGGCTGCCTTGCAGAGAGGTGTACAGAGGCCACGCCCCTTTACACCTCTCTGCAACGCAGCTCTGTGGCACTTAATGGAGGTAGCTGGTGGGCTAGTTGCACCCCAGGGACCCTCAGGATTCAAGGGGAGTTAATCCCCCGACTTAAAACGCGCCACGGGCGGTTTGCACAGTGGTGAAGGGAGGGGGCGGGCCTGAGGTGACATGTGTGCAAACAGGCCCCATGGCGCGATTTAAGATGGGGAATTAAATCCCTTCAATCCTGAGGGTCTCTGGGGCCAACTAGCCCAACAGGTACATCCAGAAAGCGCCACAGAGCTGCGTTGCAGAGAGGTGTAAAAAGGGGTGTGGCCTCTCTACACGTCTCTGCAACGCAGCCCCTGGCGCATACTGGAGGTTCCTGGTGGGCTAGTTGGCCCCTAGGGACCCTCAGGATTCAAGGGGACTTAATCCCCCAACTTAAAACGCGCCACGGGGCGCGTTTGCACAGATGTCACCTCAGGCCCCGCCCCTCCCTTCACCATTGTGCAAATATTCCTCTAAAATCAGCCGAACTACGAATTCTGATTTACTCACCTGTTATCAGGAGAGACCTCAGTGCTGCATCTTTCAGCCCAGTACTAATCCTGAAAAGTAATTTTAACCGTACTTACCAGTAACTTGAATTTCCTTCCATAGGATATCATTGCCTGCTTTTTGCTGAAAAAGTTTCTAAGTGTTGATTTTTGAAACATACAAATATTCCTCTAAAATCAGCCGAAATACGAATTCCGATTTACTCACCTGTTATCAGGAGAGACCTCAGTGCTGTATCTTTCAGCCCAGTACTGGTCCTGAAAAGTAATTTTAACCGTACTTACCAGTAACTTGAATTTCCTTCCATAGGCTAACATTGACTGGTTTCACTTGGAAATTCTTCTAAGTGTGGAGTTTTGGAACTTTAAAATATTCCTCTAAAATCAGCCGAAATACGAATTCCGATTTACTCACCTGTTATCAGGAGAGACCTCAGTGCTGCATCTTTCAGCCCAGTACTGATCCTCAAAAGTAATTTTAACCGTACTTACCAGTAACTTGAATTTCCTTCCATAGGATATCATTGCCTGCTTTTTGCTGAAAAAGTTTCTAAGTGTTGATTTTTGAAACATACAAATATTCCTCTAAAATCAGCCGAAATACGAATTCCGATTTACTCACCTGTTATCAGGAGAGACCTCAGTGCTGTATCTTTCAGCCCAGTACTGGTCCTGAAAAGTAATTTTAACCGTACTTACCAGTAACTTGAATTTCCTTCCATAGGCTAACATTGACTGGTTTCACTTGGAAATTCTTCTAAGTGTGGAGTTTTGGAACTTTAAAATATTCCTCTAAAATCAGCCGAAATACGAATTCCGATTTACTCACCTGTTATCAGGAGAGACCTCAGTGCTGCATCTTTCAGCCCAGCACTGACCCTGAAAAGTAATTTTAACCGTACTTACCAGTAACTTATATTTTCTTCCATAGGAATCCATTGTCTGGTTTTCAGCAGAAAAGTTTCAAAGTGTCGATTTTCACAAACTACAAATATTCCTTAAAAATCACCTGTATGACTTAAACGCATTCTTTCAACTGTTTACAGGAGATGCACCAGTGCTGGATCCAGGATCCAACACTGAGTAAGAAAAAGTAACGATAACAGTTTTTACCTGCTAAGTGAATTTTCTTCCATAGGATAACATTGGTGATTCTATGAGAAAAAGTTTCTAAGTGTCAACTTTTAAAATACAATAATATTCCTTAAAAATCACTACTGTAACCAAAACGCTTTTACTCAACTGTTTACAGGAGATGTCCCAGGACTGAATCTAGGATCCAGTCCTGTGGTTAGAAAAGTAATCCATAAAGTAACTAATTGCATTTAACTAGAAATTCACATTGAGCTGAATGTTGCATTGTGTTTGAAAATGTGTTGCCCATTGCAACAACTGTAACTAGTGTACTTAAAAGTCTATTGCCTATGTGCAAAGTATTTAAACTAAAGTAATTCATTCTGAGAAAGTATTTTTTATGTAATGTATAATGTAATTACAATGTAATTTAAAAAATAAAATATGTAAAAAAAATTGTTTCTAAAAATGTAGTAAATCAGTATGAAAAAAATAAATATAACAATTAATACATTTAAAAATTGTCATTTACAAAACCTTTGAAATTCACTGAAAAAAACCGTAGTTTTCAGACATGTTATAGTTAGGAATTAGCATTTAAAAAACCTTTGAAATTCACTGAAAAAACCATAGGTTTCAGACACGTTATAGTTAGAAATTAGCATTTAAAAACCTTTGAAATTCACTGAAAAAACCATAGGTTTCAGGCACGTTATAGTTAGAAATTAGCATTTAAAAACCTTAGAAATTCACTGAAAAAACCATAAGGTTTTAGGGACAGTTATAGTTAGTTGGACATTGCACTCGTACAAAACCCGTGAAATTCCCCCGTTATAGTTAGTTCAGGTAACTATAACTCGCGCCCCGCAATGCACTGCTGATGACGTCACATATTACATCACTCATGACATGGTCAGTGACATCACTGATGACATCACTGATGACATCTCAATGACATCACTGATGACATCACTGATGACATCATCCATGTGAGAATTTAATGCATCTTCTCACACCCTAATATAAGTTTTGATACACCCACTCTACATTACAGACTGCCATTCTCAAAACCATACACACTCCAATACCAATAAGTACATACCCACTCACTGATTCTTAGGTCTACACACACACATCTACTCACTCACCCGTACAGTCACTCATACTTACAGTCACTCAGTACAGGACTATCATATGCACTCATACACCTATATAAACACTCACACAACGCAACTCATCCATAGAGGTACTCACACACCTAGTCAGTCATGCAAATAATTAATCACACTGCCAATTTACTCACCTATACAGTTATACACACACCAGCTCACTTACTCATAAAAATACTAGCACATTCTTACGCTCCTATGCAATCACTGATGCAAGCACACACTCATCCATATAGCCACTCTCACAATCACACACTCTCACTTATAGCCATTTATATACTCCAACACACATATATACTGCCTTTCACATATGTAGTTACTCACACATGTACCACTGAGATATACATTCAATCACTAACACACCCATACACACACTCACCCACCCATACAGTCCATCACAGACGCACTCTTGAAACCATGCACCCAGTGAATCACCCACTCACACATCTATGCACAGAGTCACACACACCCCACCCACACAAACACTGAGGCACCCATACAGATACTCAGAGAACCAATCCATAACCCATATAGACACTCATTTAGCTAGTCAGAAACCCATGCAGTTGCTTACACAACAACAGACAGACGGATACAGACATTCACACAGTTTAGTCACTCACCCATGCATCCAGTAAGATACGTTTAATCACTCACTTATAGACTCAGTCACGCACCTACTAAATCATCCATTCAGGCACTTACTACACCCACTCATTCTTCAATACGCCTTTCCCTATATATATTAAACATATTTAAACTTTACAGAAACACACAGTCACTGGATGATGTCATCAGTGATGTCATCAGTTATGTCATTTGAGATGTCATCAGTGATGTCATCAGTGATGTCACTGACCATGTCATGAGTGATGTAATATGTGACGTCATCAGCAGTGCATTACGGGGTGCGAGTTATAGTTACCTGAACTAACTATAACGGGGAATTTCACGGGTTTTGTACGAGTGCAATGTCCAACTAACTATAACTGTCCCTAAAACCTTATGGTTTTTTCAGTGAATATAATATATTATATATATATACTATGTATTTTTCAGTGATATATATATATATATATTCACTGAAAAAACCATAGGTTTCAGGGACGTTATAGTTAGTTGGACATTTCACTCATATAAAACCTGAGAAATTCAGCTGTTATAGTTAGTAGAGCTAACTATAACTCGTGCCCCTGCAATGGACTGCTGATGACGTCACATATTACATCACTCATGACATGCTCAGTGACATCACTGATGAGATCACTGATGACATCATCCAGTGACTGAGTGTTTCTAAAAATTTCAAGAATGTTATATCTATATATGCCAAGGTATATTGAAGAATGATTGGTTGTGTGAGAACCTGTATGGGTGCCTGAGTGTCTGTGTGGGTGAGGGGGTGTGTGACTCCCTGCATGGATGTGTGAGTGGGTGATTCCCTGGGTGTATGTGTTTATGAGTGTGTGTGTTAGGGAGTGTATGGGTGAGTGAGTGTATGTATAGCTGTGTTGGTGAGTGAATGGATGTGTTAGTGGTATATGTGTAAGTAACTACATATGTGAAAGGCAGTATTTGTGAGTGTTGGAGTATATAAGTGAGTATATGTGACAGTGAGTGATTGTGACAGTGGCTGCATGGATAAGTGTGTGCTTATGTCAGTAATTGTTGAAGACAGTACGTATCTGTATGAATAAGTGATGTGGTGTGTGTATAACTGTATAGGTGAGTAAATGGAAGTGTAATTAATTCTTTGGGTGACTGACTAGGTTTTTGAGTAACTCTTTGGGTGAGTGGCAGTGTGTGAGTGTCTATATGGGTGTATGAGTGGATATATCAGTGGCTGTATTGATGAATGACTACGTGTATGAGTGACTGTATGGGTTAGGGGGTGGATGTGTGTGTAGACGTATGAATCACTGAGCGGGTATGTACTAACTGCTATTGGTGTGTCTATGGTTTCGATATTCGTAGTCTGTATTTTAGAGTGGGTATATGAAAGGTTTTATTAGGCTGTGAGGAGGTGCATCAGATGATCCCGTGGATGATGTCATCAGTGATGTCATTTGAGATGTCATCAGTGATGTCATCAGTGATGTCACTGAGCATGTCATGAGTGATGTAATATGTGACGTCATCAGCAGTGCATTGCGGGGGCGCGAGTTATAGTTAGCTCTACTAACTATAACAGCCGAATTTCTCTGGTTTTATATGAGTGAAATAACCAACTAACTATAACGTCCCTGAAACCTATGATTTTTTCAGTGAATTTCAAAGGTTTTTTAAATGCTAATTTCTAACTATAACGTCCCTGAAACCTATGGTTTTTTCAGTGAATTTCTAAGGTTTTTTAAATGCTAATTTCTAACTATAACGTCCCTATAACCTATGGTTTTTTCAGTGAATTTCTAAGGTTTTTTAAATGCTAATTTCTAACTATAACATAGCAGTTGCATTTGCAGAGTGGTGGAGAAAGGTGAGCGTGGCCTCCGAACACCTCTTAGCAATCCCACTGTGTGGGATTTACTGGAGGTAACAGGAGGGGTAGTTAGCCCCCAACATCAACTTTGGGGGCCAACTACCCCTCCTATTACCTCCAGTAAGTCCCACACAGCAGGATTGCTAACTTCTTATACCAGGCCACGCTCCCTTTCTCCACCACTCTGCAGACGCACCTCCTGGCGCGTTCTGGGTTGGGGGATTAAGTCCCCTTGAATCCTGAGGGTCCCTGGGGGTCAACTAGCCCACCAGGTACCTCCAGTAAGCGCCACAGAGCTGGATTGCAGTGAGGTGGTCCGAGGCCACGCCCCTTTTTCCACTACTCTGCAAAGGCCGCTCCTGGTGCACTGCTGATCGGAGGATGAAGTCCACTTGTGTCCTGAGGTCCTCAGGACACAAGAGGACCTCATCGCCCCACCAGCAGTGCACCAAGAGGCACGTTTGCAGAGTGGTGGAAAAAGGGGCGTGGCCTTGGACCCCCTCTTTGCAATCCAGCTCTGTGGCGCTTACTGGAGGTACCTGGTGGGCTAGCTGGCCCACAGGGACCCTCAGTATTCAAAGGGAATTAATTCCCCAACTTACAACACGCCAGGGGGAGCGTTTGCAGAGTGGTGCATAGAGGGGGCGGGGCCTCCAGGGAGATGTCAGCTTTTTTTTTTTAGAAGGGGGGGCTGTGTGGCCCCCCCTTCTTTTAGTTTTTTTGGGGCCCTGGGTACCCCAGCCCCCAGGGCCTGACCCCTTTTTGTAAAAAAAAAGTTTTAAAAAACGGGAAGGGGCCGTGCGCCCCCCCTCCTGAGGCCAATTTCGGCCCTGTGACCCCATCCCTCGGGGCATGGCCTCCTTTTTTTATTTTATTTATAGGGAAGGGGGGCTGTGTGGCCCCCCCTTCCCTGGGCCAATTTCGGCCCCGGGGACCCCATCCCCGGGACATGGCCTCCTTTTTTAAAATTTATTCATATGGGAGGGGGGCCGCGTGGCCCCCCTCCCGGGCCACTTCTGGCCCCAGGGACCCCATCCCCCGGGGCTGGCCCTTTTTTATTTTAATTTATAGGGAAGGGGGGCCGTGTGGTTCCCTTTCCCTGGGCCAATTTCGGCCCCGGGTACCCCATCCCCCAGGGCATGGCCTCATTTTTTTTATTTATTTCAATGGGAGAGGGGCCACGTGGCCCCCCTCCTGGACCACTCCAGGCCCCAGGGACCACATCCCCCGGGGCTGGCCCTTACCGTTGGGGACCATGGGGGGAGCCCCAATGCCCCCACGGTCCCTGCCGGCTCCCCGCCTCCTGCGGGATCCGGCATTGCTTTTAAGCAAAGGGAGCTGCTGACATGCAGCTCCCCTTGCTCAAATGCAATCCTGCTTTGCTTCATTGAACGAAGCAAAGCAGGGTTTGCTATGGCAGCGTGGGAGGCGTGCAAACGGCAATGTCCCAGGGGTGGACACCCTGGGACATTGCAGGAGCCGGCCCTGGGGGTGGCGGTCCCCAGGGCCATCAAGGGCTCCAAGAGGGGGGCCACGCGGCCCCCCTCCAATGTTTGTAAAGCCCCGGGGAGGTGGTGGTCCCCAGGGACAGGGGGTCCGTACCGGACCCCCATATTTAAATATAGAGTGCCCCAGGGAGGTGGTGGTCCCCGGGGCAGTGTGGGGGGGCTCGAGCCCCCCCACACTAATTATTAAATACAGCCCCGGGGAGGTGGCGGTCCCCGGGGCTTGGGGGGGGCCCACGAGGCCCCTTGCCCTTATTTAAATGAAGCCCCGGGGATGTGGTGGTCCCCGGGGCTGCGGGGGGCCGCGTGCCCCCGCAAATAAATTGTCAAGCTTCCAGGAAGGTGGTGGTCCCCGGGGCTGCGGGGGCCCCCGTGGGCCCCCGCTACATAAATGGAATTGCCCCCGGGAGATGGCCCACCCAAGGGCTTTGAAAAACAAAGCGCGGGAGACCGAGCTTCGTTTTTTTAAAATTTAAGACGGATTCGCGCACCGGCGCGACCCCGCCCAATTTTTAAAAAAATGCTTTTTTTGGGCCTGGGGGTCCTTGTGGGACACCCTGAGCAGGCCTGGGGGGTCAGGGTGTTTTTACCCTGCCCCCTTTTCTTGTTTTGAATGCATCTCTCACCTTTTTCCTTCTCCCTCCGTACCGAGTCACAAGATGGCTGCAAACACTTCCTGGTTTGAAATGTTGGCAGCCAATCAGAGGCAAGCTCGTGCTCGGGAGGGCTCAGCCAATCAGATCTCACAATTTTCAAATATCGATATCTGTAAATCTTTAAATATCTCATAATCTCAAATATCTATATTTACACCATTTTAAAAAAAGCGTGCTTTCTGGACCAAGAGCTATCTAACATGGAGAAAACACGTTTTGGGACCCCCCTTTTTTCTCGGCCCCCCCTTGACGAATCACCCCCAAACCTTCATGACAGGAGCTGACCTGAGTGAACAATTAGTTTTGAAAATTTCGTGTAGATTCGTCAAACGGCTCCAAAGTTATTGGCAAATCAAAAACGCTTTTCCTATGGAAACTAGGTTCTAACTATAACTACCTACTGGCGACCGCCAGTAGGTAATATATATATATATATATATATATATATATATACGCTGACTTCGTCTAGAAACATCCACTCTCATTCGGACAGACAAACGCGGACCCAAGGTTCCTTGTGCAGTCGAATTTTATTTAATTGCCCTGCATCTCCGCCATTTCGCGTTTCAGCTCCACCTGGGCCTTCCCATTTATATATATTATATATATGTATGTGTGTGTATATATATATATATATATACACACACACACACACGCACCACTTTAAAATGTTGTGAAGGAGCTGCAGCTGTTTGAGAACTTGCGCGTGCTGCGTTCACAGCAGAACCAATCTAAACGATTATGCACGGTCCATTAAATAAAAACACTCACCTGAGATCAAATATTTCCTGTGGCTTGGAAATGGTTTTGATTGCAGAAAAAAGGTTTTGCCCTCAGTATGGTAGGGCCATGCGTGACATAGCTTGAAAGCGAAAACCTAGTTGATTTCCCTTGTCACTGAAACCTCAATAGGCTGCCCTAAGTCACTGAAACCCCCAGCCACAAGGGATACACTGTCTCACTCCTGTTGACAATTTATATTTTTATTGTTTTAATTGTTAACATTTGCCAACCAAATGCAATGGACTATTGATTCCAGACCCACTTGTGTGTTAAGTAAGGTTTACCTTTTATTTTGGCTTTTCAAATATTTGAATTTGTTTATTTTACGGATAGTATGGCATGCTGCCTCTCGCAATAATTCATTTGAAAATGATATCCTGCACACAACTCCAATAAGAGCTAACCCTACAATTTAAATTTGCACTATTGTTTCAAGAGTGTGTGCATTTGGCGCCTGGCACCCGGGAGTGAGACAGTGAGGGAGGGAGGAAAACAGCACTATATCTTATTAGATATTGCACTGTCTTGCTATATCAGTGTAACGCAACACAGTGCAGCAATTTTGGTAGTTGTGCTGCGTTGCATGAAAAGTTAGTAAATCTTTTCCTACGTGTTTCGGAGGGTGCTTTAGTGGCTGGTGAAAAGTTGTGAAAGCTGTTCACTACGATGGAGTTGTGCTCCCATCAGCACTGTCCCTACATATAAATATTTGCACATGTGCTAAGGCACTAGTACTCAGAGCACATGCAAATATAAATAAGTGCTGTCACTATGGGGTATTCAGAGCAAGCATGCAAGACATGGGAATTGTGTCATGCAACTTACTGATGGAACTCAAGAAGTAAGGTGCATGCTAACTGGGCAATGTACTGCAGGACCTGCACCTGTCACCCGTTCAGCTAGTCACACTTCACTGCGAAGGGAAGAAGCTGCTGCCCGCAATGCTGTTGTGCCTCGCCTGGGGTTCCTCACTGGCAACAGAGGCATGATGAAGAGGAGGAGGTAGTACAATAGTATCACCATTCCTGTGGAAGTGGAACTGCATAAAAAGTGACTAAAGGAGGACCTGACAGTTATTAGACATGGGCAAATAGGTTTCCATTTACGATGGCAGGTTGTGTGTGTGTTTGTGTTTGTGTGTGTATATGAGCGCATGTGTGTGTGTGTTTTTGCCTGTGTACGTGCACAGACGTATGTGCATGCACGTGATGTAATTTGATCCCTTCCTGAACACCCCTTTCACACCTCCACAGACCAGCTGAGAGTTTTCTAAGGATGTCCAGTGCTAGAAACTGAAGGCAAAGAGATACCGAATTGAGGTCAGACAGACAAGGCTTGAGATGAACGGATGAGAGGATAGTGGTAGGACCAGTCTCCTCTATTCAAAGGCTGCAAATTCTGTATCCCTGGTACTCTCATCTCGTAGTCTGGCAATGCAGCGCGCGCAATGAAATTCATTTTATTTATTTGTTTACTTACCTCTGTTCGGCCGTATGCCGTAGTTTACTACCCCCCACCCTGCCCCTCCCCCGCCCCGCCCCGCCCCACCGCCCCGCGGCACTCCCTCCACGAGCCGCTACTGCCTGCACCCCTTGCTGTTTCTATACATTCTGGCTCGCACCTTGTTCTGGAACAAGTGCTCTTAACCTGGATGCAACTGTAGGTCACGCTATCTCTATTCCCTAAGCCTTTGTCTCCATCCTTCGACCAAGACCCCGGGTGCTTTTGGGTCTGCAACGTCACTTTTCCAGCCTCTCTTTTTGTCACTTCTCTCTCTATTTGCTACTTCTATACCTCTTTTTGCTACCTCTGTCTTTCTTTTTGCCATTTCTGTCTTCCTTTCTGCCATTTCTGTCCTTTTTTTTTTTTGCCACTTCTGTATCTTTTCCTGCACTTCTTCCTTGCTTTTCCTACTATTCACCCCTTCCGTGCCTCTCTCTGCTTTCCTGCCCTTACCTCTTTCCGCCTTTCTACCCAAGTGACACTTGCCCTGCTAACCCTGCCCATCTCCTTCTCCTCTCCCTACCAGAAGCCTTCTTAATGGCCAAAGGCAAGCTCTCCTGCACCTGTCTATGCCCCAATTATGTCCATCACCAGAACCCATGGTCCACCAGCCCCTTGCCGCAGTCCGAGATGCTACTCAGACAAAACTCACAACATCCTCATCCCCGCATGAACCCTCTCTGCACCTGGGCCTTCCCCACACATGCTTTCTTCTACCCTGCCTGATGCTCCTCTTGCCCCTAGCCCTCACTCATCACCCTCTTGAACCACAGCACACTGCATGAACAGCCACACCAAGCCCCAGACACAACGCACAACACACAACACACCCTCACCTACCTTCTTCTCAACACCCACTCACTCGCCAAGCACGCAATAGAAGTTTGAGACCTCCTAAATTAAATCTTGCTGGACCTCCTCTTCCTCACGCAAATCTGGCTCAACCCAGATTCCACTCTGTACATAGCAGAAGCCACCTCTACCCCCCACCAACCCGATTTCGAAGTCAAAGACAAGACTGAAGCAACAGATTTGGAGAAGGTCTCATGATCATCTACCATGAAGAAATCAACTGCTCCATCACCTCAGCTCACATCAGCAACCACCTAGTGCACATGAATATATGACCTTCAAAATCAGCACATCAAGCATCACAACCCTTGGAGGAGCACTACTCTACTGCCTCCCTGGATCCAGATCCAACTTCAGCTCCACACCTGCTGCCCTCATCCTCCCTCTGGTCACTTCATCCAGCTCCTTTATCCTACTGAGCAACCTCAGCTTCCACTAAGAGACCTGACGAACACAAACTCCACCGACACCTATCCACCTAGCCCAGAACCACCAGTACCCAGACTGCCTGACGCCAATGGGTCAATATCTACAAAGACATCTAGATCCCTGAGCTCCTGAAGCCCCCCGCCACGATGACCTGGCATACTCTATCAAGAACCTCAGCAAGTGGATCACCCCCTGCTCGGACTCCCTGACTCCCCTGAAAACCTTGAGCCAAGCCACCAAGCCACTGGCCAGCTTGTAGAATAAGGACCTCAGGCTCTAGAAGTATCACTTCTCAGAACAAAATGATTAGCCTTCTACCAGACACATTATCTGTTGAAAGTAAGAGTGTTGTATCTTAAGAAAGGTAGCCATGTAGAATTTTGTAGGTTTCTTTATTTGTTCCAGGTTGCAGGTACTAAATATATACAACAATCCTTAAGCCAGGTGTATCCATCGTGCCAGCTCATACTCCAGCCCCACCAGGAGCAGCCTGCCTGCTGCTCAGCCCATCTCCAACTGTAACCACTCATCCACACAGGCACCCAAGCATTCCATTCATCACAGTCACACCAACATTCCAATACCATCTCTCACTCTGGCTGAGCAGCTAGGAGACAGCTAGGCTGGGTAGCATACAATAACACAATGAGGATATAACATTATCCCCTTCCTTTTAAATGAAAAATGAAAGTGTGAAAAGACATGCGAATAACTATAAGCAAAACAAGCAAATATACAGAAAGAGAAAAAGTTCAAACTCAGGGAAGCAAATCTAAATACAACTTCTCAAGAGTAGGAACGCTTCGTTACCTGAAGGAAAAGGAAAATATTGGCAAGCAAGAATAAAACATTGACAGGCAATATCCCCATCCTTCCCAATAAACAATTTCAAAAATATAGTGAAAGGGTGGACCACACCCCAAGACAAACACCCAAACCAGAGTGTACACACGGCGAGGAGCGAGGCGACTTACACACAACAACAACACATGAAGCGCAGGGCGACTTACACAGAACAACACGTGATGTGCAGGGCGACTTACATACATGACACTAACCAGTGATGCACGGGGCGACTTACACACAAGACAACAAAACGTGAGGCGCAGGGCGACTTACACACAAGACAACAAAACGTGAGGCACAGGGCGACTTACACACAAGACTACAACATGTGAGGCGCAGGGCGACTTAGACACAACCGGCAAGATGTGCAGCGCAGGGCGACTTACACACAAAACACGACACAAAGTGAAACGTAGCGTAAGAACCACAGAGAAGTGGGGAACCACCCACCAAGACAAGAACCACCCAAGCGTAAGGGAGTACAGTGTAAAGTGGAACCTAAAACCACAACCATCCCTCAGAAAAGGGAGTACAATGTGACTACCACCCACCAAAATTCAAGTGCCACCCATGTAAGAAAGCGTAAACTGTGGCATCACAAAACATTACTAGAAATTAGACTTAAGTCATGGAAACTCTTCTTGAATACCTCTTGTAATTTTTTATAAAACGTGTAACCCTCGCTGGTGAGCGACCTCTCACCCGAAAAGTATTACTGTGGACACACTCTTGTCTTGAGTACACCAAGACGTAATGTAATGTAATGTAAGCTGCAACTAAACTACAATGCTGGCACATAGAGCGTAAAACCCTAAAAATACAGCTGTAACCAAAATCAAAGTGTGGCCAAATAGCATGTTTGATCTAAGCATGTAACCCACATAAGAGAATGACTGTGTGCCAAAACCAGTAACCAAAGCATTTTCTTGTATGTGTAAAAATATTCACTTTGTAGCAATGTAAGAGGATGACCAGTCAAAAAGAATTCACAAACTGCAGCATCTCTTGTAACACGAAGCTCACTTTGGCAGCACAGGAAAAGTCTTACCAGAAACCATGGGCGAAATGACAAAACAACAAAAGAAGAATTCACGGCTAAAGTTGATTTGCTGCAATATGTCCACATCAAGATAATCAAACCCAAACTACGTGGAATTGTGCAGAGATGTAGCTTGCCGGCTCACAAACAGCACTGACCGACACAGCTACACTGAAAATATCCGTTGATAATAGCCGTGGTAACTCACCATGCGTCTCACAGACTTGCTCCTCGACTGTGTACTGTGTCCAGTCATCAACATGGACATAGAGAACATCGAAAAGAGTACCTTTAACTTCCCGGACCTTTGCCATAACCATCAAAACTCCAAGAAAGAAGAAATGAACCGCAGTCGCCCTGGATACAGCGACGTTCCTGGTCATCTACAGATTTTCATTAAACCATACACTCGTGGTTGGCAGAAAGCGTACCAAAGGGGTTGGGCGTAACACGAAACAACCACGCTCACGTAATTACGATGTGCCTCCAATCCCAAAATGGCGGCACGCAGGAGACGCAGAGCTGGATGGTTTGTGGTGCCGTCGAGTACCAAACAGCGTCGTTGAGCCAGACATGAAGAAAGAACAGCGTGTCGTCACAGAAGATGCCGGAGTAAAATCTCGTTGCTGGTAAATGCAGGTAAGGTTGCGCGTGCTGATAAAGACACGCACTCTCTTTTTTCAAACCGCATGAGTGCGGTTAAACTGACACATGCCACAGAATGCCATATTGTAAAAAAAATACTGTGGAAAACTTAAATGGGCTCACCAGAAAAGTCCAAGAGAAGTACTGCACCATACCAATTAGTGGCACGCAGTTTGATCATTTGATCCCACGCAGAACGAAACATTAAGAAGTGCAGTCCGGCTCCATTTTAAATCCACGAGTGAAATTAGTCACAGTTGGGACACTGCTGCGACGTAGCGCCCCCGATTTCCAAATGTTCCCAAAGCCCTTATACAAACCCCACCACACTGCACCAGTGAGGAGCCTTGAAGACCACACACTGAGACAGGATTAACCAGCTCAAAGGCAAAGTAATAAAAATCCATATTGCGCTTCTGTGGTGCCACTAGTTTCTTTAGAATCTAATGCAACCTGGTGGCAGACACGTTAGGATGTGGAACTGGTGAGTCTCAGAGCAGACATCCACCAGCACAAAAATCCACAATTGCTGTAATGTCCATAGAGCATGTCCAGACTGGGACTGTCCGTTGGCAAGGACACTGGTGGTTTGGGCCGTCCATTGACAAAGACACTGGTGGGGCTGGATAGCCTGTAGCTCCATACTTGATGCTTTACTTCTTGTTGCTCTTTGTTTCATAGTTTCTCCTTGTCCAATTCAAAGACAGCTTCTTTAAATGTAGTATCACGCTTGAGTCCAGCTCCCAGTCGTCGCCAAAATATGTTGTATCTTAAGAAAGGTAGCCATGTAGAGTTTTGTAGGTTTCTTTATTTGTTCCAGGTTGCAGGTAGTAAATATATACAACAATCCTTAAACCAGGTGTATCCATTGCACCAGCTCATACTCCAGCCCCACCAGGAGCAGCCTGCCTTCTGCTCAGCCCATCTCCAACTGTCACCACTCATCCACACAGACACCCAAGCATTCCATTCATCACAGTCACACCAACATACCTATACCATCTCTCACTCTGGCTGAGCAGCTAGGAGACAGCTAGGCTGGGTAGCATTCAATAACACAATGAGGATATAACAAAGAGTCTCTTCAACATGAACTTAATCCATGGACAGAGCTGAATATGAAGACTCCAGTCACCTAAAACACATACTATATACTGGTAGGCCAAGCTATACATAACTGTCCCCATAAACAAAGATCAGCATCAAAAGGCCAGTCCCCAGTACACACATCACCAAATACTAGGCCCAGCCTCTTCTACGTACAGCTTTCGCCCTAATCAAAGCTCAGAACAAAGTGACTAGTCCCCTACTAGACACATTATCTGTTGGAAGGAAGAGCCTTTTCAACATGTAAATTTCTCCCTGATGGTAGCTGGGCATGAATACTCTAGTCTCACGCCAAACATACCATGTACTGGTAGGTGAAGTCACTTGTACACAAATCTCTCTCTTTAAAAAAATCTCTGCATCAAATGCCAGTCCCCAGTACATACATTACCCAATGCTAGGACCAGCCACTTCCACATACAGCTGTTCTCTTCACTAAAGCTCCGAAGCTCAGAAGAAGGGACTAGTCTCCTACTAAATACATTATCTGTTAAAAGTCTGAGACTCTTTTACATGCAACTTTCACCCTGAACAGGGCTGAGCTTGAAGACTGCAGTCTCACACAAAACGTACCACATAATTGCAGGTCAAGCCACTTGTACACACAGCTCTCTCCCTAAACAAAGCTCTGCCTGAAAAAAATGCAAGTCCCCTATTACATTGATCACCTAATGCTTCCTTTACATGCAACTTTCACTCGCAGCAGAGCTGAGCATGAAGACTCCAGTCCCCTAACACACATACCATATACTGGAAGGTAAAGCCATGTGTACACACAGCTGTCTCCCTAAATAGAGCTCTGCATGAAAAGGCCAGTCCCCCAGTATGTACATCACCAAATACTAGTCCTAACAACTTCTATATGCAGCAGTCCCTCTGAGTAAAGCTCAGTACCAAGTAAATAGTCCCCTACTAGACAGATTATCTGCTAAAAGGCTGAGCCAGTTTTATATGCAACTTTCACCCTGAACAGGGCTGGGCTTGAAGACTGCAGTCTCACACCACACATAACATATACTCGTTGGTGAAGCCACTTGCACACACAAATCTCTCCCTAAACAAAGCTGTGCATCAAAAGCCCAGTCCGTCATTTCACTTATCAACCTTTGCTAGGTGCAGACACTTCTACGTACAGCTGTCCCCCCAAGCAGCAAAGCTCAGGACAAAATGACTAGCCCCCTACTAGACTCTTTATCTGTTGAAAGGCTGAGCCTCTTTTGCATGCAACCTTCTCACTTGGCAAAGCATGAAGACTCCAGATACCATATACTGGTAGCTCAAGCTACTTGTACATACAGCTCTCTCCCTAAAGAAAGCTTTCCATCAAAATGTCAGTCCCCCACTACACACATCATGAAAGACTTGACCCAGACACTTCTACATGCAGCTGTCCCCCTAAGCAAAGCTCAGACAAAATCGCTAGCCCTCTACTGGACACATTGTTTGTAGAAATGCAGAACCTCTTCAACATGAAAGTTTCTTCTGGACAGAGCTGAACATGAAGGCTCCAATCCTCTATGACACGTACCATATACTGGTGGGTCACGCCACTTGTACACACAGCCCTAAACAAAGATCTGCATCAAAAGTCCAGTCCGTCAGTACACACATTACCAAATACTACTCCCAGTCACTTCTACATACAGCTGATGCCATAAGAAAAGCTCAGAACAGAGTGACTAGTCCCCTACTCCAAACATTATCTGTTCAAAGACCGAGCATCTGATGGTAGCAGAGGATGAAGACTCCAGTCCCACACCAAACATACCAGGTACTGGTTGGGGAAACTGCTTGTACACACACCACTTTCCCTAAAAAGCCCTGCATCAAAAGGTCAATCTCTCAGCACACACGTCACCTCATACTACGCCCGACCACTTCTACACATAGCTGTTCCCTTAACCAAAGCTCAGAATGATTTGACAAGTCCCCTACTAAACACATTGGCCCAGAGTTACAACATTTTCACGCAGCCCAGTGCAGCAGCAAAAATGCTGTGCTGCTCTGCGTAAGAAGGAGAGAACAGGAGAGCGCCATATTTACAAAGATATGGCACTCTCCCCCCCTCTACCTAGCGCCCGAGCAGAAATTTGCTGTTGTGAACCACTAGCGGACCTGTGCACCATAGTGCAACAGTGTCTGTGTGAGTCTAGCATGGGTTTTTTTCTGGAAGCATACCCTTCCAATACAATATGCTATGCTTAGACTAACTTTATAACGTTTTCTACTTTGTATGTGTGCTGTACAGAGCAGCACACATGCAAAGTCAGAAAAGAAAGGAGAAATAAAAGCGTTTCTCCATGATACCGCCTATTTTAAATGGACAGTAGTTTTTGACACAAAACCCTGTCTACATTTTTTAGTAAATAGGGTTTTGCGTCACAAACCTTGGGTGGTAGCATGGGAACACCCATGGAAACCCCCTTGGTGCTGAGTACTCCAAAGCAGTGCTTAGCACTGCTTTGCGTTAATTTCAAGTGATTTTCCAGCAGAAAACAAGATTTGCATCACTTTTGTGATTCAAATACAGTGCAAAATATTACTAAATGTACCCCATTCTCTGTTAACAAGTCAAGACTCTTTTACATGCATCTTTCACCCTGAACAAGGCTGAGCTTGAAGTCTGCAGCATCAAACCACACAGACCATTCACTGATGGGTGAAGTCACTTGTACACACAGCTCTGTCCCTAAACAAGCTGTGACTCAAAAGGCAAGTCCTCTATTACATTGATCGCCTAATGCTTCTTCTACATGCAACTTTCACTCGCAGCAGAGCTAAGCATGAAGACTCCAGTCCAATAACACACATACCATATACTAGAGGGTGAAGCCATGTGTACACACAGCTGTCTCCCTAAGTAGAGCTCTGCATCAAAAGGCCAGTCCCCCAGTACGTACATCACCAAATACTAGTCCCAGCCCCTTCTACATGCAGCGGTCCCTCTAAGTAAAACTCAATACTAAGTGACCAGTCCCCTACTAGATACATTATCTGTTAAAAGGCTGAGCCAGTTTTATATGCAACTTTCACCCTGAACAGGGCTGGGCTTGAAGACTGCAGTCTCACACCACACATACCATATACTCGTAGGTGAAGCCACTTGTACACATAACTCTCTCCCTAAACAAAACTGTGTCTGATAAGGCCAGTCCCCTATTACGCTTATCACCTATTACTAGGTGCAGACACTTCTACATACAGCTGCCCCCCCTAAGCAAAGCTCAGAACAAAATGATTAGCCCCTTACTAGACACATTATCTGTGAAACGACTGAGCCTCTTTTACATGCAACCTTCTCACTTAGCAAAGCATGAAGATTCCAGTCCCCCATGACACATACCTTATACTGGTAAGTCAAGCTACTCTTACACACAGCTCCCTCCCTAAACAAAGCTTTGAATCGAGAAGGCAGCTCCCCAGAACACACTTATTGTAATACTTGACCCAGCCACTTCTACATAGAGCTGTAGCCCTAAGCAATCTTCAGATAAAATGACTAGCTTTCTACCAGACACAATCTGTTGAAAGGCCATGTCTCTTCAACATGAAACGTTATCCCTGGGCAGAGCTGAGCATGAAGTCTCCAGTCCCCTAACACATGTACCATAAACTGATTGGTCAAGCAGTTTATACACATAGCTGTCACCGTAAACAAAGATCTACATCAAAAGGCCAGTCCCCCAGTACACACATCACCAAATATTATGCCCAGCCACTTCTACCTAAAGCTCACCCCCTAAGCAAAGCTCAGAAGACAATGACTACTCCTCTACTAGACACATTATCTGTTGGAAGGCTGAGCCTCTTTAAAATGCAAATTTCTCCTTGATGGTAGCTGGGCATGAAGACTCTAGTGCCACACCAAACATACCTTATACTAGTAGGTGAAGCCTCTTGTAAAAAAAGCTCTCTCTCTAACCAACTCTGAATCAAAAGGTCAGTCCTCCAATACACAGATCACCTAACGCTAGGCCCTGCCACTTCCACGTACAGCTGTTCCCTTAACCAAAGCTAAGAACGAAGTGACTAGTGCCCTACTAAACATACTGTGAGTTAAAAGGCTGAGGCACTTTTTAATGCAACGTTCACCCTGAACAGGACTGATCTTGTAGACCACAGTCTCACACCACACATACTAAATGCAGGTAGGTTAAGCCATGTGTACACACAGCTCTCTCCCTAAACAAAGCTCTGCATGAAAAGGCCACTACCCCCAGTGCACACATTGCATAATACTAGGCCCAGACACTTCCATATACAGCTGTTCCCTTAACCAAAGCTCTGAACAAAGTGACTAGTACCCTACTAGACACATTATCTTTTAAAAGGCTGAGCCACTTTTACATACAACTTTCATCCTGAACAAGGTTGAGCTTGAAGAATGCAGTATCACACCATGCATACCAAATACTGGTAGGTAAAGCCCCTTATACACACAGCTCTGTCCCTAAACAAAGCCGTGCCTCAAAAGGCCAGCCCCCTATTACACTCATCACCTAATACTAGGTGCAGATACTGCTACATACAGCTGTCCCCCGAGGCAAAGCTCAGAACAAAGTGACTAACCCCCTACGAGACACATTATCTGTTGAAAGGCAGAGCCTCTTTTACATGCAACCTTCTCACTTACCAAAGCATGAAGACTCCAGTCTCCAAACTCACCTTCCATATACTGGTAGGTCAAGCTACTCATACCAAAGCTCTGTCCCTAAAGAAAGCTCTGCATCAAAAGGTCAGCCCCCTACTAAACACATCATGTAATACTAGACACAGTCACTTATATACACAGCTGTCTCCCTAAGCATAGCTCAGAACAAAATGACTAGCCCTCTACCATACACATTATCTGAAGAATCTCTACAACATGAAACTTTATCCTTGGACAGAGATGAGCATGAAGATTCCAGTCCCATAAAACACATATCATATACTGGTAGGTCAAGCCACTTTTATATACAGCTTCTTCCTGAGCAAAGATCTGCCCCAAAAGGCCAACCCCCCACTACACACATCACCAAATACTAGGCCCAGTCACTTCTAAATGCAGCTGACCCCTAAACAAAGCTCAGAAGACAGTGAATAGTCCTCTATTAGACACATTCTATGTTGGAAGGCCGAGCCTCTTCAACATGCACATTTCTCCCTGGTAGTAGCTGAGCATGAATACTCTAGTTCCACACCAAACATACCATGTACTGGCAGGTGAAGCCACCTGTATGCACAGATCTGTCCCTTATCAAAGCTCTGCATCAAAAGGCCAGTCCCCAGTACACACATCAACCAATACTAGGCCCAGCCATTTTATATACACCTGTTCCCTAAATCAAAGCTCAGTGTGTGTTTGTTGGGCAATATAAACGTTGGGATTGGTGCCAGACTGATTCTATGCACCCCCTCAGGATATGTTCCTAGAAGCTCACTGTGCCACCATAAGCCCCACTAACCTAGTCAGTTGGCAAATGATTTGGTCAACCTCAGAACATGACAAGCCTATACACTCCCAGGAATCGTGGTAACAGATCTAGCACCTTTTTGCTCAGTCACTTGTGTACTCTCAGAGAGATACACAAGAAAGACACAAAGGCGAGTGTTCAATATTTTTTGAACCATTGTGATTCTTGTATAAAATATATGCACTGCAATGAACAATAAACAGAAGCAGATAAAAGTGAATAGAAGTATAAGGATGGTGAAGAGAATGAACAATTCCACCATTGTGCTAAAACAGTGTATATATGCTGGCATATAAGTACTGAGTATAGTGTACTTCTGCTATGCGTACCCTAACCTAATTGTCAGGATGTGTGTGTGCTCTGCCAAAAATCCTCTATAGGATGGTCTGACTACCCTTCACCTGGATGCAAAGTATACAGGTCCCCATCTTGGTCACAGTTTGGACATCCCTCTTCGCAGAGGGATCAACAGAAACCAGCTAAGATGAAACGCCAGATTCCCTCTCGAGCATGGAATTGCATGTGTATTTGTAACAATGGCATCCATACTTCTGTGTTGATGCCGCAGCTGAGCTGACATTGTTTATTGTCTCTGTGACAGCAAAGTCCTCTTATGGACAAAATAACAACATTGTACAATGTGTGTCGGGCCTTGTACAAAATGTTCAAGATGTTGTGAAAGTGTTCTCGTGAAGTGGTTTTGTAAGCAAAGTGGTTTCGAAGAAACTAACCCTGCACTGTCATGCAAGCAAATATGTGTCAAAAATCGTTGTATGAAAGAGAAGGCAACTTAAGAAATGTGTGCATGTTAAATTGGAAGTGTTTCTTATTGGGCCTAACTCAGCCACGTGACACCCATTCATTGCACATAAGTCAACTAAAAACTATTTAATAATAACAAATCTATGCATAACAATGCTGCAACCTATATATGTAAAAAGATACTAAAAAATGTTATGAAAGTTATTTTAAAAAGGCAATGATACATTTTGAAAGCCAATCCATACAGAAAGCAATTTGAAATTATAAAAAGCAGCTTAAAAACAAAAACAAATCTAAAACAATTTAGCATTCTAAAACAGCCTGAATAAAAAGTTCCCACAAAATGGAATAGCCAATTGTTGATGCGTCTCCGAGAGGTAGATGAAACATTTCTGTTCCCAGTCATCGCAGACGATGATCCCAAAGGCACACCACAGAGCAGGTTTATCGAGCAAATGTGTTCCCATCCAGCCCCCACAGCAGCCACTGAGGGAGTGTCACTTACAAACAAGGCACCTTGTGAAAGAAGATCTAATTCTTACTACGCATACCAGCTGTGTCATCTGTGGGTACAAAACCATGCAGATAGCATGAGGCCATTGCTACCTTTCTCACAAATGTATCTTTAACATGAAGAAGAGATGCTTTTTCTGTGATTAATCAATCAGTATGGATTTGTAAAGCATGGCTAACCACCCAACAGGGTATCCAGGCACTTGCAGGTCCCAGAGGCTCATTCAAACAGCTAGGTCTTGATAGGAAAGCAAGGAGAAAGCAGTCAAAATGAGGGAAAAGTGAGAAGACACTCAAAAACAGAGTAAGAAACAAGGAGAAAGCAGTGAAAACAAGGGAAAAGAAATGAGAAGGCACTCGAAAAACAAGGGAAAAAGCAAGGAGAAAGCAGTAAAAAAAAGGGAAAAGCAAGGAAAAAGCTCTCACAAAAAATGGGGGAAAAGCAAGGCAGGGAAAAACAAGGAGAAAGAAGTGAAACGAGGGAAAAGCAAGGAGAAGGCACTCAAAATGGGGGAAAAAGCAAGGGAAAAGGTCCTGGGAGAAGGGAGGGGTGAAGGGAGGTGGTAGGACGGGCTAGGCGGGAGGCAGGAAAAAACAGGTGGCAGGCAGGAGCGACAATGAGGGAGAAAGCAGTGAAAACAAAGAAAAAGCAAGAGAAAGCAAGAGAAAGCAGGTTAAACTGAAAGGAAAAGCAAAAAGACGACTGTCAAAAAACAAGAGGGTAAAAAGCAAGGAGAAAGCAGTGAAAACGAGGTAAAACAAAAGGAAAAAGCACTCAAAATATGGGAAAAAAAGCAAGTAGAAGCCAGTAAAAACAATGGAAAAGCAAGGAGAAGGGTCTCAAAAAACAGAAGGAAAAAGAAGAAGACAGAAGCAGGAGCGATGCAGCAGCATGGGAAGAGCTGGGCCTGGAAAGTGTGGCTAATCCCATGACAGGGTATCCAGGCACTTGCAGGTCCTGTAGGCTCACTCGAACAGCCAGGTCTTGATAGGAAAGCAAGGGGAAAGCAGGGAAAATGAAGGAAAAGCTAGGCAAAAACACTCAAAAAACGGGGGGAAAAGCAAGGAGGAATCAGTGAAAATAAGGGAAAAGCAAGGAGAAAGATCTCAACAAACGGGGGAAAAGCAGAAGAAAGCAGTGAAAACTAGGGAAAAGCAAGGAGAAGGCACTCAAAAAACAGGGGGAAAAGCCAGGAGAAAGCAGTGAAATTGAGGGAAAAGTGAGAGAAGGATCTAAAGAAAAGGGGGGGAAAACAAGAAGAAAGCTGTGAAAACGAGGAAAAAGCAAGGAGAAGGCACTTGGGGATAAGAGAACATTTCAGGTCTCCATTCTGAAGTCCTTTTACTTCTTGCTACAGACCAAAGTGGTGGAAATCACTAGCTCTCTAATCCTCTTCAATCTCAACTACTGCAATGAAATGTATTTCATCCTGCGCATGATTCAAACTAAAACCACAGAAGAAATTTGTACTTGATGGCCAAGGTGTTCTATATTCTTAAGTTTCAATATATCTCTCTTTTCTTGTATGGTCCTCACAACCTCCCTACTCCAATAGAAGATATTTGGAACAGTGATCACCACTACCCCTAAAATGTAGCCTGTATGCCATTTTTAATTCATGGCCCTGAGATTCAAACCGTATGCTCAAATTGAGGACACATTCATCAGTACCCTTGCTGCCCAAATCTAAAACACACGGAATCCAACCTTGCAATCCCAATTTATCTAATATAAATTCAGGAAATACATTAAAAATCCCCCGTTCAAGTAAGTTTTTGTTGTACATGTGAAAGAACAAGACTCTCATGTCTCCAGTATTGTGTTTGAGTCCTCAATGTAACTCATGTCGCTAAACACCCACTTGCTTTGTCAATAATGATCCAACTATAGGGGGCAATATTGATCAGACCTATCATCCTATCAACCTATCTATCATGCTATATCCATAGCATTACCTGCTGGAGCCGGTGCTGAGATGATGCTCGAGACAAAGGACAACCTACTTACCAAACTGCTTTGGGCACCTGCTTTTCCATTCTATCCAGCACTCTAGATTGGTCATTAAATAACATATGTTGGTACTATAGGAAACACTTCTTGATGAATTCATGGATAATACAAACTTAGTGGCCAGTTGGTGAAGTGAGCTTAAAATCATTCTTCAGCAAAATTCACGCACGAAGGTCTCAAGTTTTAATGCATCTGGTCCTATTATAGGTAAAGCTCCCTTCTGCACCTGTGGCTAGGATTGCACTCTAGAACTGCTTGAAATAAATAAACGTAATCTGCACCAGGAGAAAACTAATTGACTATAAACAACATATTTTTTTATTCGAGTCACAATTTGCAAGAGATAATTTCTTATTTGTCTGAGTATGAATGAACGGTAGTTTATTGCTTAATGTTAAATTCTGGAAGACATTTTCCCCCCCATACAAATGTCCCTTACACCGATGTTTTAAACACTGACTACATACAAGATATCTAGAGAAATGTAATAATTGCGTTCTTTTCTGTAAAGCATTGCCTTTCCAATCCCTCCTATAAGGCAGTTTCACATTTCCTTCAGTCTTTTGAGGCCCTGTGCTGATCCACATCTGTGGACATGGCCTCTTGCCATGTGCTTTGGACTGGAGACATACAAATATCTAGAGAGTCACACAGATGTCCCCTAATTAGACACATATTGTGCATTGTGAGCCACTGCAGAGGCTAAAAATTACATGCCCACTAATTAGGAGTCATGTTTTTAGCACAAAATGTTGACATTGTAATAGTTAATAACCCCAGGCATTTTGTGTTATACAAACTTGAAGTTAGCATAATTGGGGTAATTGTAAAACTATAACAACCGAACACAGAGCACAATGACATCGGCTGAATTAGCCTGAGGCCAGTATTACTTTGTAAAAACACTGCTATTTTTAACCGACTCCCTTTGTTCCAAAGAGAGTTAAACGTATTACCTAAAAAATGGTTTGCTGTACATAATTAGAATAAAACAATTTCACTTTACATAATTCAAATTACCCATTCTAGAGCTTTTGACATTTTTATTAATGAGATTTATACAGATACAAAGCTTTATGGGCTAATAGTGTTGGCAAATAGGCCATAATTTTGGCATGAAAGAAGATTTTGCATTGTGTGCTAAAAGGGTCTGGAAAATATGCTGTAATCGTAATATTTATTTTTGGGTTTTGAAGTATTGCATAATTTGCAAAGAACTTGATCCCAAATCTTAATATACTAGCGTCGTTCTCACATAATTGTTGTCCTTATAATTTTTATAGATAAAATAAATGTTTTTCTGCTCTCTTTAAGATAACAGAATAACACGAGAGAGCCCAGCTTCTATGACAACCAATGCAGCGTGGGGGGCAGCGGTAAGTATGTCCAGGGGCACTGTATTTTACTCTAATGGTGTATATGGAGGGGCATTTTAAATCTCATTTACGTTTGGCGTCGCCCGTGCGCCATGCAAGGGTGAGCAAGGGTGATGCAAAACCTAAATGAGATTTATCAGGCGATCCAATGCTGCCTTGCATGGCCCTGCGTGGCCTTGATAACTCTAGAGTAACGCAAAGCAGTGCAATCGCTGCCTTGAGTTACTCTGCGGCAGGGAGGCGTTCCATGGGTGGAGCGTGGGTGTACCCACGTATCCACCCCTGGATTCTGACACATTCCCACATTTAAAACACTGGTAGATAAGGGAATGCGTCAGAATTGTACCCCTCCTTGTTGTTTCATCTATTTAAGTTGATTGCATTCTACAGCACACATAGTTAGAGGAAAATTCCTGTAAGGGTTGTTTTTGTGCAGAAAGGTGCTCCTTCCGGCACAAAACCAATCATGCCTGAAACACAGGCACCTTTGCAACATGAGACAAAGGTCCTGCATTGGCGCTAGGCAGCCAAATGTGCGCCAGCACTAGGAAAGGACAGGAATGTGTCGTATAATGGTAAATACGGTGCATTCCTGCCCTTTCTCTTTCACGCAGCACAGCACAGGAAGGAGACTTGCTGCATTGCATGAATTTTTGATAAATATGTGCTGGAGTTTTTATCCCATATTAAGAATCCTTCACGCAATGGAGCTCCTGATGAAAAACTGTGGTGCTCACCTGTGCTAAGGACAAAAAATAGCGCAGCACTAGGTTTAGCAAGAGATCCCCGCTGGTGACTTCATCAGTGGGACAAATTTGTATACGTAGGGTTTGGACCCATATGGTTCAGACTTGTAAAATGTGTGCCTTAGACGTGTTACACATAGGTTTATCAGACACTATCCCATTTGAATCCTTGCTTACACATGGAGATGCACTGCTCTCAGGATTTGGCGCAAAACCACGTTAGTAGATCTGGCTTTGAGCTAAAACCGATCGTTTTTACCCTGTCCTGTTCCAGGCACCCCCCATTGCATACATTAAAGGGGGACTGCTTCCTGCCATTTTGGTTCTACACAAGAGTGGATATTTGACGAAAAATATCTTTTGCCCATGAAAGTTATTTGTCACTGCTCTTTGAGTCTATTTACGTCTTTTTGAGTCGTGCGAGCACCAACACAAGCCTTTAGTAAATATGGACCTTTATTTCTCAAATGAAAGCCTTTGTGCACCACTTGGATGGTCACAGTGGTGAACTATTTCCACTGTTGTCTTCTTTAAAGAAATATAATGTTGCTATCTAACACGTGTCCTTCAACAGCATCCGTTCTGGGGTCTGATGGCAGGGGAGAGAGACCACTACTGGCATCTGGAATTTTAGCGTTAATAAGAACACAGTTTAACATGTTTCAAGCACTGGTCTCCATGTTCTCTGTTCCTTGTATTCCAGATGCTAAAAAGCACTAGAGAACAAAACTCACTAGGTTTCATTTTTCATTTGTAAATGTGTTCTTGTAAAACATTGAAGTGAAGCAGGACTTGCACTCTCTCAGCTTCCTGTGGCCAAAAAAACCTGATCCCTTAACTTAATGTAGTCAGAGAACGTTCTTAACATGCATCTCTCATGTGATTTTGTTACTAAGAGTAACTGTAGTTGTATTGTGCACCCCCTCCACTCTATCCGTTAATTTAAAGCACACAAAAGGCCACAGACAGCGATAGTACCTGTGGCTTGTGAATCTATGATGAAATGCTGTCCACTCTTGCAACCTTTGGTGTTAAATATCCTATTTATTGAGTGAGTGAATTATGTACACACGTGACAAAAGTTGTTAAAATGGAGACTCTCATTCATGCACTATGTCTGCACAATCTCTCAATGAGCATCTTACTCTCAACCATTGCATAATAGGGTACAAAGGGGCATATTCTCAAGCCCCCATCGCCACCACAACGTCACTTTCAGTGACGTTGTTGTGGCGATAGGTGCTTCGCCCTATTCACAAGGCAGCGTTAAGCCATGTTAAGTGGCTTAACGCTGCTTAACGCTGCCTTGTGAATAGGGCCCCCTTCATGCTGTTTTTAGCGTGAAGGGGGCGTGCAGTGGGTATTGCGGTGGGCGTTCCACCGCAGCACCCACGTGAGTTTGGCCGCTACCTCCTATTCACAAGGGCAGCGTAAATAGGAGGTAGCGACAAAGCTTAAGACCAGGAAAAATCTGGTCTTAAGGTGGCGAAACGAGGAGAAATGCTTTATTTCTCCTCGTTTCTGCTTTTCCATGTGTGCTGCCTTGTGCAGCACACATGGAAAAGCAAAATGCCATGGTTTATTCATGTACAGGAAGGTGTCCTTCCTGTACATGAACAAACCTTTCTTTTAAATGCCGTTTTTGTAACTTACATGTGTGCTGCATAGCACACATGTGAGTTACAAACTGGCATTTAAGGTTTGTTTATGTGCAGGAAGGGGCACCTTCCTGTACATAAACAAACCTCCCTGCTTGCAGACACCCTTGCACTATGGTGCAAGTGTGCCTGCGTTGGCGCTAAGTTGTAGAAACTTAGCGCCATGCATGAGAAACGCGAGCTGCACCATATCCTTGAGAATAGGGTGCAGCCTCGCGTTTTCGAAGTGGCGGAGAGAGGCGTGAAGCCAAGAAGGCTAACACCTCTCTCCGCCACTTCCTTGAGAATATGGCCCAAAGTATTTTACTCCTCCTACTAGTCGGGAAAAAATAAAAAAGTTTATTTAATTCGAAAATAAACATTAACGCAGAACAAAATAAAAAATGATGCAGCACTATTAAATGAATATTTAATTAAGACTTTTATTAATGGAAATATATTTAATATAAACTATTTTCTGAAGTACAAATTAAAAAATAAATGCTTAGCTAAAAAATACTATGCATTATTAACAAATTCATGTTTAGAATTCTTTTTAATCAAAGTATTATTTTTTTTAAACTATTGCTACGCTATTTTTAAAATTCAAAATATGGTATTCAAATATTTTATAATTATATAACAAATATGTACTATTTTAAATGTTAACATTCATATTCATTTATTTATATTTTAACTATTTTAAATAATTCAATTTACTTTAACATAATGTCCTATGGGGTTACATTTTGAGTCCGTATTTACATTCTTTTCTAGAGGAGGGGGTTGCAGTACCTGTGGTTAGCTATGTTTACTGCTAGACTTACTATAAAAGTTTGTTACTACAAACGTGCAGTTTGTGAATATCGGAAAGTAGCAAACTTACACAAAAGTATAAATTTAAACAAAGGAACAGTTTGTGAATCATGCCTATAATCCTTACTTCCTAGCAAACAAACTCTATTGCACCACCAACTCTCATAGCACCGACACCACCAACCAACAGTTCATGGAAGTACTCAGTCAGAGAAGAAGAAAGCACATGAAAAATAGACCTTTTCAATCTCCACCCCCACACTCATGAACAGCCTCTCCCTCCACTTCATACCCCCCTCTTCCTTTGTAACCTTCAAAAGGGAACTTAAAATTCTACTCTTCTCACTACCTCTGCCCCCCAACTGTTCCACTAACCTAACCCCCAACTCCAAGAACCAGAATTGTAATTATATAAATTACGATAACCCTATCAACTCTGTAAACCCTTTTAATCTTTCACAGTTTGTAATCTTACTGTAATGACCACACCTAATGATCTCTTGTATTTTATGCATCCTCAGAGAATGGCCTCTTTCCTTCTTGATGTCCTGTATCTTTTGCATCACCAGAGAATGGTGTTTCTCCACCTTGATGCACTGTATCTCTTGCATCCTAAGACAACGATCCCTCCCATACTTGATTCTCTGAATTCCTTCATCTTCAGACAATGGTCTTTCTTTTGATTGACACCCTGCATTTCTTGCCTTTCTCAGACAATGAACTTTCTCTTTGTAAAAGTACACCCTTGCCCACTTATTTTATTTTATTTATTTATTTATAAAGTTTTATATAGCGCAAATATGATCCCGAAGGATATCAGAGCGCTTTACAATTTGAGGGAAAGGAAGGTAATAGTAGCAGTACAATCGTCAGAAGGGGTACCAACCTAAACAAATCACATATGCATATCAAACAAAAGGTTACAATCGAAAGGGACAATAAAGGGTAAGATAAAAACTGGAACATAGCGAACTGGGAGGGGAGCAAGTGACTAGTAAAGCAGAATAACACCAAACGCAGGACTTAGGGTGTAGGTCCAAAGCATTAGAGCAGAGGATCCGAAACCCTTTTAAGGTAGGAACTTGTTCATGAGGAATCTTTTTACTTCCAATTTGAAGGCAACCTTGGAGGAGATTCTGCGTATTTCCGGTGGGAGAGAGTTCCAGATCTTTGGCGCAGAGCCGGCGAAAGCTCGGTGACACGTTCTCTTTTTGCGAAAGATCTGAGGTTTCAGGAGGAGAGATTTAGCACTCCGAGAAGGTCTACCCCCTCCGGATAATTCTAGCTTTTGCGCTAGATAACTGGGGGTTTTGAAATGGAGGGCTTTGTGAGATAGACAGGCAATCTTTAGCTGAATTCTTGCTTCATAGGGCAACCAATTTAGGGATTTTAAGACTGGGGAGATGTGCTCGTTTCTTTTGGTCCCCGTGACCAGTCTGGCCGCCGCATTAAGTGAAGCCCTTAGTGGGGCCAAGGTATATTTGGGGAGGCCACAGAGTGTAGCAATGCCATAGTCTAGCCTCGGCAAAACAAGCGCTTGGACCACTTGCTTGAAGTCAGCTTGTGGGAGGAAAGGTTTGAGATTCCTGAGTATCCTCATAAGGTGATTCACTCCCTTACACACATTGCTGATATGAGTTTTCATGTTCAGATGCTTGTCTAGGGTGAGTCCGAGAAATTTGGCTGAGTCAACAATGAGGGGGGAGCAGTTGAAGGCAGTGAGGTGGTTCATCCAAAGGTCTATCTTGGGATGTGATTCATGGGAGAAATGAGAAGGAATTCTGTTTTGGAGGTGTTGAGCAAGAGGTGGTTCTCAGTTAACCAGTTTTGAGTATTTATTAGGGTAGAGTTGAGTGCTATAAGGTTATTCGGGGAGGAGATTTTCAGATAGAGTTGCGTATCATCCGCATACATATGGAAGAGAATGTCAGCAGAATTTAGAGCATTAGCTAAAGGTTCCAAGTATAAATTGAAGAGTATGGGGGATAGGGCAGACCCTTGGGGGACCCCCATGTATACTAGTGATGGCTGGGAGAGAGAGTGGTTCGCCTTAACTCTTTGAGATCTTTGGTGGAGGAAGGACGAGAACCATTGCAGCACCGAACCAGAAAGGCCCATCCTGTGCTTCAAAATGGATAGGAGGTTGTCGTGATTCACAGTGTCAAACGCTGGGGAAAGATCCAGGAGGATAAGGAGGCAGGATTCATTTTGGTCGAGCATTTTTAAAATGTCATCCATAACGTGCGTGAGAGCCGATTCGGTGCTGTGCCCACTCCGGAAGCCAGATTGGTGTTGGTCCAGGAGATGGAAATTTTCAATGTGGGCACAGAGTTGAGATTGGACACATTTTTCTAGGAGTTTGGCAAGGGTGGGGATGTTAGAGATAGGACGGAAGTTGTTAAGGTCCGTACTATCTGCTGTAAGCTTTTTAGGATAGGTGTTACCTGAGCAGCTTTTAGACAATCCGGGATCGTACCTTGTGAGAGAGACGCATTGACAATCTTTGTCCAGATGGGGGTGACGACCTCCTTCAGTTCTTTGAAGATGGACGGTGGTAGCGGGTCGCTAAAATGATTAGATGGGTTGATACTCTGAAGAATCTTGTTGGTGTCTCTTTCGCTGAGGGAGTGAAGGTGCCCCATGAGGAATTGTTCTTTGTGCTCAGGCTGGTCGGTTCGAACTTCTCTGATAAGGTCGAGGGGGGCGCAGTCCCCCCAGCTAGCAAAAGCGCCTTCCTGGAGTCAAGATCAAAATTGATGAGTCTGGATTTCTCAGTAAAGAAGGCGGCCAGATCATCGCATGAAGGTGGGTTGACCTCAGAGACAGAGCGGTTTGGTGTTTCCACCGATTGTTGTTTCACCAGCTCAAAAAGTTTCTTGGGGCGATTAGCGGCTTGATTAAGTTGGGATCTGAAGTAGTCGGCCTTAGCGATCTTGATTTGTTTGTTATAGGAGCTCCTTATCGTTCTAAGGATTAGTAGTTGGTCCGAGGATGGATTCGATTTCCAGGAACGTTCAACTGCCCTAAGGTGGCGGCGCTCCGTGTTTAAGTTGTCATTGAACCATGGTTTGGAAATTAAATTGCATGCACCTAGATATGCATACACTCTCCATCATTCTTTGTAAAACACTCCTCAGACCCCTAAACCTAGGCCAGCGCTAATTAAAACCTCTAAAGAAATACATGAAATGAAAAATAGAGTGGAATACACGTGCTGGAGGCTGACTGGGTAAGTCCACACCCAATTGGAATTCATCATTTCTTGCATCAAACACACTATACACATGCAAAATGCTTATTTTGAATAATTGTCCTTTTCAATTGGCCCATCAGCCTAAATGTTGAGTAGCCTGGGTTTGCACAGTTTAAGATGCTACATAGACGTATTCACCATGACACACAGGACCCCATTTATAAATGCAAATTTGGTAAGTTTAAGACCAAATTCTCATTTTTATGTCTGCCAGGAATAGACAAAAGCGATTCCTGGAAGGCATAAATGCATTTACTCCTGAAAGTTTTTCAGCCTTGTGTGCAGAGGAGTCAGCTGTAGTAAATCTCAGTCAGAGGGTGGGAAGTGGGAGTTCCAAGTTGTGGTTTGCCATGGACTCTTGGGAACACCCAAAAACACGTACATGTGTGGTCATTCCGTTACTCCTCTCCGACCTCTTCCAACACTGGAAATGGTCAAACGTTTCCTTCCAGGATGGGAAGGGGAACAGATTACCCCTAGATTTGATGGGAATGTAAGAGAAGTGATTTCTCCATGGGGATGTTTGCTTTCCCCATGGAGTTAAAAAATTTGCATTTGCAAAGAAGGCTGAATTCACCCTATGTCTAGTTCTACACTATGGGGAACTCAGCACGGAGGTAATAGGAACCCTTGGAAAAAGTCACATGACATTCCCACTAGTACGCTTGGAAACCTGTGACTGGCGAATGCTTGTGAATAGGAAAAAAACATAAAAGTACACTTAGGCGGAGGTGCACATTTATGAATTTCTCCTGATTAGAGTCCACAGTGCACAAGTCTGCATTTGCTTATATGCATTTCTCATTTCTCCTGACCTTAGTTTCCTTTGTGGGTCCTGTACCTAGAGCTCCCAGCATGCAAACAGGAAGCAAACTAACTTGTATGATAAGTTCTTTTTCATGATCTGTCAGGAGAAATAGTGGGTGAATCAAAGGAATAAATCCAGGGCTGGTTTATGGCAACAAAAATTTTCAGGCATTGTTCAGCATCATTTGGTGATCATTCTGTCTCCAAAAATAAAAACATAGCACAGTCCTGCATCATAAAATGGACCATTTACTGCGATGACAGGGACAACTTGGCTGGTTAATGATGTTTATTGCCATTTGTACGGATTAGGATGATGGCTTTAGCTATGCGCCTGCATGCTGTGAAAATCCGCCACTTAGCTCTACTTTCAGTGTTATCCAAAGTGCTAATTTGACAGATGTTACATCGGTTTCTGGAGCGCTCCAATAAACGCTGACCTCACAAACTGCATGATTGTATGAGTTAATGAATGGTTAAATGGATGCCTGGACTCGTGAATGAATGAATGCTGTCCTTTCATAGCAGATATTTGCAGACACATCTCCTGCTTCCAGTTACTTTAGCACGCAATACATTGAATAAAAGCATACATGACATAAAGACATATAAGTAGTCTAACCTAAAAAAGAATTCAAGTTGCTAAATTAACGAGGGTCTGGACTGTTGAGGGATTTTATTCAAACCAATTTAGCTTCAGTTTAAGGAAAATTGAGAATCAGGTCAAGGATCCTACTGAATATGCTGCAGTACTCTATGGACTACATCTAGAAGGCGTGCCTCTCATTATTATTTATGCCACTGTAGACACGGCTGTAGTCAAGTGTCCAAGGACTCTGATGTGAGCTCTTTTGTTTCCTTCCATAGATGAGCAGTGTCCGTTTTAGGGCGGTTTGACCGGTGCTGCCGCACCAGGTGCCAATCTGGAGGGAGGGAGTGCCTTTTGCACGGCAGGCTGAGGCGTGATTAAAGCAGCCTGCAGAGATCTTTGTGTGTCCAGCGTTTTGGAGAGATCTGGGTCGTAACACTTTTGACTAATGATAAGGTGGCATAAAGGGTTCATGTTCCCGCTGTAAAGCACAATGTTTAATATACAGATCACAAATGTACCTTTTATGTAGGTAGCTCAGTGAGGTACTGTTTTTGTAACAGATTCTTTGTTACTTGAAGTTCATAAGTTACAATCTTTTGATATAGCACATTGAGCTATGAAATGGCATTAAAGCACTGCATGAAAAGTACAAACATAGGTTTAGAAGCTTATTGTTTTTTCCTCAATATTTCCTTATTCTAAGATTGCTGAAAAGGGTTCCCTTCGGTAGTAATACAATTGTATTAGTATGACACCCCCAATCATTGTGTTATGTTACAAATGCTGAGTTATGCGGTGAATTCACTAGCACTTTGCGCCTGATTAGCATCACAAAAGTGACTGGGGTTTACTTTCCAGTGCAAATCTTGAAATGCATTGGAAAGTAACCCTAAAAGCAACACAAAGTAGTTTGCGTCAAGGAGGCATACCATGGGTGGCACATGGATGGTCTCATACACCCACCCATGAATTTTGCCGCTAATCCCTCTCTACCATCTGTTGTAGAAAGGGATTTGCATAAATAAATATCATCTCCTCAAAGCAGGTGCAAAGTTGGAGAAAACATATATTTACTATAAACCTTTCTACCTTTGCATGTGTGTTGCACCCTACAGGACACATGCACAGTGGTAAAGTGTTAAACTTTGTTGAAATGTAGAATCTTCTGCCAGAAGGCACCCTTCCAGTTTAAAAACTATGTTGACATATGTCTGACATCAAGCGCACAACCTTGCACTATGGTGCAAGGGTGTGTGCTTTGGTGCAAGGCAGCCTTAGGTATACCAGCACTAGAGGAGAGAACAACATTACCATATCTTAGTAGACAAGGTGATGTTGTTTTCTCTCTTTTTCACGCAATGCAGCAAAACAACTTTGATTATGATGCTGCATGAAAACGTAGTAAATCTGCCCCTTTGTTTCTTCAGACCGAGCTCTCAATATATAATGCCTACCAGTATGGATGAGATGCAGTGAATGAATGAATCAGCATTTCTAGAGCGCGTGGTTACCCGGAGGCATCCCAGCACTAGAAGCAGTCCAATCACGAACTCTGCGTAGTGTTTATGGGAACAAAAAGGTTTTTATGAGTTCTCGAAAGGTCAGATGGTTGGTCTCAAGACGAATATGTAGTGGGAGGCGGTTCCACAACCTGGTGACATTATAGTAAAAGAGACGCCCTCCACTTCGTGATCTTTTGATTTTAGGAACTTCCGCCAGATGTTTACTATCCGACCGCAAAGCCCTCTTAGGACGGTTGGGCAAGATGATGGAACGAATAATAAGCGGTCCCTTGGCTGACAGTGGCTTGTGTGCAATGCACAGAGCCTTAAACTGGACTCTCTCCTGAATGGGAAGCCAGTGGAGAGTGGCAATGGCGGACTTTGCTGATTGGCGACTGGGGATGTTCAGGAGCAGGCATGCTGCGCAGATTTGCATAATCTGCAATTTTTCGGTGGTGAAGCATGGGGCTCCCAGGTAGAGGGCATTGGCATAATCAAGCCAGGAAAGAATCACTGCTTGAACCATCAGTCTTCTGGCGGGAAAAGGTAACAGAGGAAGGATTTTCCGTATCATCCTAAGAATCCCATAACAGCTAGCTGCAACCTTCCGTGCTTGCTCCCTAAAATCAAGATGACGGTCAAGCCAGTCAAGCCAGCCAGTGGCGGCTCGCATAGTGTGAGCTGCGAGGCTGTGAGGCGGGGGAGGGGCAGGGTGGGGGGTAGTAAACTCGGACATACGACGGAACGGAGGAAGGTAATTATTACGTTCCTCCGTTCCGTCGTATGTAAGAGTTTACTACCCCCACCCTGCCCCTCCCCGCCTCACTGCCCCCGCAGCACGCCCTATGCGAGCCGCCACTGATGAGATGTGGAGCCTACACCTTGTAGTCCTCGTTGCATTAAGTAACATTTCCTATACATTGATTTACACACTTGTATGGCTTTTTGTCTCTGTATATTATGTTTGTGATGTAAAGCGCTTGTCACTCTACATTGGGGTGAATAGCACTATAAAATAAATACATGAGAAAGAAGGACTAAGGAAAGATGAGGGACACCGTTGGAGGGGGGAAGTGAGAAAATCCGTGAAGAAGGAAGCCATTAAGGAGGGGAAGGTGGCAACTTAGGTTGCCGCACCTGGCATCACCGATGCTAAAGCCGGCCCTAGAGATGACTTGAACAAATCTGTGATTCGCCAGTCTTTTAAATATGTGCTGCACGAATGAATCATTTGGCTACTGAGTTCTCAAAAATGGATATTTATCCATATTCGTTTATGTGTGAAAACAAAACAATTGAACACGTGAAAAGAATGTTACTATAGCGAATCTGCAAAATTCAGACACAAAGGGCATTTACAATAATACTCAGGTAGAAACCTTTAAAAAAATTAAAATGCACATTATGGAAAAAAAGTGAACATACACAACATCAAAAAGTCATCGAAACTTGTAAATTAAAGCAGAGTGAAATTAAAAAGAAAAGGGTATAATTCATGCACGTATACTCATTCCACGTGAGCAGTGTCACCGAATGTGTGGCGTGGTGCGCGAGGCTTTGTTTCTGCGCATCAGGCCACCCGCAGAACATAAGTCTGTAAGGCGCAGGACTGGGGTTTAGAAAGGGCACGTTCTCTGACGCAGACCGAAGGAGGTTACAATGCCAGTGGAACAGCTTAGTAAATCAAGGAGTTAATTAACTGCTTAGCTTTTGGTCATTTTACATACTGTGATTACACATACCAAAATGTCAGCATGAGAGAGAACAGTCAGATTGTAGATTCCTGATTACGCCGTGAAATCTCATTTCCTGAGCCCGTTTCTCCTGACTCCGCAGCAGGGGTGATGGGCGGAGGGGCTTGGGAGTGAGGTGCCGGAGTGCAACGCACGCTGATAGTGATTGTGTGGGCTTCTGAAAGGCACTCTGGAGCATCAAACAGAAAGAGCAGATAACACACCAGGCAGTTTGAGGCAGGAGTACTTATAAAAATAGCTTATTGCTTTGTTGAACAAAAGCGTGAATTCAATACACGTGATGTTATAGCAAGCAGGTTAAACGCATGAATAAATATCGTTGAAAAATGCAGTCGAAATGAAAAATATAAATTGCCTAACGTGCTATAAAATATATGTTTAATAAATGTAACTTTTATCACGCTTTGCGCTATCAAAAAGTAGTAACAATTATAGAACATTAAAAGGCGAGATCTAATTATTGCGCCTCCAGTCCTGGTCTAGCTATGTATCGTTTAACCCCAGTGCTTAAATGGCCGGTATTGTTTTCTCCACCAAGGACCAAAAAGCAAACCCCCCAAGTATCAAGGAAGTAGCAGCCGCCCTTTCATTACACAAGCACACGAATTTGTTTCAGACTACCGTGCCTGAAACAAATTAGTGTGCTTGTGCTAATGCAGAGGTGGCTGCTGCACTTCACCCCGGTGCCCTGCATTACATCTCTCCAAGGGGCCCATCAATTCTGCAGTCTCAGGCAGAGGCAGAAACAAACGAAAGGAATCTAATAAATTCCTTTCCTGCTGTTTCTGCCTCTGCTGCTTTTTCACTCTGGTCCTCGCTGCTGGCCCGGCTCCTCTCTCCAAGGGCAGATCTTCAGGAGGGTTTGCATGGGGTGACCCCCCCTCACACCCCAACCCGGCCAGGAGGTTCACTCAGCCTCCCAAAAATCCTTATGTCTCAGCGTGTTTAGTGCACGCAGCCTTCTGGCCTCAGTTTGTAGAACTGTACTAATGAACGTCATATCTCTGCAAACCCACATAGGTGGTTCACGCTTTTTAAATAAGGTTAAACAATGCATTTAATGCACAACTATTTAAATAAATATGTTGGCTACACGTGGAGCCATATGTTTTACAAACATGCAGCTTATGGGATATTCCATCATGGCGTATACAGTGGCATTGCTTTCTTTCAGCAGAAATCGCTTATTTTCCTATCAAACCATACACCTATGAAAGCAAACAACTGGTCCCTAAGTCTAGCAGGCACTTCCCTGTGGTGTCCCTAAATGCTTTTCCAGCTCAGTGGAAGGTATAAACAGGTGATCATGAATGGATAGCAGTGAAGGGATGAATCAGCTGCCAATTTCCTGGCGAAGTAGAGCAACTCTGAGGCAGAATGCAGAACCTCAGACAACCATGTCCACGGATATAGTCAGAGGTGGGTTAGGGAGCTTGACAGTGGTCACAGTGAATACACAGAAAGACAAGATGGACTGGGAGGCAGGGGTGAGTACTGGAGTGTACAGCGTAGTGCAGTGGGCAGAGAAGGATGTGTGGGGAGGACCGGAGAAGAGCTCCTGTGTGGGTGTGAAAAGAAAGTAAAACAAACATTGGCATAGCCAATAGGTCTCGCCTTTGGGACCTTATAAGTGTTTAGCCATGCAACAGTTGATGTTGTTGCACCAAGGATATTGTGCTAGCATAACTAAAAACTTATAAGTTCCTCAAAAGCGAGACCTATTGGCTATACCGATGCTCTCTGTCCCCCAACACTTTTTTTTTTCCTTTTAACTTTAATAAGCGCAGTGCCGTCTTCACGGACACTGTGCTATGCAATGCAATAGGTGTTGCTTTTGGTTTTGTAAATAACCATGCCTTTTTAATTTTTTTAAAGGCATTTGCCATTTACAATGTCCAATAGCTCAAAATAATGTCATTGCGAGACCTATTGCATTGCAGGGAAGGGGTTAAAACACTATCCCACGATATGAATATTAATTATGGCCACTCTAGCTAACATCATGCAGAGGGTGGCATGACAAACTAGTTACATGAACAGCAAACATTTGAAAGAGAATGTTAAAATTATCTCTAATACATGCAAGGGTATCAACAATATATTACAGATTGAAGCAATTTGTCATTCGCACCCCAAAATATTCTTGCGCCCTTTAAAGTGACATTAGCCCCGCCCATTGTCCCGCCTCCTAGCCCCGCCTTCTTGCCACGCCCCCAGGTCACAGCTCAATTTGATGAGTACCTGCACTTTTTTTTTCCCATTTAAAGCACTGTTTAACCCCCTCCCCCAGCTCTTTCATTTTTTTCTCTCTTTTTCTCTCTCACTCTCTTTCTCTCTCTCTCACTCACTCTCTTAAACACACAATAAACTCTCTCTTTCTATCATATGTACAACATTCACAATCCCCCCAAGCACTCATCCCTCATGAAGTTAAGTTTTCAGCACTAGGTTTCACTCGGTCAGTTACCCTTACACCGAGTGTGCGAGGTCTATTTTAGCATGTGAATCGACAGTGGCCGGAAATTGGTAGAGCATCGAGTAGCACGCCACCCTTTTCCCATTTGTGTCAAAGATCACTGAAAGGAATGACGCTGACACCACTTTTCATAACACCAGCCGTGGCCCGTGCAGGTAACAGCGGTAGGGCGGTGGGGCCGGGTGGGGGCGATTTCGACGGACGATAATAGGGGAAATCAATAATTTATTTAATTTTCAGTCAGTCAATATAACTTTATTTCGGCCATTACGGCCATAAAAGTTTCACATGCATAGAATACAGTACAAACATAGCAAGCAGTCAATTAAAAAAAAAAAAATAATCCGTAGTAACATGTGGATCTTTCATTTTAGAGTCCAGACTTCCTAAACACCGACGGAAAGAGAGGGTCCACAAAAGGGCATTCAATAAAAAATAAAAATAAAAACCATCATGCAAATACAGGAACTTGGAGATAGGAGTCTCTACCTGACCCCCATTTGACAAATAAGGACCCTGAAAGTGCCAGTGCCTAAAGTGCAAGATTATCCGAAGATTGATTACAGAGATCCAAGCTGCTTCGATGCAAACTATCTAATACAATGATAAAAACAGTAAAACAGTTATAATCAAGACCAGGAGCGTATCAGCAAAAGTCTATGCAGTAAAGGTTCACAGCACGACCCATCATGCAGTACAATTCCTAGTTTGGTACAAAGCTAAGTTGCTAATTAGCTACTTATCCAATCGTAAAGCTTTGTTTCAATCAGTGTGATCATAACAGCAATTAAAACAATGTCCAACATCTCAATAAATTAAAAGGAAGAATATTACAGTTATTCAATAAGGAGTATACAGGGTTCAGGAAGCATTACTAATTCATGATTTTGTCTGATCGGCTCTAATTTATGGTCAATCGTGGTACCTCAGACTATGGTTACCTGTATATACAGTACATGGAAACAATTTAAAATAACAAAGTATTTTGTCTGCACTTAATCTAATACTCTAGTCAACTCGCAATTGATGATGCGTATTAATGTATACAATCCTTGTGTTGATCATTAAGGCAATTACTAGCAGCATAAAAATTTACAATAAAGTGCCTGTGCAAAAATATAATAAAGGAATCCAACGTCGTTGGTCATTAGCCACCGGTCCTATATCATAATAGCCTATAAGCTAGTAATATGTACCCTTGATAAAACACGTGATTAAAATACTGTTAAGATACACCTAAAATTAATCTAAAATTCCATCAGATAAAACGGGACAATATATACACTAGATTAATCACAATCATTAGGGGCATTTTTTATAGAAGCTCTTCGGGTGCACCACATAGAAAATAAAAAGCCTGCCACTAGAGTAAACTATGGGGGTACTAGTATCATGTTTCAGTAGCCTATAGGCCTCTGAGCATTGCCTGGTTCCTAAGTTTCTACTTATCTGGACCAGCCAACGTTTTCTTGCTTTTTTATAACCAGTACAGACAAAGAGCACATGACTTTCTGATTCTTCTTGACAATTGCATGCCGGACAGCCAACGTTTGGTGGCACGCCCATTTATTGCGTGAAGGCACGCAGTGGCAATACCCCATGCCTGAACTGTAAGTAAAGCTTTCGTGCGGCAGCCGGCTTGATATCATTGAGTGCCGGCACTAATATGTACTGATCTTTAAATTCCCAAAACGCCGCCGTAAGTTTGCCCGTAGAGTGTTCCCCCTGGAGCTGTGCCATTTTAGTCTCCCAATATCGACCCTTAAGCACTTCCCTTGAGACTATGGGGCATTGGATTTCAGGATTGTCCCACAGATTACCCAGACCCATTAGTGTAAGGGAGTTCCTGACATAGGTGAACCACTGTAATCTCCTTGCCCCTGGTAGATTCAACACCTCTCTCAATTCCTCCCTATATTCCAACAATTCTGGAGTAACCCACAAACGCCTCCAGAATAGAAGTGGTCTCAAGGCTACTTCGTCCGCAATTGGCCTAACACCCAAGTCTAAGCGTAATGGAGTTAGTGGGGTGCTGCGGGGGAGACCAAACAGTTGTCTAATAAAGGAATTTTCGGTTTGTGTTATACTATCAGTACGGTCATGCCCCCAAATTTCAGCTCCGTATAAGGCAGCACTCTCTAGCTTGAGCCCTGTATATCTCGACTACTGGGCCCACAGGTTTGTGGCTGGAGTTGCGGAACACCTTGGACAGACCCCCTGTTGATTGTGCTAACTTCAAACTTGTTTTTTGATCTGTGCTCCCCAGTTCATTTTATCTGAAATGGCAATACCAAGATAGTCGAAGGTAGATACCCTCTCTAATGGTCTACCTTCTAGACCTGGATTTGGCCGGGTGCTTTTAGATGAATTGAATACCATAAATTTGGTTTTTTGTAGATTGATCTCTAGCCCCCTTTCTTTGCAGAAGGCATCGAATTTGTTAAGAACCCTCTGTATGCCCATTGGGCTTTTAGATAATAGCAGAGTATCGTCAGCGAACATCATAGCCGAGATGTTACGTGCTGCCAACTTTGGTGCGTCTAGATCTTTCTCAGAGTTTGAAAAGTCGACTAGCCCATTGATAAAAAGACTAAAAAGAGTTGGAGCAAGGACACACCCCTGACGCACTCCTCTGTCTACGGGGATAGGAGTAGTGAGTTCCCCAGATTTACCAAATCTTATCTGTGCGTAGTTTCCTTCGTGCAGCCGTTTTATTACATGACACAGGTATGGTGGAGCCCCCATCTCTAACAGGACCGCCCACAACTTTTCTCTCTGGACCAAATCAAATCCGGATTTCAGGTCTACAAAAATTAGATAGAGGCTATCACCCTCTATGCACACGGTCTTCCAGTGCAATAATTGTAGCATGAAAACTTGGTCCAGAGTGGACAATTGTTCTCTAAACCCAGCTTGGAGCGGGCTAAGAACTCTGTGTTCCTCCATCCAACTCTGCAAACGGTATAACAGTACGCGTGCAAAGATTTTTTGACTGATGTCAATGAGGCTTATCGGTCTATAGTTTGTGGGCAGCAAGGGGAGCCCTTTTTAAAATTGGAATTATTTCTGCCCCGGCCCAGCTTGTAGGGATTGCCATGCCTTGCATAACAGCATTAAATAAGACCCAAAAATACGGAGCCCAAATAATTGGTTCGCTTGAACAAATCCCCGGGAATCTTGTCAAGCCCTGGTGCCTTACCGGGCGCAATTTGGCCTAAGGCACTAACTACCTCTGCAAGGGTTATCATTAAAGTGTCAGCTACCGATCCATGGGTGTTTTTGTTTACACTAGAGCAATCTACCTGCGGTTGGTAACATAATTCGTTCGCTGTGCTAGCCCCTGACTTAGTGCTTGAGTAAAGGGACTCAAAATGTTCCCTCCACACATTTGCCCCCAAGTTTGACTCAATTGCCGATTTGCCTTCCATGCTACCCGTATTCACCACGTTCCAAAAGGTCTTCATGTTGCGGGTTTCCAGAGAATTTCTAAGGGTTTCCCACTTGTCACTTTCCCACAGTTTTTTTGCCTCCAGCATACTTGTGCGATAGGCCGTTCTACAGATTTTAATCAGTGGTTTATTTTTGTCCTTAATGGCAGAGACCAGAGCAATTTTTGCCTTTCGGCAATTTCCATTAAACCATGTGTGACAAGAAATTCTTTTGTTACTAACCTTTTTTATTGGGAAAAAAAAGTCAGCCATTATGGCTGTTAACTTTGTATGGTTCAGAGCAACCTTCGTTAGTTCAAGTTGGGTATTGTCGGTAGAGACAGATTGGAGAGAGTCCATGAAAAACGGAATGACAGTTGAATACAGGGCGCCTAGCTTTTCTTGAGATTTATTCAAGTCAGTCCAACAGACTCTCCTCCTGCAGTTGGAGATAATCAATCTGCCATCAGTAGGAGTAGCCAAGTTATTAATACTCTCAGGGGTTAAACTAAGTAGTTCCAGGACTAGCGCATCATGATCACTGTCATGACGCGGCACAATTTTAAAGTCGACAACCCTATGCCATGAGGTTATACTGACCAGGATATAGTCAATTAACGAACTTTGGCCAACTCTGTTAAAAGTATGCTTGCCGGGGGTATCGGACTTACTTCTTCCATTACAAGCTCTCAGTGAATGCTTTAGGACCATAGAATTCATCTGGAGTACCAGGGAGACCATGCTCTTACTAACGGGCAGGAAGAATCTGGTACAGCCCAATGCAGATCTTCCTCACATGGGGAGTCCCTATTCATACCCCTCTAGGGGCTCGTACTGACAATTGAAGTCCCCCTCAGAATCAACAGGTATTTATCCGGAATATTAGCAAGAAATGTCGTTAGCTCGTCAAGAGTCTTCGACTCTTGACTGCAACTAACTGGTCTAGAATAGACATTTATTAGGGCAACAGTGGTCCTTGGGGGAAATTGAGAAGGACACAAAGTATGTCATTAGAGGCTGTATCCAGCTGGGTAGCTGTACAACCCAGGTGTGTCCTTATCTATTTAATTTTCCCTCGTCGTCATCGTCTATCGAAATCCCCCCACCCGGCCCCACCACCCCACCGCTCTTACCTGCATGGGCCGCGGCTCAGGGGCGTAGCTAGGCTTTAGGCTGCCCGTGGCGGCCTCTGCGTTTGCCGCCCTCGGCAAAATGATAGAAGAACGGGGCGGGGGGGGGTGGTAGCGGCCGTAACGGCCGCAGGTAAGAGCGGGCGAAGGGGGGCCGGCTGCCGCCCCGAAACTCGTGCCGCCTGGGGCGGTCCGCCCCCATCGCCCCCTCCTAGCTACACCGCTGCCGCGGCTGCATTACACCCTGATAGATACACTGCAAGTGCCATACATGTTGCTCCCCTTCCGGCCTGTAATCAATACCTTAAATCCCACATGCATAATGTTTTGGAACACGAAATGCTGAGCATAAAGCATGATGCAAAACGCTCTACTTTCATAAAAAAAACTGGAGGGCCAATTTTATAACTGACTTTCCTAATGGCACCCTGCCAAAATTACATAAATTCAGGATAAACAGAGGGGTCATTTATATGGACGGAACCACCCCTCAACCAAATGTCCTCAACCAAATTATGATTTTCTGTTATGGGGAACCACTTCTGTTCACTGTCTACAGCATCTTGGGTTGAAATGGTTTCTTCTGCTTTCATTGCATTTACTCAGGAACCTGGATAATGCCCCCAGTTGCCAGTGGTACCTTTCGTCCATGGCATTTTATGCATCAATTCAGTACTAGCCTCCCATTCTTCCAACCTCCTGAATTGCTACTCCTTCCATAGGGCATTCCCTTCAATTTGTAGTATCCATCAACCAATACACCTCCATTTTGTGAGCTGCAGTTTCCCTGTGTCCCAGAGTGCAGTGAACCAAAGACCAGGAGGTGGTAAGGAGGCAGACTAGTGCTGTCTCTTTCCTAAAATTTAAAAAGTGATTTTCCCTACCCGTAATTGCATCATTTTTTAACTGTTTTTGCTTGTGGTTTTTACAGTTTAAAAATTGTGTTTTAACCTGCCCGTGATTGCATAATTTCTCACCTGTTTTGTGTTTAAACTTGTGTTTTTTACTTGCCCATAACTGTTTTCATTTAAACTGTTGAATTGTGGGATTTGTAATCCAAAATCTGCAGTTTTTTTCCCTCTCATTCCCCGTGACTATCTGTTCTTCCCTCCTAATTTCTCCTGTGCTCTGTGCTCAGACCTGTATGTTAAGCATTCCACCCCAAGGTTCCATTTTGTGTTAGCAAGTGAGTAAAACCAGACCCCACCCCTTCCTCCCCCCCTAGCCACAGGGATATTCTACATCAGAGAGTGAACAGAGCCTGCTCTGAGACAGCAGAAATCTGCTGTGAGCTGTTTAAGCTGTGCTTTGTAGGGATTGTGCACTCGTTTTTCGGCTAGGAGAGTGAGTAAAGTTTTATACAAACAGTATTGTTAGAGGACAAAGTTTGTTAGGCCCTTACCTGAAGAAGTCCAAAGTGTGGATTGAGCCTGTCTGTCTCCTAGGAGATTCTGAATAGAGGAGCAGCTTCCCAGCCCCCAAGGGCCAGTAATCCTAAGCCTGCTGATTGTCTCCCCAGCTCCCAGGCAACCCCAAGCCCTCCTTTCACACCTGCCCAGGCCCCTTAATGGTTTGCTGGGTGAACCCTAAAACATTCATCTCCATTTAGTGAGCTGCTGTTTCCCTGTGCCCCAGATTGCCATGAATCAAAGACCAGGAGGTGGTAAGGAGGCAGACTAGTGCTGTCTCTTTCCTAAAAGAAATAAAACGATTTTCCCTACCCGTGATTGCATCATTTTTAAAACTGTTTTTGCTTGTGGTTGTTACAATTTAAAAATTGTAGTTTTAACCTGCCAGTGATTGCATAATTTACCTCTTGTTTTGTGTTTAAACTTGTGGTTTTTACCTGAATAGATTCTGAATATAGGAGCAGCTTCCAACTCCCTGGCCGGCAAACCTTGACTGAGGTTGTATGGACCTTATATAGTCTGCTATTGGATGGTACATGCGTGCACAGATTGGTGGTTGCATCTGGTGTTTCTATTGGATCAGGGTTAGTGTTCTCATTGGTTAGTTATTTGAGGGTTCTGATTGGTTCCTGGGTCAGTGATTCTATTGATGTAGGGCTTACGGTTAGTGATGTGATTGGTGGATAGGTTTAGGGTTTCTGGGGTTCCTGGAGCTGGGCTTTTTATTGGACCTAGGGCTTACGATTTCCTGTGTGATTGGTTGCGTAGTCTAGGTTTGGGACTAGGGCTAGGGTAAGGTTTTCTATTGGACATAGGGCTTAGTGTTTCGTGTGTGATTGGTTGCTGAGTCTAGGGTTGGGACTAGGCCTAGGGTTAGGTTTGCTATTGGAGATAGGGTTTAATGTTTCCTGTATGATTGGCTGCTGGGAACAGAGTTGGGACTAGGGTTGGGGTTAGGCTTTCTATTGGACACAGGGTTTAGGGTTTTGTGCCTGATTAAGTGCTTGGACGAGGGCTATGATTGGTTGTAAGGTCTTGGTCTCCTATTGGTCCTAAGGTTTAGGGTTAGTGTTGTGATTGGATAGGGTTAGGGCTAGGGTTCCCATTGGCTGAAGGGGTCACCTGACTACTAGGGCTATAAAAGGCCAAGGTCTAGGGCGTCTCAGCCCAGGCATGGAGGCTAAGGGCAGAGAGGACAAGGGTGAGTGCCTGTTTGAGCCTGTTCGAGACTAGTTGGGATTTGGCCAGAAATGCTTCCCATTCCACTCCACTCATGTACTACAAATTAACTCTATGCCCAATCCAATATCTCAGCACACACTACTAAACCACACAAACCACACCTATATACCCTTCTATCCCAGCTACCACACATTTCTACCGTCACCTAAGAACAGTACACAACTCTATCCTATACCACTAACCAATCCACTCATCACTAATACAACCCCATTCCACACCATACTTAACTATAACCCATCCAGACACACACTCCCCACTCTAATTACCCCTAACGGACCCCCTTTTATCACTAACAAACCTATACTCAGCCTTCCATCATTTGTCCGGCCAACACCCTCCTCTTTTTTCTACCACAATAACACAACCACACAACACATACACTTCACGGCACCACACATTTTAAGTCTTGCAGCAAACATGTCTAAGACAAACACTCTTAAATCTACTTCATCCCCTCCTACACACAACATACACTCACTCTACTCACAAACACATCACCACTCCCTTTACCTTACAACTTCCACTCGCAAACAATACTATACAAACAAATCCATCTCATAAAACAAATACACCAGCACCTCCTCAAAAACAAAACATATCACGCACACCAGCACAACAAAATCTCTCAAGCACAACACCTCATAATACTTACCATCACAAAATACAAACATACATCCAACTTTCAGACTACACAAATGAACAAACTCAAATGCCAAGCTTTCTCTCTTCCACCACACCTGACACACATGCAGCAACACAGCAAATCTCTTCCAACCGCCTCTCATCGATTGGGCAATTTGGAAACTTGCTACATGACCCACATGCTGCACCACCACCCCTGACTCATACACCTTCCGCCCTAATCACACGCAAACAATATAAGCAGCGTACCACACCTCACAACTTCACTTCTCCATGTCTACTGCTCAACAAGGTTACACCACAAAAACAACACAGTGCACCAATTAACTCTCAAACACCGTCTCCACCTCCTACACAAGCAGACCCATCAAAATGCCTTTTTAGCCTGCTGGACGAGGAACACGATATAGAACAGCTCCACTATTGCTATCCTCATACAGCTAATACCAGCACTAAGGACACACCTTCTACATGCCCACAAAATACTGATCACTCTTCTACAAAACAAAGTCTCACTATCGCCAAAGCACATTCTCTAAACTGTCTACTAATAAATGCTCGATCGCTCTCTAAAAACAAACATCACATCTACGACCTTCTCACTGACGCAAAACCAGACATACTATTCATAACTGAATCATGGTTGGGAGATGATATGGATCCAGTCCTGCATGAAGCCGTTCCTCTAGGCTATCAAACGATCACCCAAAAACATATAGGCAAAAAAGAAGGTGGCCTAGCTGTTGTGTTCTGGCAAACATCACATATCACTAAAGTGGACGATGTCTCCATAAAAGATTGTGAGGCCCTTTTCACCAGATGCAATCCTACACCATCTTCCCCCTGTTACTTCCTGCTCCTTTACAGACCTCCACCTAGCAAGGCGACATTCCCAGGCACACTTCTAGACACAGCTTCAAACCTGATAACACTACACTCCAACCTATGCATTCTAGGTGACCTCAACATTTGGTTTGACAAACCCAATATGCCCTATACAAAAACAATAATCGCTGGCCTAGACGCACTGAACCTGCATCAGATAGTCCACAAACCACACACAATGCTGGACACATCCTAGATGTCTTTTTTGCTAATACTGAACTAGTTTCCCTTCAAACTAAAACTCCAGTCACATGATCAGACCACCATTTGCTTTCTTTCCAACATAAAACAACACTAAGCGACGCACCTAAAACCAGCTTACGTGCATCCACCTATCGACCATGTAACAAACTCAATTTGGAACACTTAAAAACACAACTAACATCCAGTACGGATCTGGAAACAATACATTCTGTTCAAATACTGTATGAGTGGCTATAGGAAGCTTTTGATATACTGATACCACTCAAAACCACACAACAGAACAAAAGAAAACAAGCAACTTGGATAAATACAGAGATTAAAGACATAAAATAACAAATTAGAAAGCTGCAATGTACCTGGCTCAAAACAAACCCCAATCAAGACAAACTTCGCCTAAAGAAAACTAACAGATTATACATGTCAGCTATCAAAAAAGCAAAGAAAAGGTACTATTCAGACAGAATTCAAAATGCTAAATGTAAAAATAAAGAATTATATAAAATACTCAATGAATTTCGTAAACCGAATTGCCTAGAAGGAGCTCATCCCATTACTCAAGATTTCACAGACAAACTGGCAAATCATTACATGGACAAAGCAAACACGTGGGACTCATATTTAAAACAAAGACAAAGCAACAGCGCTGACCCTTTTCCAAAACAACAATCCAAGAATACCCTAATCGAGCCTCTCCGTTCCTTCCAACACATTTCACATGATGAATTTATGGACCTGGTCAAAACAAGCAGGCCTGCCGGCAGCCCTTCTGACCCGTGTCCACCGCAAACTTTCAAGACAATTCTTCTAAAAACCTCTGCTGCCACTCCAGTTAAAAGAATCATCAACAATTCCTTAACTACCAGAATATTTCCAGAAGAACTGAAAAACGTCTACATACGCCCATTAATGAAGAAAACAGACGTGGACCCGCTGAACTCTGACAACTACAGACCCATTACAAATGGACCTTTCCTGGGCAAACTTTTAGAAAGAGCAGCATTCGCCTAGATGTCACTATTCATTGAAGACAATGCCATACTTTCAGACTTCCAAACTGTATTGCGTCCAGGAAGAGGCACAGAATCTGCCCTCCTTGCCATCTGGGATGACCTGAAGAACACAGTTGACCACAACGCTACTTCTCTTAGACCTCTAGGCTGCCTTTGACACGGTTGACCATGACACTCTAATACAAAGACTCTACAAAGCCGGCATAGAGGGGACTGCTCTACACTGGATCGCATCCTACCTTCGCAACAGAACTAATGTCATCCATACTCCACCTTTCTCGTCCAAACCGTACTCTACAAAAGCAGGGGTCCCTCAAGGCTCAATCATCTTACCCATGCTTTTCAACATCTACATGAAGTCATTACAAGTACAGATCAATCAATTTCACCTCACGTGCTATAACCATGCAGATGACATGCAAATACACCTTCAAATGGAATGCCCCAAAGACATTGAAAACTCACCAATTTTCAGTTGTCTAAGAGCCATAGATCAATGGATGAAATGGAGCCATCTCAAATTGAATGCTTCCAAAACAGAAATACTCACATGTGGCGATTGGAAACATTATGACCCGCTCGCCGCCTGGCCTTATGAACTGGGATCACCGCCTAAAGTATTGAAGGAAATAAGAAACCTCAGAATGACCATGGACTCCAAGCTATCGATGAATGCCCAAGTGGACAAACTAGCAAGATCAAGCTTTGTTACTATAAAAACTCTGCAATTAATCTTCCCCCATTTGGAATTTCCACACAAGGTCCAAGCTACCATCTCCCTTGTTTTTTCCAAACTCGATTATGCCAATAGCCCCTACCACGGTTCACCTTTAACGAGCATGAAAAGACTACAACGGATTCAGAACTTGGCTGCCAGACTACTCCTACATATCAAACCATGAGACCACATCTCCCCTGCCTTGAAAGTCCTGCATTGGTTACCGGTTGCCAGAAGATCTACATTCCAGCTGCTTTGTATCACCCACAAAGCGATACATGGAATGGGAACACTTTTAATCAGGAATAAAATCACCAAACACATTCAACAAAGGAATCTCCGCTCTACAGTGGCACCTCGCCTCAAAATTCCAAGATACAAGAAAAAAAACACGGGTGGCACATCCTTCTCTGTTCAAGCAGCCAAACTATGGAACGCTTTACCCCCAACAAAAGATTCACAGACAACCACCTTATCTTAAGAAAACTACTCAAAAATTGGCTCTTCCCCACATAGGCACCATACGCAAACAGAAATATACAGCATGTCCCTCTGTATATAAACATTTATTTGTACTATAGATATGTACCTAAATATGTGTATTGATTTGTGTAAACGTGTAGAATAATTATGTTTTAAAACAAAATAATAAAATTAATTTTTAAGTTCAATAACACTTGAAAGCCGGAATTTATTTAATGCATCTTTCATCTACATATACTTACTTACTTTATGCATCTATACACCTTCCATGTACTTGGATCTATATATTTATTACTTTTCTGCTAATTCAGCATATCCAGTGCCCTTCCCTATTTCTCACCCTATACCTCTCTCAATATATCTTCTACCTCAACTCTCTGACTCATCTCAAACCTCTTTCTACTAGTGTTTCCAATGTACTACCCCATTTCTCACCCCATACCTCTATCAATATCTTTAATCTACATATACTCACTTCCTTTATGTATCTATATACTTTCCATGTACTTATGGATCTATATATTTATTACTTTTCTTTTAATTCAGCATATCCAATGCACTACCCTATTTCTCACTCTATACCTCTATCAATATATCCTCTACATCCACTCTCTCATTCATCCCAAACCCCATACCACTACTATGATCCCAAAAAATAACCCGTTCTAGACTCTTCCCTACTCTACCCCTTCATGCATCATCTCATACCTCTTTTACTATACCAATACCCCAAAACAAGCCTTTCTAAACGCTTCCCTCTGACTCTTCTCCTCCACATCTCTTTTACTCATCCCAAGCCCTCTCCTACTGCTATGACCTCCAAAATGAACAAAAAAAGTCTAAATCCTTCCCTCTTCTATACCTCCACTATCCTTTTCAATCCAAATAACAGACTAACATGTCCACTCATATTTTACTATACTAATCCTTTTGTTATGTTCCGTATATAGGCCCTAATGTAGACCCATTCATATACGCCATAATGAAGAAATACTTGTATATGCCCTATTATGGTCATATTCGTATATGCCCTATTATGGTCATACTCGTATATGCCCTATTATGGTCATAACTGAACATGCCCTATTATAGTCATAGCTCCTAATATAGGCATGATCTTTCACCTACATTAGTTCCCTACAGTACACAACGAGCTCTGAGGGTTGAACGTTATCTAGTCTGTGGTTTGAATACCGAAGAGTTTTTCCCGAGCACAGGCATACAGCGTACTTATAAATTATGCAGGAGCATTCACCAGCTACATCTCCTGCATAATATCTATGTACAAAGTTCACCCCTGACGTCTTCCTCATGTCTAACAAAGACCAATACAAACCATACTGAGGGACGAGACACTTTAGGGTATAAATACATCACATCTTGCCACAGTACGATAGAAGGAACCGAGACTTCCATGCTGACACACTGACCAGAGACGCTGAGGCTCCTTCATGCAGTCGCTCCAGCTGACAGCGGTCTAACACAGCCCTTGTGGGGTGTCCAACTCGAGACCAGGATGGGGTACCACACTCTCTCTATTCAGGTAATGGGGTTCGACTAAATCCTAGAAGGATTCTTGGCTCTTAGGCTTTTAGGCCTACAAACATGCTAGGTACACTTAGGTACATCTAGTGAGGCATCGAAGGAGTACGTGCACTTTTATAATGCATTTTATATATTCATGTATGTAACCATTATTATTGCAATATAGTAGAACTATACTATCCTTTCACTTTTATCATACTGCTGATAATATATCTCTGCTATTGTCTGCTGATTGCTGCAGCACATATATTTTACACTAGAATAACAACTGTTCAAGAAATACTTATTGAAACGCCCAGACTGTTTATTCTGTGTAACTCTCTGAGACAAATGAATAAGTAAGCACGAGTGACTGAGCGAAAAGTAGTACATTGTTTCCACGATTCTGAGGGATCAGGGTTGTCATGATCTAAGGTTGCCAGAAACGAATCTCTCCCCGATAAGAGGAGATTCTAGTGGCACTGTGAGCTAGCTAATGCAAAACAGGCTAACATACGCGGTGGGGGTGCACAGAGTCAGTCTGCCACCAAGCCCACAGTTTACGTTATCCAAACGCGCAGGTCCTGCATGGGTACTATAGGAACTACACGACATGGCGCCGCCAACGTTGGTTGGGTACTTATTTAACAGTAGAATCTGAGTAGTTTAGTCGTGCTATTCTCAGAGAACCTACTCACAAAACCCCAGAGACGTCTGGAGTGGGTGGGCACAAAATCCGCCGCAGCTGAGTAGTACAAAAATACTATTTATTGGCTGTTGGTTATTCAAGCTTGAAAGGACATAGAGGCATATTATCAAGGACGGCGATAAAATTATCGCCGCTTTGGTGGCAGAAAACTGCCGCTAAAGCGGCGATAATGGGCTTGATAATATGCCCTGGAGAATTCCAATAGAAGCCCGTGTTCACACCAGAACATGGACATATTATCAAGCCCATTATCGCCGCTTTAGCGCTGTTTTCTGCCGCTAAAGCGGCGATAATTGTTAACGCCGTTCTTGATAATATGCCCCATAGTTTTCCTAAAATTGTGCCTAAAACCTTATCATAGTTTCCTTGAAACATTAGTCTGTGTTCTATACAAAATGACTACCGTTGTCTTAGACCCACTGCGAATGCCACTGCCCTTGTCAGACGAGGAAGATGAGCCTGAGGATGCAATACAGATTGCACCAAAATTCAGAATGACAGTCACCCTAAGACTATTAGAAAATGGCTTACAAGCTAAGGGTGGCATTGTAGTTTTCGTGACTGAGGCACACGAATCAAATAAAACAGAGGTTCTATTCATGGGTTACACTCCCAGCAGCAAATGCCACAACAAAGACATTTCACTACCATATAAAAGGAAATGCACCATGGGAATATTGTCCATTTGAGGACATAGAGATTCCACTCACTTACCAGGAACATTATTACTCGTTTCATGGCGCCCTACCCCACGTACAAGGAAGAGTAAGATTTGGCCTGCTCAGAGGAGACGGGGCCACATGGCCAATACTAGCGGCTTACACACCGCATCCTGACATTGGCACAATGCCACAGCCAGACTTACGAGTACAAGACACAGATTTAATTAAAATCTACAGAAACCTGACACAATTTGTCATGAGGACTTTAACAATCCAACCTGCACCAGGTGCAGCAAATAATACTCCAGCTCAGGGTACAGGAAATAAAATTACTTCTCAAACATTACACGCGGTAATGGGCAAAATGCCCGCAAAACGCGAACAAATACCATTCTGGATAGATCCGAAAATAACTCAGCTTGAGGTGGTATTCCCGAATACTGCCACCTGTGATAAACACAGAATACTAACAATCTGCTTGTCCATGGGGATCACACCACAAATAGAGGACTGCACCTCTTGGGGTACAGTCTTTGCTGCCATATATACCAGAACACATGGTATCCCGTCATTAGCAGCAGTACCTGACGTATTGAGACAGATACAAAATGAGTACGGAGCAGAGCCTGCCCTTAACTTAGGGATGAAGTTACTAGGTAACTACGAACAGGTATCAGCCATAATACTAGCTAACATTAAGGGGGAAGTAGCTTCAGTGGCGATCCGCCAACGCCTAAGGGAGTTCAGTCCAGTAGATCAACCACACGAACTACCCAAAATAATTGAAACTGCATATGCAGAACTAGGCAGAGAGAGTCTAGGTGGGAAAGCATTAAAACCACAACTGGTGGGCAGTTCTGAAAAGGACACTACAAAGCAGACACCTACTTCTTCTCAAAAGAAGTGGGAAAATAAAAAACAACAAAAGTCTAATGACAGCAGATCTCAATCCAGATGTAGATCTCCTCAACAGGAGCCCTCTGAAAGGAGGTATAACCTCAGGAATAGGGATAATATTAAAAAACCTGACAGGTATCAGGATACTGATACACGTTCCTCTCGTTCCTTTCAGGGTTCATCAAAAAACTCAGAGAGGAAGGACGGTCAGAACACAGACAAGAGGAGCATACAAAGTCCAGAGACACGCAACGCGCTGCGGACTACGCACCTAAAAAAGAAGATAAACAAAAATCAAAACCTCAGTTCAAAAAGAAGAAGGTAGCAGGTCTCAAGTTCAGACATGCCCAGAATTCTGAGGACACAGCTTCTGAACGGGGAATGGGCTCTGACGATGCTAGACAGCGCGGCAGAAGTAACGATAGCTCGCCAGAACCTGAAGGAATTTTTGGTGACAGCGGAGTTCAGAGAGTATATCATGGTGGAAACACCTGATACTCGGGTAAATGTCCCACATAAGTTACCTGAGATAACACTCCGGATGGAGGGGGACAAGCCCAGGAAAGTTAAAGGTCTATTTTGGAAAAATCTGTCATCAGGTTATGACATTCTATTAGCAGAACAAGACTGGCTGCCAGCATTTGTCATGGAGTGCCCTAGGGGAGAAAAGGTAATTTTTCCAGCATTTTCCGACCTCGTTCCCATACATTTAAAACATGCATATGCGCAGGAGTGGGAGGTTGCCCTAGCTCCGGCATTGTACAAAAATCATGCTGGTTGGGATGAGGATTCAACCCACCACGTGATCCCGTTAAAAGTTTCACCAAATGCTCAAAGACTATACCCTATAAAGCAGGAAGCTAAACAACAAGTCAGGGAGATCTTAGATCAACTTGAATATCAAGGTGTCATTGAAACATGCACCTCACCAATGAACAATCCTTTGTTCCCCGTATCAAAACCGGACAATACATATCGTCTAGTTTTAGAGTACAGACATTTAAACACTTGCACAAAGACATTTGCAGTTCAAAATGCACACAGTGCCGCATTAATGAATAACATTGTACGAAAAAAATACAAAACTACACTTGATATCTCAAATGGATTTTTCTGCTAAAATATAGCGCCTGAAAGCAGGTATTTGACCGCATTCTCGGCGCTAGGGTCACAGCGGCAAGTTTGTCGACTCCCCCAAGGGTATAAGAATAGCCTGGGGTTGTTTTCAGCAAGGGTAACAGAGTTACTCCAAAATTTGGATGAAGAAGCATTGTCCTATGTGGATGATATTTATCTGACGGACGATGACTTACCGAGGCACTTGACCAGGTTGAGCACCATTATTATGGGATTCGCCTCTGAGGGCTATAAATTTAATTTCAAAAAATCAAATCTTTATCGGCACATACGCAGTTGGCACGTTACATTCTGACCATGGCCCGGCGTTTACGTCTCGGGCTTACAAAGAGGCCATGGAAGGAATGAGCGTAGCATTGCGGTACTCCTCTCCGTACCATCCTGAGGGAAATTCGGTTGTGGAGAGGAAAAACCGTGACTTAAAGCAATCTTTAGCAGCAAGGGTATTAGGCAAGGGCGGTAGTTGGGTCAGTCACCTTTATGGGGTCCAAAGAGCTAACAACCAGCCAAGAAACTCTCTAGGGGGTGTCACTCCTTACGAGGTCCTATTTGGGACGAGAATGTGGGTACCTGATCATGATTGTGAAGGTGCAGTGGCGGATGAAAAACCATTTGATATCCATGATCGTTTGGCTGTTTTACAGGATCTAAATGAATCCAGGACACAACAAAGCAACGTCCACTTAAAACAGACCGCCACTGAAGAAGTCAAGGCAGTAACGGCAAGACCTGTCTGGATCCCAAAAGTAGGGGATCTGGTCAGGGAGAAGATTGCAGACAAGAAAGAATTTGGGCCATCCTACAGAACTGCTGTTCCTGTCCTAGCAATCCAAGGCACAAGAACAGTACTTCTGCCGCCTCTTGCCGGAAAAAAGGAGAAAAGATTTGTCTCAATTGACTTAATCAAACCACACTATGTGGCCGATACTAAACAGTAGGCCATGTGGACTCCACAGTAGCAGACGCCCTCCTCTTGCTACAATCCAAGAAGTTCAGACAGAAAGACTCATCACGTTTGAAGAGCCACCTGTACGGAATGAAGGACTAAGCAACAATGCTATGGAACTCGTTCCACTTCAACAAGAGGTTCAACTTCAAGAAGAAAATCAACTTAACCACCAAGTTGCAATCAGACCAAATACAGACGTCTACGTCAACATGCCCCGTCAATAGCAAAATCCGATTTCAACAAATCCCGATGCAATTCCAACAATTGATCGAACTGCTTCTGGCAATTTATGAACTTTGATACGTTTTCACTGGATCCAAGCGAGCCGGAAACAACGCCAGTCAAAAAATCACACAAACAAAGACTCATTGACTTTCTGAACATTTTTAGAAAGACTTACCTGGTGTCACCTTGGATAGAACTATGGTATATCACTGGGATATTATTTTTCATTTTCTGGCTAGGTTTAATTTTAACTTTTATTATGCTTATTAATGGACGATACCTTCAACAGAGCTCTACAGCCCAAAAGGTTAATTTGATTTTAAAACCACACCAGTCTTCAGACTTGTCTTCAGTGAACATCACAGCAGTTCCTATACCGGACGGTATAGTATGGGACAAGATTGATTTCGATATTTTTGGTCCGACTGAACTTTTAAAGCTTAAACATGTATTTAAAATGTCTTTAAGTGATATCATTACCTCCAGTACATTTTCTGATGATTGGGACACTGAAACTGTAAACAATATAATGTCTGATTTAGAAAAAACTGCAGCATTTCTGAACAATGAAATGTTAGAAGGTACTTCAGACTATGATACATTGTACTGTTACCAACATTATGGTCATCATTTCTTGCACAAATCTATAACACCTAGAAATGTATTTGAATACCACCAGTGGGAACACTGCCCAACTCCTCCAAAAGGTAGTTCGCAAACCTTTGCACAGAAATTCACATACTTTTCAAGGTTTAATACATCTGATCCGAAGTAATTTTTTTAATAAAGTGACAACAACATCAGCAGAGAAAATTATGTTGACTAACACTAAATAGATTTACTCTGCTTTCTTCATGGCCCAGTTGTCTACACAGGGTTTCGACCTATGGAAGGACACTATAGATTTAAAATCAATCTGGGGTTCTAGGGACTGGCAAGTCCAGGGAACAGAAGCGCTTTTTAGAGCATGCCTCATTCCACAGCAGATAATATTTCTAAATGAAACTGTGCAACAGACATCCTGTCTTGTACTAGTCAAGAACAAGGAAATGAACACACCTGGGTTTCCAGCACCATCACAGATGGGTGGGGGGTAGAATTCAACTATACATGGGGTAGGATTAGATGACATTCTCCAGTACAACAGGTCAGATCCCAATTGGACAGGATGGCTGATTTGGCCCATTGACACGAACACATGTCAACAGAGATTCCTAGGTACAACCGAGGGATTTAGTATCCATAGGCCAGATCCACGCCATGTACAGAGACAACACCCGGGGGTAGTGACATCCTATAGTGTTGGGAAGTTGTGCCTTGATTGGCTAGAAACCTCAACACTCAAAGAAGTGAAACATCACTTGACCTTACTCACACCTGATGTAGACCTTAGGGATTTTTCACTAGGCCCAAGGAAAACACGTCAGAAACGTTTCATATATGCTGGCCTTTATGCCTACTATAATGAAAGCTGGAAAATATCCCAACAAGAGGCCGCAGAGAGGATACGGGAAATAGACCGTATTAACTTAGAAAAGGCATTAGCTGTTGTAGATAATGGGTTAACAACTTTGACCTCCAGGATCTACTCCTTAGGCAACATTGTATCTTCGGCAATAGACATATTAGAAAAAGATTTGGCCTTGTTACAACACGGGCAATCTCTGATACGTTCTATTATGATGTTAAGCTAGACGCTACAATCTTTGCGTGCAGGCTATGTGCCCTGGCGTTTTATAAACACCACGTCCCTGTTTTCAGAATACAATCTGACTGATAAACAGACAGAAATGGCACAAAGGGGAGCCAAATATACAATGCTGCGTATTGAGAAACTGGAAAGGTTACCATTCACTGTAGCCGAATCACCATCAACCGAATGGCTAATTCATGGCCAAATCACTCTGCCGGTCACTACGTTTCAGTTTCAATATTGCCTTGAGCAAAGGCAGGCAGGCAAATATGTAAAGATGGGTAAGGGATACATTAAGGAAACTTGGGAGTTACCATATAGATATCGATGCCGGAGTGGGGATCGTAAAGTGTATCTGAGTGGTACAAACTGCAAAAACGCTTTAAGCGGTTCTCTCATGTGTCAGGATATTTCTCTGCACTGAGCATGTAGTGGTTCGGTAGCGAACTTATCTTGTCACATGTCAGGGACTCCAGCGGCCATGATCACGCCGGTTTTCCAGCTGCTCTCGAATGGGAGTTACTTAATGCTAAATGATCAAGGTTGCTGTGGGATGCTTCCGGGTGTCACCTATCTGGTCACCGTTAACTCCAGGGTTACATGCTGTATGCAAGTATTGTTTCCGCCACTGAACACAGTCAGGGAGGCGTCGTTATGGCCTGGACAGGGTTTATAACACTGCCAAATAGAGACCCCATTTCTAACAAATGCCTGAGACAATGTACTTCTCCAATTTGGACATTTGGTCATCAGGCCAACTCTCTCTGTGTCACCTCCGTGTCACATTAATAAACTACCTTTTCTCCATGTGATCTCACGGAGTCTGTTTCTAATTTCATGTAGATTTCTACAGTTTCAATACAGTAACTAATTTAAGCATTACCCTACTTTAATCCATAACAATTGAGTGTAGCAAGTAAGGAAACCAGGACAACTGACAATGTCTGCTGCACAAAGAAAAAGCATTATTTGCAAATAGAACACCAAACTCTCTTACTGCTTGATAGAAGAAAGAATTTTGCATCCAAAGACATCATGAATTGATTAGATCTCAGAGAGCCTATAATGTTTAGAAAAAGTAGAGGAATCAGACCAGGTAGCTGCTCGGCACATCTCAGAAAAAGAATCCGCATGGAGCTCCGCAACCATAGAAAACATGTTGCGTGGCGCTCTACCTTGAATTGATAATGGCGGAACCTGACCCTGAAGGCCTTTGACCTTTGCAATCAAGGACTTGATCCATCAGTTCAAAGTGGTCGTAGCCAGCTTCCCCTTTTCTTTCCTGTACCAAACATCACAAACAATGAGTCCACTTTCCCAAAAGAATGCACTCTTTCCACACAGATGAAAAGAGCCCTCTTCACATCAACCAGGAGAAACCTACTGTCCACCTCCGAGGTTGGGGAAGCAAGAAACTCCAGCAAAATTACCTCCTGCTGCTTGGGGAAAAGGAAATTGATTTTTGGTATGAAAGAAGGAAGAGTGACTAAAACTACCCTGTTAGAAATGGGGGTCCGTAGTTGGCAGACGTAGGTACCTTTGTCCAAATAGGGACCCCTGCTTCTAGTCAGGGTAAGGTGGATGCACACTTTAGATAACCCCTGCTCACCCCCTGGGTAGACTGGCACGAGCAGACAGACTTATCCCAAAGGCAATGTGTAAAGTATTTGTACTAAAAAAACACAGTAATACAGGGACAACACCACAAATGGACACCAAATCAGTTTAGGAAAAATAAAGTATCTTTATCTAAACTCAACAAGGACCAAAATGACAAAAATCCAACATACAGGTAATAAGATATGACTTTAGAACTGTTTTGCAAAAATAAAGCTTGTAGAAAACAAATAGCTCCACCTGGGGCTATTGCGACGTCATGACAGCAATAAATCCAAAGTCCGGCACTGACCGCGAGGAGTACGGTGTCGGGCATGGAGTCACGTGGACCCCCAAACAAACAGTACCTTGGAAATGAAGTCTATGATGATGCTCAGCATCATGGAGGTGAGGCGTCGGTTCCAAGGTCGAGGCTGGCTCCCTGGCTTCCACGGGGGAGGCCAGGCATCGTGTCCACGAGGAGGCGACGTGTTGAGTCCAGGACAGGGGAATACGGTTGCGTTGGCGGTGAGGCATCCGTTCCGGTGACGGTGCAAAGTCGGCAAGTTTGTGGAGTCAGGATGCAGGCAATGGCGATGACGGAGTCGGTGCGAGCTCTGGCGTCGGGAAGTGCCGATAAATACAGGCATCGGCAGGGGTCAAAGGGTGTCAGAGCTGCGGTCCAGGCAGGGCGCTGCGACGTGCACTTCATGAGAGGTGCCCCTGGCCTCGGTACAGGTCACGGTGTCACAGCGGCAACGCCCACGGCATCAGAGACAGGTTTTCTTACTTCTCTTAGGTTTCTTCCAGCTCCCAACAGCAGGAACAACCTCCAGGGGCTCAAAACTGGAATAGGCACCTCCTGGCATGCCAGAACTCTCAGCAGTAGAGTTCAGGGGAGCTGGGGGTGAAGTCATTGTGTCCCTGAGACTTCAGAACAGGAGGTCAGCACACTCAGACCCTTGGAGGTTCTTCTTCAAGCAGGTTCACAGCAAAGTTCTAGTCTTTGTCTTTTCCTCGGCAGAAACAGCAACTGCCGGCCAACAGAACACAGCATACAGCAAAGGGGCAGTACTCCTCCTCACAGCTCTTCAATTCTTCTCATTGGCAAAGGTTCCTCTTGAGTCCAGAAGTGATCTAAAGTTCTGGGGTTTATGGTCTACTACTTATACCCCATTTTGTCTTTGTTCTCTTTGTGCAAGGGTCTCTGAGCCCAGTTCAAACCAGTTCTGTCCTCACTGGTGAAACATGACCACAGGGGGTGGAGACAGCATTGTGCAAGGAAGACAGGCCCTATTCAGGTGCAAGGAAATCTCGTCCCACTACTCTAAATGTAGCCAAGCCCCACTCAGCTCAGCTCTGAGTCATCCTGGAAGGGCCAGGCACACCTCAACCCCCCAGTGGCTGTCTACAGTGAATGCACATCCCCAATCCCTGTCACTCAAAAACCAGACAGTCAATCCACAAACAGGCAGAGGCACACAGAATGGTTAAAAAAGAAAATGCCTACTTTCTACTTTCTAAAAGTGGCATTTTCAAACACAAAATTTAAAAACCATCTTTGCTAAAAGATGTGTTATGAAATTCTGCGTTCAGAGAGCCTAAACTTTATCTCTCTACCTTGTCCCAATGGGAAGTTATACTTGTCGGATGTTACAAAGTATCTCCCATTCTATCCTATAGGGCAGATAGCCTTTAAATAGTGAGAAACGAAATTGGCAGTATTTCACTATCAGGACATGTCACACATGCCAATACATGTCCTACCTTTCACATACACTGCACCCTGCCCATGGGGGTACCTTGGGCCTACCATAGGTGTGCCTTATATGTAAGGAAAGAGAAGGTTAGGGCCTGGAAAGTGGATGCACTTGCCAGGTCAACATGGCAGTTTAAAACTGCGCACAGACACTGCAGAGGCAGGTCTGAGATACCTTTTCAGGGCTACTCATGTGGGTGGCGCAACCAGTGCTGCAGGACAACAAGGTAGCTTTTGATTTACAGGCCCTGGCACACTTAGTGCATTTTACTTGGGACTTACCAGTAAATAAAATATGCCAATCATGGATAAGCAATTATGTTCGTAATTTACACAGAGAGCATATGCACTTTAGCACTGATTACTTCACGGTCGACCACTGTTTCGCTCTATGGTCAATCGCTCGAAAGTCAGTGGAACAAAGAGGGAAATTGTTCTGCTGTTTTGTAGACTTCCATGCAGCCTTTCACCTGGTAGACCGGAACTGCCTCTGGGACATCTTGGAAAAAAATGACATCCCAAAGGGGATACTGACCATAATTCAGGAGTTACATAGACAGAATTAGGCAGAGGTCATCAAGGACACGGAGGGGACTCTGACTCAGAATGCAGCAATTAATAATGGCTTGAGGTAGGGATGCGTGCTGGCCCACAGCTCTTTGCCATATTCTTAGCAGACTTACCTACTGCATTAGAGGTGGAAAGAAGTGCAAGTCCTAGAATGAATGGAAAACAAATATCATGCTTGCTGTAAGCAGACGACTTGTAATTTTAGACCAGACAGAGTTGGGCCTTCAAAGGAAGTTGAATGCGTTCAGCGACTATTGCAGGTCAAAGCACTTAATCGTCAGCATGGATAAGACTAAAGTTTTATGCTTTGGGAGGAAAGTACATAAGTTCAAGTGGTACCTGGGCCCCAAAAAACTAGAAATAGTAAATGAATATTGTTAGAAATGGGGGTCTCTAGTTGGCAATGGTTTGCACCTTGTCCTAGTAGGGACCCTTCCTTCTAGTCAGGATAAGGGAGTTACACTCCTAAAATAACCCCTGCTCATCCCCTTGGTAGCTTGGCACGAGCAGTCAGGCTTATCTTAGAGGCAGTGTGTAAAGCATTTGCACATAACCAACAGTACTACATTGTAAGCACTACAAAAGGACACCACACCAGTTTAGAAAAATATCCAATATTTTTATATACTTAAGACAAGACCAAAAACGATAAAAATCCACAATACAGTGTTTAAAAATCTTCAGTTATCAAAATAACCTTGAAATAAAGTTCCTTGAAGTCGATAGCTCTGTCCGGGGCTATCACGGCATCGTGAACAAACAAATCCAAATAGTTCTGGGGGACCGCGGCCTCGCGGGCCAGCTACGGTATCGGGAGACCCGCAAAACAATACCTTTAGAAATGCAGGGTGTCGGCGACCTCTCGTTGAGCTTCCGAAAGCACAGCGTCCACAGGCGTCGGTTCAGGAGGTCAGTGCAGGAGTCATCGGGCCCTAGAAGTCACACACGTTGCAGATCGAACTCCTCCCGGTTGAAGTCAGGAGCGCTGGCGTCGGCGGGCGTTGGGTGCTGCGGTGCGAAGTGCAGTGGTGCGGCGTGTGATGCCATCAGGTCGCGGTGCGAGCAGCAGCTCGAAGGCAGCATCAGATAGCGTCGCCGGTGAGACCAGGGTCGCGGTGCGAAGTGATGAGGTGCTCGTCGTGGTGCTGGCAGGTCACGGTGCAAGCAGCGTCGTTGCTGAAGTGCTGTCGTCGGCTGACGAACTGGAGTCGATGGCGCCGGCATCGGTAGGCCATGGCTGCGGTGCGGGTTGAGGGCAGTGGATCGTGTAGTTTTATGAGCAGTGCCCTCGAACCACGGTGCAGGGAGCAGCGTCGATGTCGGCGTGAAGCGGCATCGTCGGGGATACCAAGGTGGCGTCGTGAAGCGAGGCGGTGCGGAGTGCAGTGCCCACAGGTCGCAAAGTCATCGGTGAGACCAAGGTCACGTTGCGGCGTTGCGGCAGTGCCCTCTGCGGTGCCTTCAGGACACAGAGTCGGCATCAGTGTTGTACAAGGCGTCGGGTTGCTTTTACTTCATTGCAGCACAAAACACACAGTCCCCAGTGCTGAGGGCAGAAGAACTTGAAGTCTTTGCTGTTCCTGAGACTTCTTGAACAGGGGGCAAGCTCTACCTCAAACCCTTGGAGATACTCAAAGAAAGAAGTTGTAGAATGTTCAGTCCAGTCCTTTCACTGCCCAAGACAGAAGCAGCCACTGCAGGCCAACACAGCAAAGCACTCAGCAAAGTGGTGGTACCTCCTCACAGCTTCTTCAGCTCTTCTTCTTGGCAGTTTTCTTGGTCCAAAAGAGTTCTAAAGTTCAGGGGTTTGGGCCCCACTATTTATAGCCCAAAACCTTTGTCCTCTCAGGCAGAGAGTGTCTGTGCCCAGCCAGAACCAGTTTGTGCCCTACTCTGGTGTGGCTTCCTGGCAGGAGGTGGAGACGGCATTGTCAGAGGCAGAATTAGGCCCATTCAGGTGAAAGGAAATCTCCTCCCCTACTCTAAATGTAGCCCAGGTTTATTCAGCCTTTTCCTGACCCACATAGACTATCTGGAGCCACTGCTCCTCCCCAGCCCCTGTCATCCCAAAACCAGACAGTCAATCCACAATCCCAGCAGAGGCCTACTGGGTAGCTGAGCAAGAAAATACCTACTTTCTTAAAGTGGTATTTTCAAACACAGAATGTAAAAATCACCTTCACTAAAAGATGCATCTTTATATTCTGAGTTCAGGAATACTAAGCTTTATTTTTCTACCTAGTTCCTAGGGCCAGTTATGTTAATAGGATGTAATAAACAAACTCCCATTCTGTCCTATGGGAACAGGTAGCCTTGCAATAGTGAAAAACGAAATTGACAGTATTTCACTATCAGGACATGCCACACACACCAGGGCATGTCCTACCTTTCACATACAGTGCACCCTGCCCACAGGGGTACCTTGGGCCTACCTTAAGGGTGACTGGCCTGTAAGAAAAGGGAAGGTTAGGGCCTGGCAAGTGGGTACACTTGCCAAGTCGATATGGCAGTCCCAGACTGCACACAGGCTCTGCAATGGCAGGCCAGAGTTACATTTACAGGCTGCCTGTGTGGGTGGCACAATCCAGTGCTGCAGCCCACCAGCAGCATTTGATTTACAGGCCCTGGCACACTCAGTGCACTTCACTAGGGACTGACAAGTATATCAAATATGCCAATCATGGAAACACCAATCCATAACACAATTTACCCAGAGAGCATATGCACTTGAGCACTGATTAGCTGTGGTAAAGTGCCCAGAGTCCTAAAACCAACACAAACAGGTCAAGAAAAAATAGGAGGAAGAAGCAAAAAGTTTGGGGATAACCCTGCAAAAAGGGCCATTTCCAACACAACCCCCTTCCAGCCTAAAGCCAGGGTAGACCAATCCATACCTCGATGGGCTTCCCTGCTTGGGGCGATAGAACATGGAACCTAGCGCGCAACAGCAGGGGTCTATTCCTGTTCTTTGCCTCCCTGAACCCAGTTGGATCCCTCTATCCATACTCTCAGGGCCCACTAAGCTGACCCATGGGGAACCCTTCTCCACACCTGTGGACCCCATCTGTGCAGCGCCTACACTTACTTTGCTCACAGATGTGTCCCAACAGGCTGACAGTACTCACATGGCCAACACTGTGGTGTGGCCCAGTCCACCCCCGGGTGTGACTCCTGTCCCCTCCCAGGGGCAACTCTGTCCACCAGGAAAGCAAGCCACAGTGGTCACTGACAGCTGTCAGTGATGAGAGCCAGGCCTTATTCCTTTCAGGCCTCTTTAACCTCTATGGTGTCAGAGAGTGGGGGGCGGGAGCCCTAGGTGCCTGGCACCCTTTGTCAACTCTCCCTCCTGCCAGATCAGGTATGGCATCCTAAAACTGGCCCACCAGCCCAGGGTCTGTACCCTGCGGCTGGACAGGAGACTAGGGTGGGCTCTCCCATACCCTCTCCTCATCCGTGGGGCTATGTGCCCTCCCACCTGGAGTGGTACCCCCTTCCAGAATTGTCAGGGCACCTGTGGCAGGCGTTCTGCACAATTCTCCCATCAGTTCAGGGCTCCTATCCTGCAACTGGTCCCCCAGCCTAGGGTCTGTACCCTGAGGCTGGACACAGGACTGGGGTGGTCCCTCCCACACCCAGTCCTCCTCCCTGGGGCTCTGTACCCTACCACCTGGAGCGGCACCCCCAGAAGACAAACCGGTAGGGGTACTGTTAGCAGTCGCCCCTTCCTCCAGGTCAGGGGGGACACCCTGAACCTGGTCCTCCAACCCAGGGTCTGTAACCTTAGGCTGGACATGTGCCTGGCAACCCAGCACTTCCCGGGGAGTACACCAACCCCCACCAAGGGAAACACACTCCTCATGAGCTGTGCGAGAGTCTGCCTGGTGCAGGTCTCCAGCCTCCTATCCACCTGGCAGAGCATGAAGACCCCCCAGGCCAGAAGCGGCATCACCAGGGTCAGTCCTGGGGTGCTCTGACTTCAGAGCTGGCAACCCCTGACCCACTGGTCCTACCACTAAGGGACGGCATCCTCCCCTCACCCTTTTCTCTGGACTCATGCACCCCCCAACTGTAGCGGTGCTGCCAGACACCAGAACCGGTGGGATGCTCGTTACAGCAGTCCCCCCCAGTTCCCCAGACACTAGGGGATCCCCCTCAATGGGTGGCCTTCCAGTACAGCCTAGGCTCCCCACCTGGTGTTCCCTCATGGAACCACCCAGGCTCTGGGACCGGGTTTCAGGCTTCTTGGGCCGCAGCCCATTCCCACTCCTTCTCCACGGAGACAGGACGTGAGTCCCTACATCCTTCCCACAACACCGGGACCTATCTGGGCTATCACAAACCTTTCCCACCACCCTCGGTTAGGAAAACGTAAGCCACTTCCTTCAGGATCACCCCCAGATGCTTCTCCAGACCCTCTGGAATCCACCAAAAGGTCTGCCTCCAGTGCAAGCTCCCTGGGGTCAGTGAACTCACACTCCACAGGGTGTTGGCATAGCTCTGGAAAACAGGGACTTAAAATATGCTCTCCAACAATTGAATCACACAAACCCACACAGGTGTTAACCAAACTACCCTTCACCCAATCATCCAGTGCCTCAGAAAAGTACCCAACATCATTCTCACAAGACTGGTGAGACAGTGTCTGACTGTTGCTGTCCCTCAACCCATACTCTTCTGGCTGGTCTCCATACTCACTTACCAGGGCTTCTATCATGGGGGAACCCCTCTCCCTGCACCTCTCATCTAGAGTCAGTAGAGTGTCCCTCCCACTACCAGGAATATGATCCCCTGTGCCAGTTCCCCAATCCTCTTCAGGGACACTGCGCACCACTGGAGTAACCTTACAATCCTGAACCCCCTGGTGTATGTCAACCCCCTCCATGAAGCACGGCACCAAATCTGTGTGTGTGTGTACCTCACCCTCAGTACTGGACCTAACACTTTTGCTGCCACCATCTGGGCTGGACCTAGCCCTCCCGGCTTCCCAGTCCAGCTCCAACTCTCTTACTTTAAGCTCGTAAGCTAAAATCATTTCCCTTTCCATCAGCTCCAATTATTTTTTCATCTGGTCCAACTTGAGTCTCCTGGCTCTCCTCCTATTCTCCAGCTAGTCTGGAGATAGACCTGGAGAGGGACTACTGCTGCCTGACCCAGATGGTACCTACCCTCCCAACAGCTCCTGAGCCCTCAGCACATCTTCCCTTTGAATTGGCTCCCTGGTCTCCACACTAGGATCCTCAGGATGCCCACTGGCATTCCTGGCTGCTACCCAGGCCCTCAGCGCCTTTCGTAGCTCCTCCTTTTTAGTGAGACCTCTCAATGGGACTTTGAGGTCTTTGCAAACTGCCTTCTGTTCCTTTACGGTGTAGATTTCCAACCTATACTCCTCAAAAACAAATTCCAGGAATGTAACTGACTATGCTCTTGACTGAGACATGATGCAGCAGGAAGTTCAATTTCAAAAATAGGGAAAGACAAAAATAGATCAAAAAGGAAAAACCCAGTATGTGGTATGTAATGGTCTGCAATATGGTAGTAGTGCACACCAATCACTGTAAGTCAAGTGCAAAAACAAGTCCTATCCTCACCGCTGACAACCAATGTTAGAAATGGGGGTCTCTAGTTGGCAATGGTTTGCACCTTGTCCAAGTAGGGACCCTTCCTTCTAGTCAAGATAAGAGAGTTACACTCCTAAAATAACCCCTGCTCACCCCCTTCGTAGCTTGGCACGAGCAGTCAAGCTTATCTTAGAGGCAGTTTGTAAAGCATTTGCACATAACCAATAGTAATACAGTGTAAGCACTACAAAAGGACACCACACCAGTTTAGAAAAATATCCAATATTTTTATATACTTAAGACAAGACCAAAAACGATAAAAATCCACAATACAGTATATAAAAGTCTTCAGTTATCAAAATAACCTTGAAATAAAGTTCCTTGAAGTCGATAGCTCCGTCCAGGGCTATCACAGCGTCGTAAACAAACAAATCCATACAGTTCTGGCTGACCGCGGCGTCGTGGGCCAGCTACGGTGTCGGGGAGAACCGCAAAACAGTACCTTTAGAAATGCAGGGCGTCGGCAACCTCTCATTGAGCTTCCGAAAGCACGGCGTCCACAGGTGTCGGTTCCGGTGGTCGGTGCAGGAGTCGTCAGGCCCTCGAAGTCACACGCATTGCAGATTGAACTCCTCGCGGTTGAAGTCAGGAGCGCTGGCATCGGCGGGCGTCGGGTGCTGTGGTGCGAAGTACAGCAGTGCGGCGTGCGATGCCCTCAGGTCGCGGTGCGAGCAGCGGCTCAATGGCAGCGTCAGATGGCGTCGTCAGTGAGACCAGGGTTGGGGTGCAAAGTGATGCGGTGCTCGTCGTGGTGCTGGCAGGTCACGGTGCAAGCAGCGTCGTCGTCGTTGCTGAAGCGCTGTCGTCGGCTGACGAACTGGAGTCGATGGCGCCGGCGTCGGTAGGCCAAGGCTGCGGTGTGGGATGAGGGCGGTGTGTCGTATAGCTTTACGAGCAGTGCCCTCGAACAACGGTGCAGGCAGCGGCGTTGCTGTCGGTGTGAAGCAGCATCATCGGGGATACCAAGGTGGCGTCGTGAAGCAAGGCGGTGCGGAGTGCGGTGCCCACAGGTCGCGGTGCGAGCAGCGGCTTGGTGGCGGCATCAGATGGCATCGTCGGTGAGACCAGGGTCACGGTGCGGCGTTGTGGCGGTGCCCTCTGCGGTGCCTTCAGGACACGGAGTCAGCAGCGACGTCGTAGACGGCGTCGGGTTGCTTTTTCTTCTGTTGCAGCACAAAACACACAGTCCCCAGTGCTGAGGGCAGAAGAACTTGAAGTCTTTGCTGTTCCTGAGACTTCTTGAACAGGGGGCAAGCTCTACCTCAAACCCTTGGAGATACTCAAAGAAAGAAGTTGTAGAAAGTTCAGTCCAGTCCTTTCACTGCCCAAGACAGAAGCAGCCACTGCAGGCCAACACAGCAAAGCACTCAGCAAAGTGGTAGTTCCTCCTCACAGCTTCTCCAGCTCTTCTTCTTGGCAGACTTCTTCGTCCAAAAGAGTTCTAAAGTTCAGGGGTTTGGGCCCCACTATTTATAGCCCAAAACCTTTGTCCTCTCAGGCAGAGAGTGTCTGTGCCCAGCCAGAACCATTTGTGCCCTCTCTGGTGTGGCTTCCTGGCAGGAGGTGGAGACGGCATTGTGAGACGCAGAATTTGCCCATTCAGGTGAAGGGAAATCTCCTCCCCCTACTCTAAATGTAGCCCAGGTCTATTCAGCCCTTTCCTGACCCAAATAGACTATCTGGAGCCACTGCTCCTCCCCAGCCCCTGTCATCCCAAAACCAGACAGTCAATCCACATTCCCAGCAGAGGCCTACTGGGTGGCTGAGCAAGAAAATACCTACTTTCTTAAAGTGGTATTTTCAAACACAGAATGTAAAAATCACCTTCACTAAAAGATGCATCTTTATATTCTGAGTTCAGGAATACTAAGCTTTATTTTTCTACCTAGTTCCTAGGCCAGTTATGTTAATAGGATGTTATAAACAAACTCCCCATTCTGTCCTATGGGAACAGGTAGACTTGCAATAGTGAAAAACGAAATTGGCAGTAATTCACTATCAGGACATGCCACACAAACCAGGGCATGTCCTACCTTTCACATACACTGCACCCTGCCCACAGGGGTACCTTGGGCCTACCTTAGGGGTGACTGACATGTAAGAAAAGGGAAGGTTAGGGCCTGGCAAGTGAGTACACTTGCCAAGTCGTTATGGCAGTCCCAGACTGCACACAGGCTCTGCAATGGCAGGCCAGAGTTACATTTACAGGCTCCTTGTGTGGGTGGCACAATTCAGTGCTGCAGCCCACCAGCAGCATTTGATTTACAGGCCCTGGCACACTCAGTGCACTTCACTAGGGACTGACAAGTATATCAAATATGACAAACATGGAAACACCAATCCATAACACAATTTACCCAGAGAGCATATGCACTTGAGCACTGATTAGCTGTGGTAAAGTGCCCAGAGTCCTAAAACCAACACAAACAGGTCAGGAAAAAATAGGAGGAAGAAGCAAAACGTTTGGGGATAACCCTGCAAAAAGGGCCATTTCCAACACAACCCCCTTCCAGCCTAAAGCCAGGGTAGACCAATCCATACCTCGATGGGCTTCCCTGCTTGGGGCGATAGAACATGGAACCTAGCGCGCAACAGCAGGGGTCTATTCCTGTTCTTTGCCTCCCTGAACCCAGTTGGATCCCTCTATCCATACTCTCAGGGCCCACTAAGCTGACCCATGGGGAACCCTTCTCCACACCTGCGGACCCCATCTGTGCAGCGCCTACACTTACTTTGCTCACAGATGTGTCCCAGCAGGCAGACAGTACTCACATGGCCAACACTGTGGTATGGCCCAGTCCACCCCCGGTGTGTGACTCCTGTCCCCCTCCCAGCTGCAACTCTGTCCACCAGGAAAGCAAGCCACAGTGGACACTGACAGCTGTCAGTGATGAGAGCCAGGCCTTATTCCTTTCAGGCCTCTTTAACCTCTATGGTGTCAGAGAGTGGGGGCGGTAGCCCTAGGTGCCTGGCACCCTTTGTCCACTCTCCCTCCTGCCAGATCAGGTATGGCATCCTGAAACTGGCCCACCAGCCCAAGGTCTGTACCCTGCGGCTGGACAGGAGACTGGGGTGGGCTCTCCCATACCCTCTCCTCATCTGTGGGGCTATGTACCCTCCCACCTGGAGCGGTACCCCCTTCCAGAATTGTCGGGGCACCTGTGGCAGGCGTTCTGCACAATTCTCCCATCAGTTCAGGGCTGCTATCCTGCAACTGGTCCCCCAGCCTAGGGTCTGTACCCTGAGGCTGGACACAGGACTGGGGTGGTCCCTCCCACACCCAGTCCTCCTCCCTGGGGCTCTGTACCCTACCACTTGGAGCGGCACCCCTAGAAGACAAACCGGTAGGGGTACTGTTAGCAGTCGCCCCTTCCTCCAGGTCAGGGGGGACACCCTGAACCTGGTCCTCCAACCCAGGGTCTGTAACCTTAGGCTGGACATGTGCCTGGCAACCCAGGACTTCCTGGGGAGTACACCAACCCCCACCAAGGGAAACACACTCCTCATGAGCTGTGCGAGAGTCTGCCTGGCGCAGGTCTCCAGCCTCCTATCCACCTGGCAGAGCATGAAGACCCCCCAGGCCAGAAGCAGCATCACCAGGGTCAGTCCTGGGGTGCTCTGACTTCAGAACTGGCAACCCCTGACCCACTGGTCCTTCCACTGGGGACGGCATCCTCCCCTCACTCTTTTCTCTGGACTCATGCACCCCCCAACTGGAGCGGTGCTGCCAGACACCAGAACCGGTGGGATGCTCGTTACAGCAGTCCCCCCCAGTTCCCCAGACACTAGGGGATCCCCCTCAATGGGTGGCCTTCCAGTACAGCCTAGGCTCCCCACCTGGTGTTCCCTCATGGAACCACCCAGGCTCTGGTACCGTGTTTCAGGCTTCTTGGGCCGCAGCCCATTCCCGCTCCTTCTCCACGGAGACAGGACGTGAGTCCCTACATCCTTCCCACAACACCGGGACCTATCTGGGCTACCACAAACCTTTCCCACCACCCTCGGTTGGGAAAACGTAAGCCACTTCCTTCAGGATCACCCCCAGATGCTTCTCCAGACCCTCTGGAATGCACCAAAAGGTCTGCCTCCAGTGGAAGCTCCCTGGGGTCAGTGAACTCACACTCCACAGGGTGTTGGCATAGCTCTGGAAAACAGGGACTTAAAATATGCTCGCCAACAATTGAATCACACAAACCCACACAGGTGTTAACCAAACTACCCTTCAACCAACCATCCAGTGCCTCAGAAAAGTACCCAGCATCATTCTCACAAGACTGGTGAGACAGTGTCTGACTGTTGCTGTCCCTCAACCCGTACTCTTCTGGCTGGTCTCCATACTCACTTACCAGGGCTTCTATCATGGGGGAACCCCTCTCCCTGCACCTCTCATCTAGAGTCAGTAGAGTGTCCCTCCCACTACCAGGAATATGATCCCCTATGCCAGTTCCCCAATCCTCTTCAGGGACACTGCGCACCACTGGAGTAACCTTACAATCCTGAACCCCCTGGTGTATGTCAACCCCCTCCATGAAGCACGGCACCAAATCTGTGTGTGTGTGTACCTCACCCTCAGTACTGGACCTAACACTTTTGCTGCCACCATCTGGGCTGGACCTAACCCTCCCGGCTTCCCAGTCCAGCTCCAACTCTCTTACTTTAAGCTCGTAAGCTAAAATCATTTCCCTTTCCATCAGCTCCAATTGTTTTTTCACCTGGTCCAACTTGAGACTCCTGGCTCTCCTCCTATTCTCCAGCTAGTCTGGAGATAGACCTGGAGAGGGACTACTGCTGCCTGACCCAGAGGGTACCTACCCTCCCAACAGCTCCTGAGCGCTCAGCACATCTTCCCTTTGAATTGGCTCCCTGGTCTCGACACTAGGATCCTCAGGATGCCCACTGGCATTCCTGGCTGCTACCCAGGCCCTCAGCGCCTTTCGTAGCTCCTCCTTTTTAGTGAGACCTCTCAATGGGACTTTGAGGTCTTTGCAAACTGCCTTCTGTTCCTTTACGGTGTAGATTTCCAACCTATACTCCTCAAAAACAAATTCCAGGAATGTAACTGACGATGCTCTTGACTGAGACATGATGCAGCAGGAAGTTCAATTTCAAAAATAGGGAAAGACAAAAATAGATCAAAAGGAAAAACCCAGTATGTGGTATGTAATGGTCTGCAATATGGTAGTAGTGCACACCAATCACTGTAAGTCAAGTGCAAAAACAAGTCCTATCCTCACCGCTGACAACCAATGTTAGAAATGGGGGTCTCTAGTTGGCAATGGTTTGCACCTTGTCCAAGTAGGGACCCTTCCTTCTAGTCAAGATAAGAGAGTTACACTCCTAAAATAACCCCTGCTCACCCCCTTCGTAGCTTGGCACGAGCAGTCAAGCTTATCTTAGAGGCAGTTTGTAAAGCATTTGCACATAACCAATAGTAATACAGTGTAAGCACTACAAAAGGACACCACACCAGTTTAGAAAAATATCCAATATTTTTATATACTTAAGACAAGACCAAAAACGATAAAAATCCACAATACAGTATATAAAAGTCTTCAGTTATCAAAATAACCTTGAAGTCGATAGCTCCGTCCAGGGCTATCACAGCGTCGTAAACAAACAAATCCAAACAGTTCTGGCTGACCGCGGCGTCGTGGGCCAGCTACGGTGTCGGGGAGACCCGCCAAACAGTACCTTTAGAAATGCAGGGCGTCGGCGACCTCTCGTTGAGCTTCCGAAAGCACGGCGTCCACAGGTGTCGGTTCCGGTGGTCGGTGCAGGAGTCATCAGGCCCTCGAAGTCACAGGCATTGCAGATCGAACTCCTCGCAATTGAAGTCAGGAGCGCTGGCGTCGGCGGGCGTTGGGGTCTGTGGTGCGAAGTGCAGCAGTGCGGCGTGCAATGCCCTCAGGTCGCGGTGTGAGCAGCGGCTCGATGGCGGCGTCAGATGGCGTCGTCGGTGAGACCAGGGTCGCGGTGCGAAGTGATGAAGTGCTCGTCGTGGTGCTGGCATGTCATGGTGCAAGCAGCGTTGTCATCGTTGCTGAAGCGCTGTCGTTGGCTGACGAACTGGAGTCGATGGCGCCGGCGTCGGTAGGCCATGGCTGCGGTGCGGGATGAGGGCAGTGCGTCGTGTAGTTTTACAAGGAGTGCCCTCGAACCATGGTGCAGGCAGCGGCGTTGATGTCGGCATGAAGCAGCATCCTCGGAGATACCAAGGTGGCGTCGTGAAGCAAGGCGGTGCGGAGTGCGGTGCCCACAGGTCGCGGTGCGAGAAGCGGCTCGGTGGCGGCGTCAGATGGTGTCATCAGTGAGACCAGGGTCACGGTGCGGCGTTGCGGCAGTGCCCTCTGCGGTGCCTTCAGGACACAGAGTCGGCAGCGGTGACGTAGACAGCATCAGGCTGCTTTTTCTTCTGTTGCAGCACAAAACACACAGTCCCCAGTGCTGAGGGCAGAAGAACTTGAAGTCTTTGCTGTTCCTGAGACTTCTTGAACAGGGGGCAAGCTCTACCTCAAACCCTTGGAGATACTCAAAGAAAGAAGTTGTAGAAAGTTCAGTCCAGTCCTTTCACTGCCCAAGACAGAAGCAGCCACTGCAGGCCAACACAGCAAAGCACTCAGCAAAGTGGTAGTTCCTCGTCACAGCTTCTTCAGCTTTTCTTCTTGGCAGTCTTCTTGGTCCAAAAGAGTTCTAAAGTTCAGGGGTTTCGGCCCCACTTTTTATAGCCCCAAATCCTTTGTCCTCTCAGGCAGAGAGTGTCTGTGCCCAGCCAGAACCAGTTCTACCCACTCTGGTGTGGCTTCCTGGCAGGAGGTGGAGACGGCATTGTCAGATGCAGACCAGGCCCATTCATGTGAACTGAAATCTCCTCCCCCTACTCTAAATGTAGCCCAGGTCTATTCAGCCTTTTCCTGACCAAGATAAACTATCTGGAGCCACTGCTCCTACCCAGCCTCTGTCATCCCAAAACCAGACAGTCAATCCACAATCCCAGCAGAGGCCTACTGGGTGGCTAAGCAAGAAAATACCTACTTTCTAAAAGTGGTATTTTCAAACACAGAGTGTAAAAATCACCTTCACTAAAAGATGCATCATTAGATTCTGAGTTCAGGCATAAAAAACTTTATTTTTCTACCTAGTTCCTAGGGCCAGTTATGTTTATAGGATGTTATAAACAAACTCCCCATTCTGTCCTATGGGAACAGGTAGCCTTGCAATAGTGAAAAGCGAAATTGGCAGTAATTCACTATCAGGACATGCCACACACACCAGGGCATGTCCTACCTTTCACATACACTGCACCCTGCCCTGTACCTTGGGCCTACCTTAAGGGTGACTGACATGTAAGAAAACGGAAGGTTAGGGCCTGGCAAGTGAGTACACTTGCCAAGTCAAGATGGCAGCCCCAGACTGCACACAGGCTCTGCAATGGCAGGCCAGAGTTACATTTACAGGCTGCCTGTGTGGGTGGCACAATCCAGTGCTACAGCCCACCAGCAGCATTTGATTTACAGGCCCTGGCACATTCAGTGCACTTCACTAGGGACTGACAAGTATATCAAATATGCCAATCATGGAAACACCAATCCATAACACAATTTACCCAGAGAGCATATGCACTTTAGCACTGATTAGCTGTGGTAAAGTGCCCAGAGTCCTAAAACCAACACAAACAGGTCAGGAAAAAATAGGAGGAAGAAGCAAAACATTTGGGGATAACCCTGCAAAAAGGGCCATTTCCAACACAACCCCCTTCCAGCCTAAAGCCAGGGTAGACCAATCCATACCTCGATGGGCTTCCCTGCTTGGGGCGATAGAACATGGAACCTGGCACGCAACAGCAGGGGTCTATTCCCGTTCTATGCCTCGCTGAACCCAGTTGGATCCCTCTATCCCTACTCTCAGGGCCCACTAAGCTGACCCATTGGGAACCCTTCTCCACACCTGTGGACCCCATCTGTGCAGCGCCTAAACTTACTTTGCTCACATATGTGTCCCAACAGGCTGACAGTACCCACATGGCCAACACTGTGGTGTGGCCCAGTCCACCCCCAGGGTGTGACTCCTGTCCCCTCCCATGGGCAACTCTGTCCACCAGGAAATCAAGCCACAGTGGTCACTGACAGTTGTCAGTGATGAGAGCCAGGCCTTATGCCTTTCAGGCCTCTTTAACCCTTTGTGGTGTCAGAGAGTAGGGGGCGGTAGCCCTAGGTGCCTGGCACCCTTTGTCCACTCTCCCTCCTGCCAGATCAGGTATGGCATCCTGAAACTGGCCCACCAGCCCAAGGTCTGTACCCTGCGGCTGGACAGGAGACTGGGGTGGGCTCTCCCACACCCTCTCCTCCTCCCTGGGGCTATGTACCCTCCCACCTGGAGCGGTACCCCCTTCCAGAATTGTCAGGGCACCTGTGGCAGGCATTCTGCACAATTCTCCCATCAGTTCAGGGCTGCTATCCTGCAACTGGTCCCCCAGCCTAGGGTCTGTACCCTGAGGCTGGACACAGGACTGGGGTGGTCCCTCCCACACGCAGTCCTCCTCCCTGGGGCTCTGTACTCTACCACCTGGAGTGGCACCCCCAGAAGACAAACCGGTAGGGGTACTGTTAGCAGTCGCCCCTTCCTCCAGGTCAGGGGGGACACCCTGAACCTGGTTCTCCAATTCAGGGTATGTAACCTTAGGCTGGACATGTGCCTGGCAACCCAGGACTTCCTGGGGAGTACACCAACCCCCACCAAGGGAAACACACTCCTCATGAGCTGTGCGAGAGTCTGCCTGGTGCAGGTCTCCAGCCTCCTATCCACCTGGCAGAGCATGAAGAGCCCCCCAGGCCAGAAGCGGCATCACCAGGGTCAGTCCTGGGGTGCTCTGACTTCAGAACTGGCAACCCCTGACCCACTGGTCCTTCCACTGGGGACGGCATCCTCCCCTCACTCTTTTCTCTGGACTCATGCACCCCCAACTGGAGCAGTGCTGCCAGACACCAGAACCGGTGGGATGCTCGTTACAGCAGTCCCCCCCAGTTCCCCAGACACTAGGGGATCCCCCTCAATGGGTGGCCTTCCAGTACAGCCTAGGCTCCCCACCTGGTGTTCCCTGATGGAACCACCCAGGTTCTGGGACCGGGTTTCAGGCTTCTTGGGCCGCAGCCCATTCCCACTCCTTCTCCACGGAGACAGGACGTGAGTCCCTACACCCTTCCCACAACACCGGGACCTATCTGGGCTACCACAAACCTTTCCCACCACCCTCGGTTGGGAAAACCTAAGCCACTTCCTTCAGGATCCCCCCCAGAAGCTTCTCCAGACCCTCTGGAATCCACCAAAAGGTCTGCCTCCAGTGCAAGCTCCCTGGGGTCAGTGAACTCACTCCACAGGGTGATGGCATAGCTCAGGAAAACAGGGACTTAAAATATGCTCTCCAACAATTGAATCACACAAACCCACACAGGTGTTAATCAAACTACCCTTCACCCAATCATCCAGTGCCTCAGAAAAGTACCCAACATCATTCTCACAAGACTGGTGAGACAGTGTCTGACTGTTGCTGTCCCTCAACCCAGTACTCTTCTGGCTGGTCTCCATACTCACTTACCAGGGCTTCTATCATGGGGGAACCCCTCTCCCTGCACCTCTCATCTAGAGTCAGTAGAGTGTCCCTCCCACTACCAGGAATATGATCCCCTGTGCCAGTTCCCCAATCCTCTTCAGGGACACTGCGCACCACTGGAGTAACCTTACAATCCTGAACCCCCTGGTGTATGTCAACCCCCTCCATGAAGCACGGCACCAAATCTGTGTGTGTGTGTACCTCACCCTCAGTACTGGACCTAACACTTTTGCTGCCACCATCTGGGCTGGACCTAGCCCTCCCGGCTTCCCAGTCCAGCTCCAACTCTCTTACTTTAAGCTTGTAAGCTAAAATCATTTCCCTTTCCATCAGCTCCAATTGTTTTTTCACCTGGTCCAACTTGAGTCTCCTGGCTCTCCTCCTATTCTCTAGCTAGTCTGGAGATAGACCTGGAGAGGGACTACTGCTGCCTGACCCAGAGGGTACCTACCCTCCCAACAGCTCCTGAGCCCTCAGCACATCTTCCCTTTGAATTGGCTCCCTGGTCTCCACACTAGGATCCTCAGGATGCCCACTGGCATTCCTGGCTGCTACCCAGGCCCTCAGCGCCTTTCGTAGCTCCTCCTTTTTAGTGAGACCTCTCAATGGGACTTTGAGGTCTTTGCAAACTGCCTTCTGTTCCTTTACGGTGTAGATTTCCAACCTATACTCCTCAAAAACAAATTCCAGGAATGTAACTGATGATGCTCTTGACTGAGACATGATGCAGCAGGAAGTTCAATTTCAAAAATAGGGAAAGACAAAAATAGATCAAAAAGGAAAAACCCAGTATGTGGTATGTAATGGTCTGCAATATGGTAGTAGTGCACACCAATCACTGTAAGTCAAGTGCAAAAACAAGTCCTATCCTCACCGCTGACAACCAATGTTAGAAATGGGGGTCTCTAGTTGGCAATGGTTTGCACCTTGTCCAAGTAGGGACCCTTCCTTCTAGACAAGATAAGAGAGTTACACTCCTAAAATAACCCCTGCTCACCCCTTCGTAGCTTGGCACGAGCAGTCAAGCTTATCTTAGAGGCAGTTTGTAAAGCATTTGCACATAACCAATAGTAATACAGTGTAAGCACTACAAAAGGACACCACACCAGTTTAGAAAAATATCCAATATTTTTATATACTTAAGACAAGACCAAAAACGATAAAAATCCACAATACAGTATATAAAAGTCTTCAGTTATCAAAATAACCTTGAAATAAAGTTCCTTGAAGTCGATAGCTCCGTCCAGGGCTATCACAGCGTCGTAAACAAACAAATCCAAACAGTTCTGGCTGACCGCGGCGTCGTGGGCCAGCTACGGTGTCGGGGAGAACCGCAAAACAGTACCTTTAGAAATGCAGGGCGTCGGCAACCTCTCGTTGAGCTTCCGAAAGCACGGCGTCCACAGGTGTCGGTTCCGGTGGTCGGTGCAGGAGTCGTCAGGCCTTCGAAGTCACATGCATTGCAGATCGAACTCCTCGCGGTTGAAGTCAGGAGCGCTGGCGTCGGCGGGCGTTGGGGTCTGTGGTGCGAAGTGCAGCAGTGCGGCGTGTGATGCGCTCAGGTCACGGTGTGAGCAGCGGCTCGATGGCGGCGTCAGATGGCGTCGTCAGTGAGACCAGGGTCGAGGTGCAAAGTGATGCGGTGCTCGTCGCGGTGCTGGCAGGTCACGGTGCAAGCAGCGTCGTCGTCGTTGCTGAAGCGCTGTCGTCGGCTGATGAACTGGAGTGGATGGCACCGGCGTCGGTAGGCCAAGGCTGCGGTGTGGGATGAGGGCAGTGCGTCGTGTAGCTTTACGAGCGAGTGCCCTCGAACAACGGTGCAGGCAGCGGCGTTGATGTCGGCGTGAAGCAGCATCATCGGGGATACCAAGGTGGCGTCGTGAAGCAAGGCGGTGCGGAGTGCGGTGCCCACAGGTCGCGGTGCGAGCAGCGGCTCGGTGGCGGCATCAGATGGCATCGTCAGTGAGACCAGGGTCACGGTGCGGCGTTGTGGCGGTGCCCTCTGCGGTGCCTTCAGGACACGGAGTCAGCAGCGACGTCGTAGACGGCATCGGGCTGCTTTTTCTTCTGTTGCAGCACAAAACACACAGTCCCCAGTGCTGAGGGCAGAAGAACTTGAAGTCTTTGCTGTTCCTGAGACTTCTTGAACAGGGGGCAAGCTCTACCTCAAGCCCTTGGAGATACTCAAAGAAAGAAGTTGTAGAAAGTTCAGTCCAGTACTTTCACTGCCCAAGACAGAAGCAGCCACTGCAGGCCAACACAGCAAAGCACTCAGCAAAGTGGAAGTTCCTCCTCACAGCTTTTTCAGCTCTTCTTCTTGGCAGACTTCTTGGTCCAAAAGAGTTCTAAAGTTCAGGGGTTTGGGCCCCACTATTTATAGGCCAAAACCTTTGTCCTCTCAGGCAGAGAGTGTCTGTGCCCAGCCAGAACCATTTGTACCCTCTCTGGTGTGGCTTCCTGGCAGGAGGTGGAGACGGCATTGTGAGACGCAGAATTTGCCCATTCAGGTGAAAGGAAATCTCCTCCCCCTACTCTAAATGTAGCCCAGGTCTATTCAGCCCTTTCCTGACCCAAGATAGACTATCTGGAGCCACTGCTCCTCCCCAGCCCCTGTCATCCCAAAACCAGACAGTCAATCCACATTCCCAGCAGAGGCCTACTGGGTGGCTGAGCAAGAAAATACCTACTTTCTTAAAGTGGTATTTTCAAACACAGAATGTAAAAATCACCTTCACTAAAAGATGCATCTTTATATTCTGAGTTCAGGAATACTAAACTTTATTTTTCTACCTAGTTCCTAGGGCCAGTTATGTTAATAGGATGTTATAAACAAACTCCCCATTCTGTCCTATGGGAACAGGTAGCCTTGCAATAGTGAAAAACGAAATTGGCAGTAATTCACTATCAGGACATGCCACACATACCAGGGCATGTCCTACCTTTCACATACACTGCACCCTGCCCACAGGGGTACCTTGGGCCTACCTTAGGGGTGACAGACATGTAAGAAAAGGGAAGGTTAGGGCCTGGCAAGTGAGTACACTTGCCAAGTCGTTTTGGCAGTCCCAGACTGCACACATGCTCTGCAATGGCAGGCCAGAGTTACATTTACAGGCTGCTTGTGTGGGTGGCACAATCCAGTGCTGCAGCCCACCAGCAGCATTTGATTTACAGGCCCTGGCACACTCAGTGCACTTCACTAGGGACTGACAAGTATATCAAATATGCCAATCATGGAAACACCAATCCATAACACAATTTACCCAGAGAGCATATGCACTTGAGCACTGATTAGCTGTGGTAAAGTGCCCAGAGTCCTAAAACCAACACAAACAGGTCAGGAAAAAATAGGAGGAAGAAGCAAAACGTTTGGGGATAACCCTGCAAAAAGGGCAATTTTCAACACAACCCCCTTCCAGCCTAAAGCCAGGGTAGACCAATCCATACCTCGATGGGCTTCCCTGCTTGGGGCGATAGAACATGGAACCTAGCGCGCAACAGCAGGGGTCTATTCCTGTTCTTTGCCTCCCTGAACCCAGTTGGATCCCTCTATCCATACTCTCAGGGCCCACTAAGCTGACCCATGGGGAACCCTTCTCCACACCTGTGGACCCCATCTGTGCAGCGCCTACACTTACTTTGCTCACAGATGTGTCCCAACAGGCTGACAGTACTCACATGGCCAACACTGTGGTGTGGCCCAGTCCACCCCCGGGGTGTGACTCCTGTCCCCTCCCAGGGGCAACTCTGTCCACCAGGAAAGCAAGCCACAGTGGTCACTGACAGCTGTCAGTGATGAGAGCCAGGCCTTATTCCTTTCAGGCCTCTTTAACCTCTATGGTGTCAGAGAGTGGGGGGCGGTAGCCCTAGGTGCCTGGCACCCTTTGTCCACTCTCCCTCCTGCCAGATCAGGTATGGCATCCTGAAACTGGCCCACCAGCCCAAGGTCTGTACCCTGCGGCTGGACAGGAGACTGGGGTGGGCTCTCCCATACCCTCTCCTCATCCGTGGAGCTATGTACCCTCCCACCTGGAGCGGTACCCCCTTCCAGAATTGTCAGGGCACCTGTGGCAGGCGTTCTGCACAATTCTCCCATCAGTTCAGGGCTGCTATCCTGCAACTGGTCCCCCAGCCTAGGGTCTGTACCCTGAGGCTGGACACAGGACTGGGGTGGTCCCTCCCACACGCAGTCCTCCTCCCTGGGGCTCTGTACTCTACCACCTGGAGTGGCACCCCAGAAGACAAACCGGTAGGGGTACTGTTAGCAGTCGCCCCTTCCTCCAGGTCAGGGGGACACCCTGAACCTGGTCCTCCAACTCAGGGTCTGTAACCTTAGGCTGGACAAGTGCCTGGCAACCCAGGACTTCCCGGGGAGTACACCAACCCCCACCAAGGGAAACACACTCCTCATGAGCTGTGTGAGAGTCTGCCTGGCGCAGGTCTCCAGCCTCCTATCCACCTGGCAGAGCATGAAGACCCCCCCAGGCCAGAAGCGGCATCACCAGGGTCAGTCCTGGGGTGCTCTGACTTCAGAGCTGGCAACCCCTGACACACTGGTCCTTCCACTGCGGACGGCATCCTCCCCTCACCCTTTTCTCTGGACTCATGCACCCTCCAACTGGAGCGGTGCTGCCAGACACCAGAACCGGTGGGATGCTCGTTACAGCAGTCCCCCCCCAGTTCCCCAGACACTAGGGGATCCCCCTCAATGGGTTGCCTTCTAGTACAGCCTAGGCTCCCCACCTGGTGTTCCCTCATGGAACCACCCAGGCTCTGGGACCGGGTTTCAGGCTTCTTGGGCCACAGCCCATTCCCACTCCTTCTCCACGGAGACAGGACGTGAGTCCCTACATCCTTCCCACAACACTGGGACCTATCTGGGCTACCACAAACCTTTCCCACCACCCTCGGTTGGGAAAACATAAGCCACTTCCTTCAGGATCACCCCCAGATGCTTCTCCAGACCCTCTGGAATCCACCAAAAGGTCTGCCTCCAGTGCAAGCTCCCTGGGGTCAGTGAACTCACACTCCACAGGGTGTTGGCATAGCTCTGGAAAACAGGGACTTAAAATATGCTCTCCAACAATTGAATCACACAAACCCACACAGGTGTTAACCAAACTACCCTTCAACCAACCATCCAGTGCCTCAGAAAAGTACCCAGCATCATTCTCACAAGACTGGTGAGACAGTGTCTAACTGTTGCTGTCCCTCAACCCGTACTCTTCTGGCTGGTCTCCATACTCACTTACCAGGGCTTCTATCATGGGGGAACCCCTCTCCCTGCACCTCTCATCTAGAGTCAGTAGAGTGTCCCTCCCACTACCAGGAATATGATCCCCTATGCCAGTTCCCCAATCCTCTTCAGGGACACTGCGCACCACTGGAGTAACCTTACAATCCTGAACCCCCTGGTGTATGTCAACCCCCTCCATGAAGCACGGCACCAAATCTGTGTGTGTGTGTACCTCACCCTCAGTACTGGACCTAACACTTTTGCTGCCACCATCTGGGCTGGACCTAGCCCTCCCGGCTTCCCAGTCCAGCTCCAGCTCTCTTACTTTAAGCTCGTAAGCTAAAATCATTTCCCTTTCCATCAGCTCCAATTGTTTTTTCACCTGGTCCAACTTGAGTCTCCTGGCTCTCCTCCTATTCTCCAGCTAGTCTGGAGATAGACCTGGAGAGGGACTACTGCTGCCTGACCCAGAGGGTACCTACCCTCCCAACAGCTCCTGAGCCCTCAGCACATCTTCCCTTTGAATTGGCTCCCTGGTCTCCACACTAGGATCCTCAGGATGCCCACTGGCATTCCTGGCTGCTACCCAGGCCCTCAGCGCCTTTCGTAGCTCCTCCTTTTTAGTGAGACCTCTCAATGGGACTTTGAGGTCTTTGCAAACTGCCTTCTGTTCCTTTACGGTGTAGATTTCCAACCTATACTCCTCAAAAACAAATTCCAGGAATGTAACTGATGATGCTCTTGACTGAGACATGATGCAGCAGGAAGTTCAATTTCAAAAATAGGGAAAGACAAAAATAGATCAAAAGGAAAAACCCAGTATGTGGTATGTAATGGTCTGCAATATGGTAGTAGTGCACACCAATCACTGTAAGTCAAGTGCAAAAACAAGTCCTATCCTCACCGCTGACAACCAATGTTAGAAATGGGGGTCTCTAGTTGGCAATGGTTTGCACCTTGTCCAAGTAGGGACCCTTCCTTCTAGTCAAGATAAGAGAGTTACACTCCTAAAATAACCCCTGCTCACCCCTTCGTAGCTTGGCACGAGCAGTCAAGCTTATCTTAGAGGCAGTTTGTAAAGCATTTGCACATAACCAATAGTAATACAGTGTAAGCACTACAAAAGGACACCACACCAGTTTAGAAAAATATCCAATATTTTTATATACTTAAGACAAGACCAAAAACGATAAAAATCCACAATACAGTATATAAAAGTCTTCAGTTATCAAAATAACCTTGAAGTCGATAGCTCCGTCCAGGGCTATCACAGCGTCGTAAACAAACAAATCCAAACAGTTCTGGCTGACCGCGGCGTCGTGGGCCAGCTACGGTGTCGGGGAGACCCGCAAAACAGTACCTTTAGAAATGCAGGGCGTCGGCGACCTCTCGTTGAGCTTCCGAAAGCACGGCGTCCACAGGTGTCGGTTCCGGTGGTCGGTGCAGGAGTCGTCAGGCCCTCGAAGTCACAGGCATTGCAGATCGAACTCCTCGCGATTGAAGTCAGGAGCGCTGGAGTGCGGACGTTGGGTGCTGTGGTGCGAAGTGCAGCAGTGTGGCGTGCGATGCCCTCAGGTCGCGGTGTGAGCAGCGGCTCGATGGCGGCATCAGATGGCGTCGCCGGTGAGACCAGGGTCGCGGTGCGAAGTGATGAAGGGCTCGTCGTGGTGCTGGCATGTCATGGTGCAATCAGCGTCGTCATCGTTGCTGAAGCGCTGTCGTCGGCTGACGAACTGGAGTCGATGGCGCCGGCGTCGGTAGGCCATGGCTGCGGTGCGGGATGAGGGCAGTGCGTCGTGTAGTTTTACAAGGAGTGCCCTCGAACCCCGCTGCAGGCAGCGGCGTTGATGTCGGCGTGAAGCAGCATCCTCGGGGATACCAAGGTGGCGTCGTGAAGCAAGGCGGTGCGGAGTGCGGTGCCCACAGGTCGCGGTGCGAGAAGCGGCTCGGTGGCGGCGTCAGATGGTGTCATCAGTGAGACCAGGGTCACGGTGCGGCGTTGCGGCAGTGCCCTCTGCGGTGCCTTCAGGACACAGAGTCGGCAGCGGTGACGTAGACAGCATCAGGCTGCTTTTTCTTCTGTTGCAGCACAAAACACACAGTCCCCAGTGCTGAGGGCAGAAGAACTTGAAGTCTTTGCTGTTCCTGAGACTTCTTGAACAGGGGGCAAGCTCTACCTCAAACCCTTGGAGATACTCAAAGAAAGAAGTTGTAGAAAGTTCAGTCCAGTCCTTTCACTGCCCAAGACAGAAGCAGCCACTGCAGGCCAACACAGCAAAGCACTCAGCAAAGTGGTAGTTCCTCGTCACAGCTTCTTCAGCTTTTCTTCTTGGCAGTCTTCTTGGTCCAAAAGAGTTCTAAAGTTCAGGGGTTTGGCCCCACATTTTATAGCCCCAGGCAGAGAGTGTCTGTGCCCAGCCAGAACCAGTTCTGCCCACTCTGGTGTGGCTTCCTGGCAGGAGGTGGAGACGGCATTGTCAGAGGCAGACCAGGCCCATTCATGTGAAAGGAAATCTCCTCCCCCTACTCTAAATGTAGCCCAGGTCTATTCAGCCTTTTCCTGACCAAGATAGACTATCTGGAGCCACTGCTCCTACCCAGCCCCAGTCATCCCAAAACCAGACAGTCAATCCACAATCCCAGCAGAGGCCTACTGGGTGGCTAAGCAAGAAAATACCTACTTTCTAAAAGTGGTATTTTCAAACACAGAGTGTAAAAATCACCTTCACTAAAAGATGCATCATTAGATTCTGAGTTCAGGTATACTAAACTTTATTTTTCTACCTAGTTCCTAGGGCCAGTTATGTTTATAGGATGTTATAAACAAACTCCCCATTCTGTCCTATGGGAACAGGTAGCCTTGCAATAGTGAAAAGCGAAATTGGCAGTAATTCACTATCAGGACATGCCACACACACCAGGGCATGTCCTACCTTTCACATACACTGCACCCTGCCCTGTACCTTGGGCCTACCTTAAGGGTGACTGACATGTAAGAAAACGGAAGGTTAGGGCCTGGCAAGTGAGTACACTTGCCAAGTCGAGATGGCAGTCCCAGACTGCACACAGGCTCTGCAATGGCAGGCCAGAGTTACATTTACAGGCTGCCTGTGTGGGTGGCACAATCCAGTGCTACAGCCCACCAGCAGCATTTGATTTACAGGCCCTGGCACACTCAGTGCACTTCACTAGGGACTGACAAGTATATCAAATACGCCAATCATGGAAACACCAATCCATAACACAATTTACCCAGAGAGCATATGTACTTTAGCACTGATTAGCTGTGGTAAAGTGCCCAGAGTCCTAAAACCAACACAAACAGGTCAGGAAAAAATAGGAGGAAGAAGCAAAACGTTTGGGGATAACCCTGCAAAAAGGGCCATTTCCAACACAACCCCCTTCCAGCCTAAAGCCAGGGTAGACCAATCCATACCTCGATGGGCTTCCCTGCTTGGGGCGATAGAACATGGAACCTGGCCCGCAACAGCAGGGGTCTATTCCCGTTCTATGCCTCGCTGAACCCAGTTGGATCCCTCTATCCATACTCTCAGGGCACACTAAGCTGACCCATTGGGAACCCTTCTCCACAACTGTGGACCCCATCTGTGCAGCGCCTAAACTTACTTTGCTCACATATGTGTCCCAACAGGCTGACAGTACCCACATGGCCAACACTGTGGTGTGGCCCAGTCCACCCCCAGTGTGTGACTCCTGTCCCCTCCCAGGGGCAACTCTGTCCACCAGGAAATCAAGCCACAGTGGTCACTGACAGTTGTCAGTGATGAGAGCCAGGCCTTATGCCTTTTAGGCCTCTTTAACCCTTTGTGGTGTCAGAGAGTAGGGGGCGGTAGCCCTAGGTGCCTGGCACCATTTGTCCTCTCTCCCTCCTGCCAGATCAGGTATGGCATCCTGAAACTGACCCACCAGCCCAAGGTCTGTACCCTGCGGCTGGACAGGAGACTGGGGTGGGCTCTCCCACACCCTCTCCTCCTCCCTGGGGCTATGTACCCTCCAACCTGGAGCGGTACCCCCTTCCAGAATTGTCAGGGCACCTGTGGCAGGCGTTCTGCACAATTCTCCCATCAGTTCAGGGCTGCTATCCTGCAACTGGTCCCCCAGCCTAGGGTCTGTACCCTAAGGCTGGTCACAGGACTGGGGTGGTCCCTCCCACACGCAGTCCTCCTCCCTGGGGCTCTGTACTCTACCACCTGGAGTGGCACCCCCAGAAGACAAACCGGTAGGGGTACTGTTAGCAGTCGCCCCTTCCTCCAGGTCAGGGGGGACACCCTGAACCTGGTCCTCCAACCCAGGGTCTGTAACCTTAGGCTTTTACATGTGCCTGGCAAGCCAGGACTTCCCGGGGAGTACACCAACCCCCACCAAAGGAAACACACTCCTTATGAGCTGTGCGAGAGTCTGCCTGGTGCAGGACTCCAGCCTCCTCTCAACCTGGCAGAGCATGAAGACCCACCAGGCCAGAAGCGGCATCACCAGGGTCAGTCGTGGGGTGCTCTGACTTCAGAGCTGGCAACCCCAGACCCACTGGTCCTTCCACCGGGGACGGCATCCTCCCCTCACCCTTTTCTCTGGACTCATGCACCCCCCAACTGGAGCGGTGCTGCCAGACACCAGACCAGTGGGACGCTCATTACAGCAGTCCCCCCCAGTTCCCCAGACACTAGGGGATCCCGCTCAATTGGTGGCCTTCCAGTACAGCCTAGGCTCCCCACCTGGTGTTCCCTCATGGAACCACCCAGGCTCTGGGACCGGGTTTCAGGCATCTTGGGCCGCAGCCCATTCCCACTCCTTCTCCATGGAGACAGGACTTGAGTCCCTACACCCTTCCCATGACACCGGGACCTATCTGGGCTAACACAAGCCTGTCCCACCACCCTCGGTTGGGAAATACCTAAGCCACTTCCTTCAGGATCACCCCCAGATGCTTCTCCAGACCCTCTGGAATGCACCAAAAGGTCTGCCTCCAGTGCAAGCTCTCTGGGGTCAGAGAACTCACACTCCACCGGGTGTTGGCATAGCTCTGGAAAACAGGGACTTAAAATATGCTCTCCAACAATTGAATCACACAGCCCAACACAGGTGTTAACCAAACTACCCTTCACCCAACCATCAATTGCCTCAGAAAAGTACCCCACATCATTCTCACAAGACTGGTGAGACAGTGTCTGACTGTTGCTGTCCCTCAACCCATACTCTTCTGGCTGGTCTCCATACTCACTTACCAGGGCTTCTATCATGGGGGAACCCCTCTCCCTGCACCTCTCATCTAGAGTCAGTAGAGTGTCCCTCCCACTACCAGGAATATGATCCCCTGTGCCAGTTCCCCAATCCTCTTCAGGGACACTGCGCACCACTGGAGTAACCTTACAATCCTGAACCCCCTGGTGTATGTCAACCCCTCCTTGAAGCACAGCACCAAATCTGTGTGTGTGTGTACCTCACCCTCAGTACTGGACCTAACACTTTTGCTGCCACCATCTGGGCTGGACCTAGCCCTCCCGGCTTCCCAGTCCAGCTCTCTTACTTTAAGCTCGTAAGCTAAAATCATTTCCCTTTCCATCAGCTCCATTTGTTTTTTCACCTGGTCCAACTCGAGCCTTCTGGCTCTCCACCTATTCTCCAGCTCCTCTGGAGAGGGACTACTGCTGCCTGACCCAGAGGGTACCTCCCCTCCCAACAGCTCCTGAGCCCTCAGCACATCTTCCCTTTGAATTGGCTCCCTGGCCTCCACACTAGGATCCTCAGGATGCCCACTGGCATTCCTGGCTGCTACCCAGGCCCCCAGCGCCTTTCGTAGCTCTTCCTTTTTGGTGAGACCTATCAATGAGAATTTGAGGTTTTTGCAAACTGCCTTCTGTTCCTTTATGGTGTAGATTTCCAACCTATACTCCTCAAAAACAAATTCCAGGAATGTAACTGACGATGCTCTTGACTGAGACATGATGCAGTAGGAAGTTCAAGTTCAAAATTAGGGAAAGACAAAAATAGATCAAAAAGGAAAAACCCAGTATGTGGTATGTAATGGTCTGCGATATGGTAGTAGTGCACACCAATCACTGTAAGTCAAGTGCAAACGCAAGTCCTATCCTCAACGCTGACAACCAATGTTAGAAATGGGGGTCTCTAGTTTGCAATGGTTTGCACGTTGTCCAAGTAGGGACCCTTCCTTCTAGTCAGGATAAGAGATTTACACTCCTAGAATAACCCCTGCTCACCCCCTTCGTAGCATGGCACGAGCAGTCAAGCTTATCTTAGAGGCAGTTTGTAAAGCATTTGCACATAACCAATAGTAATACAATGTAAGCACTACAAAAGGACACCACACCAGTTTAGAAAAATATCCAATATTTTTATATACTTAAAACAAGACCAAAAACGATACAAATCCACAATACAGTATATAAAAGTCTTCAGTTATCAAAATAACCTTGAAATAAAGTTCCTTGAAGTCGATAGCTCCGTCCAGGGCTATCACAGCGTCGTAAACAAACAAATCCAAACAGTTCTGGCTGACTGCGGCGTCGTGGGCCAGCTACGGTGTCGGGGAGAACCGCAAAACAGTACCTTTAGAAATGCAGGGCGTCGGCAACCTCTCGTTGAGCTTCCGAAAGCACGGCGTCCACAGGTGTCGGTGGTCGGTGCAGGAGTCGTCAGGCCCTCGAAGTCACACACATTGCAGATCGAACTCCTCGCGGTTGAAGTCAGGCGCGCTGGCGTCGGCGGGCGTCGGGTGCTGTGGTGCGAAGTACAGCAGTGCGGCGTGCGATGCCCTCAGGTCGCGTTGCGAGCAGCGGCTCAATGGCAGCGTCGGCGTCGTCAGTGAGACCAGGGTCGGGGTGCAAAGTGATGCGGTGCTCGTCGCGGTGCTGGCAGGTCACGGTGCAAGCAGCGTCGTTGTTGTTGCTGAAGCGCTGTCGTCGGCTGATGAACTGGAGTCGATGGCGCCGGCGTCGGTAGGCCAAGGCTGCGGTGTGGGATGAGGGTGGTGCGTCGTATAGCTTTACGAGCGGTGCCCTCGAACCACGGTGCAGGCAGCGGCGTTGATGTCGGCGTGAAGCAGCATCATCGGGGATACCAAGGTGGCGTCGTGAAGCAAGGCGGTGCGGAGTGCGGTGCCCACAGGTCGCGGTGCGAGCAGCAGCTTGGTGGCGGCATCAGATGGCATCGTCGGTGAGACCAGGGTCACGGTGCAGCGTTGTGGCGGTGCCCTCTGCGGTGCCTTCAGGATATGGAGTCAGCAGCGACGTCGTAGACGGCGTCGGGTTTCTTTTTCTTCTGTTGCAGCACAAAACACACAGTCCTCAGTGCTGAGGGCAGAAGAACTTGAAGTCTTTGCTGTTCCTGAGACTTCTTCAACAGGGGGCAAGCTCTACCTCAAGCCCTTGGAGATACTCAAAGAAAGAAGTTGTAGAAAGTTCAGTCCAGTCCTTTCACTGCCCAAGACAGAAGCAGCCACTGCAGGCCAACACAGCAAAGCACTCAGCAAAGTGGTAGTTCCTCTTCACAGCTTCTCCAGCTCTTCTTCTTGGCAGCCTTCTTGGTCCAAAAGAGTTCTAAAGTTCAAGGGTTGGGCCCCACTATTTATAGCCCAAAACCTTTGTCCTCTCAGGCAGAGAGTGTCTGTGCCCAGCCAGAACCATTTGTGCCCTCTCTGGTGTGGCTTCCTGGCAGGAGGTGGAGACGGCATTGTGAGACGCAGAATTTGCCCATTCAGGTGAAAGGAAATCTCCTCCCCCTACTCTAAATGTAGCCCAGGTCTATTCAGCCCTTTCCTGACCCAAATAGACTATCTGGAGCCACTGCTCCTCCCCAGCACCTGTCATCCCAAAACCAGACAGTCAATCCACATTCCCAGCAGAGGCCTACTGGGTGGCTGAGCAAGAAAATACCTACTTTCTTAAAGTGGTATTTTCAAACACAGAATGTAAAAATCACCTTCACTAAAAGATGCATCTTTATATTCTGAGTTCAGGAATACTAAGCTTTATTTTTCTACCTAGTTCCTAGGGCCAGTTATGTTAATAGGATGTTATAAACAAACTCCCCATTCTGTCCTATGGGAACAGGTAGCCTTGCAATAGTGAAAAACGAAATTGCCAGTAATTCACTATCAGGACATGCCACACACACCAGGGCATGTCATACCTTTCACATACACTGCACCCTGCCCACAGGGGTACCTTTGGCCTACCTTAGGGGTGACTGACATGTAAGAAAAGGGAAGGTTAGGACCTGGCAAGTGAGTACACTTGCCAAGTCGACATGGCAGTCCCAGGCCAGAGTTACATTTACAGGCTGCTTGTGTGGGTGGCACAATCCAGGGACTGACAAGTAAATCAAATATGCCAATCATGGAAACACCAATCCATAACACAATTTACCCAGAGAGCATATGCACTTTAGCGCTGATTAGCAGTGGTAAAGCGCCCAGAATCCTAAAACCAACACAAACAGATCAGGAAAAAATAGGAGGAAGAAGCAAAAAGTTTGGGGATAACCCTGCAAAAAGGGCAATTTCTAACAAATATAAGTACTTAGGGGTCTGGTTTGAAAGGTCTCTGAAATGGCATACGCATATGGAGGCCCTAAAAGCTAGGGCCTACGTATTGGTGTGTGGTCTGAAAAAATGTAATTGAGTTTATGGAGAGATGTCCCATAGACCACTGATGAAACCTTATAGTGCCATGATACCCCCTCAATTACAATATGGAGCAGAATTGTTGTGCCTAAGTGGCAAGAGTGCATGGGATAATGAGGATGGGATGTGCTTGAAAACCCTAATGTCCCTACCAGGCTCGGCCATGATACAGGCAATAAGAATGCAGTTGGGTATGACCTCATGGAATATACAGGCCCAAGTGGCATTAATAAGATTTTGGGAAAGACTTCTGAAGATAATAAAGTTTCCCAATGGTGTAAGAAGGAGTTTGAGCACAGTGACTTAAAATGGGCCAAAGGAGTTAGAAAAAAATTTGAATCAATATGTGGAAATTTGAAGGTGAGTCTATGCCACCAGATGTAACAACCAGAGGTTACTAAGAGTGAATTAAGAGCCTTAGGGAAAGAACGCTCTCGGAAAGAAGATTGGCAGTATTTGAGAGAGAAAAAATCAACACAATTTATTTTAAGTAGCTGGCAGAAGGAAACTTGGTTCCCATATTTGGAGAGATTACCTAATTGTTGGCTCAGATGTGAAATACTAAGATTAAGAATTGGTATCAATCCCTGGATAACAAATGAGAGAATAAAAAAGGAAGGGATACAACCTGATGGGAAATGTACGTGTAATGTGGGTACAAAATGTGATATCATGCACATACTATTAGATTGTTTAAACTTTTTACCATTGCGAAAAGTGTTTCTACGCCCTATTTTTCTAAAATACGGAATTATGTGCTGCACCCAAGCCATAGAACGTCTTGTTTATATTTGTAACCTTGATATCGCAATAGCTATTGGAAGGTATATGGCTGCCACAAAAAAGTTTTATATGGTGTAATTAGTCAAACAATGAAACCATGGAGAAGTAAGGAACAATGCGAAGAGGAAGGACCTCAGCTCGATTCGAGCAGAATAATTGTAAATAGGATAATTATCTTTTAGGGTTTTTTAATTTATCCTTTTATCAGGTATGTATTAAGAGGTGGTGTGATTATACCGTACATATATTGTGGGGCTGAGCAGGGAAGTGTTATGAACATTTACCTGATCTATCTTTAAGGATGGTAGTTTTAATAATATTGGTTGATGAAATTATTTATGATATTAGAGTGTATATAAATTGATTGTTCTTGTGTTGTTTAAAGACTAATGGTCTAAATAAACATTATCTTGACTGACTGATTGACTGACTGACAGTGGTAAAGTGCCCAGAGTCCTATAGCCAACAAAAACAGGTCAGGAAAAAATAGGAGGAAGAAGCAAAACGTTTGGGGATAACCCTGCAAAAAGGGCCAAGTCCAACACACCCACCAGAAAAGCTTTGCAAAAGGGACATTGACAAGACCAATCCCCCAACTTCCGACTATCCTGGCTGGTGTATTTGCCACCAAAAATATAATTTTAAGAGATGGCTATTGTAAGTCAACCATAATCCCATTCTTAGACTTCTTTCTCACTCACATCAGAAAAGGCCTTATGAGAGGAAATGGAGAAAAGCCACACAAGAGGCCCTGTGGTCACTGACATGAAAGTGTGTCTATCGCCCAAGCCTGCAACTCCCTTTCCTTTGCATAAAATTTCTGAAGTTTGGCATTAAAACGTGAGGCAAAAAGATCCACCACCAGAAGACCCCAGCAAAGAATCAAGCGAGAAAACACTTTCGGATCTTAGGTGAATTCCAGAGCAGACTGAATTTCCCTGCTGAGAAAGTCTGCTATCACATTGGAGGTCCCTTGAATATGAATTGCTCTCAGAGATAGAAGGGAGCCCTGAGACCAAGAAAACATTTTGTGAGCTAACCTTTTCAAGCTCCTGTATTGTTTTCTCCCCTGCCTGCTCACATAAGCCTTGGCTGTGACATTGTCCGTCCTCACTAGGACTGCCTTCCCATGAAGACAAGAGCTGAAGATGAGAAGAGCCCTTCTTATTGCCTCTATTTTTCCACAGTTCGGGGATTGGAGAGCCTAGCCTTTCCTGGGATCAAGGAAAGGGGAGCTGGAGGAGGGGGGAATATAGGGGCCGGCAGGGGTGGGGAGCCAGTGAGGTGGTCCCCATTGTTGCTCTCGATGCTGGGTGGGTTGGAGAGGGCCCCCAAAGCACTACAATCTCTGTGGCATCTCCAACAAGTTCTACCAGCACCTCATTTCCGGCTTAGGGGTAGGGCCTTAAAAACAACATATGGAGACGCTCAGACCACTTGAGGGGCCCAGCTTTAGTGTTGATAGCGCAGTGCTGGAGTGGAGGGATGAGGAGGGACAGGAGGAAGAGGATGGGGAGGGCGTGTTTGTGTAGTGGTAGAGGATGATTTGAGGTCGGAGGCCTCCAGCTATGACCTACATGAAACAAGGTGGAGAACAAGGGTGTGTGGGCATGGTGAGGGGGTTATTCGGCGGGAGGGGTGGGGCAGAGATGGGGTTCATGGCAGGGCATCAGGCACAGGTGTGTGAGAGAGGCATAGGAGGTAGACAGGGCAAGGTAAGTAAGGGGAGTTGGCTTTGGGTGCCAGAGCAGGAAGAAGAGCAGATAGATAGGGACATTAACATTGGCATGCTGGACCTACCTTTTCTTTTTCAGGAACAGGGTCACAGCAGTCATGCAAACTCAGGAGAGTCGTATGCAGCTCACTGACTCCAAGGGGATGAGATGGCAGGGTCTCGGGCAGCCAGCCGGAAGCCGGTGTGGGATGGCTACAACACTGCCAAAATAAGGTTTGGGGTGGACTCAGTAGTACAGCAATCAGGACGGCTCAATGCAGCCCCTGGGACGGTGGCATCAAGCAGCAGCAGGTGGGGAGCAGACAGAAGAGCGTAATACGTCACATTGGCCTCCCACAGGTAGCGCATTAATTTTTGCATGGAAGGTAGACACCGGTATGGATACCCAGGGCGAGGAGCCCAGGGGGTTTTGCATGTAGGTGAAGATCAGGACAGTTAGACTATGATGAGAGTTTGGAAGCAGGTGAAGTAGTGGAGGATGAGGTGCATGAAGAACACAGGTGGTGGTCAAGTGGCATGGGGGCTCAGATAATGTAGTTGTTTCTAGTGTGTTGCAGAAGCGTCATGGTGCTCGAGGAAACACACAGTGGAAGGCAGCAGTTGGCGGCGCCTATTCACAACTGGTTGAGTGGCTGTATCTGGAGTGGAGGCTGACCTTGATGCCGGGTTAGAGGGTCCAGGAGGTGCTGGGCAAAAGGTAATCAACACACACAAGGTGTCCGCGGGGGTGAGCAGTGCGGGGACGGGGGTAGTGAGGATATGCGTTTAAGGAGAGGTTTGTACGTAAAAGATGCTGGGGTAAGTACAGAGGTGCCAACAGAGGAGAAGAAGTCCAGGGTGGGTCTTGTGCAAACAGAAGGGTTAGGGGGGCAGACACAGCAAACCAGGGATTCCACAATCTGGGCAAAAGAAGAACAGAGTATGGTGCAGGGAAAATAAGAGGAGCCGGTGGGGCAGGACAAGACAGGGGCAGAGGGCACAGGAGCAAAAGAGAGTAAGGAACTAAAAATTAAGAATTTGCCATACATAGTTGTGATTAAGCCTCTGGGAGCACATTTAAGGTTGGCACCCAAGGAGAATATATGAAAAGGGGAGTACGTAAAAACGCTCAAGCTTCTTCACAAGGAACTTAGGGTGAAAGGGGGGTCCAAAGAGGAGGAATTTGAATTGTCAAAATGGCCTAGGGTGCTTACAACAATTGAGAACTGTACAGCAGCTTTTTTGATTATTGCGAGTGTATAGTGCAAAAAATATCCAGAGCGGTGTATTTCCCTATTAAAATATATGAACATGATATGCAGAGCGCATATTATGTATGGGGGTATGCCTGAACACATTGTGACAAGGAGTTTTGGGCATGCCTAGCGTCGGATCCTGAGACAAAATGGGAGGAATTGACACCAACTTATACCAACTGACCATGGGTTCTGTAAAGTTTAGTAAAACTGCATTTATGGTGAGTTGGCTACCAATGCTTTATAGCCCTTTCAGGCTCACCCCACCCAGGGTGGGGTGGGGATGGTGGGCAAGACACAGGGAGGAGCGATTGGCTAGTGTTGGGATTTTAACTAAGGCTCTTGTACAAGAGAGTACTGCAAGTTACGGCTCAAATGTTCTATGTGTGTGGGCAGACACCACCTTGTGCAGTGCTATGGGGCAGACAGTAGTGGACAGAACACCCAGGCAGGACAATGGAATCAACACCAATGGGCACACAGTGGACAGCAGGGGAATCAGGCAGCAGGAAACAGAGGAGGCCATGAGGCACATGGAAATATGGGCAAAGGCCCATATGCTAATTGATGGCAGATGACTGGAAGGCTGCTTGGCATGGTACCACAACGAAGGGGACGTAAAGTTGTTGAGCAATCGCTTTCGGTGAGGGTTACGACTGGAGTACAAGGGCCCCATAGAGGTGAGATGGGCGGAGAACTTGAAATCTGCACAGTAACATTAACAAGAAGTGCAGGCAAAGCTCAGGAAAGAGGTACAGGAGGGCAGAATGACAGAAGGCTGGGCCACTCGAGAAGTGGCCTATGCCCAATTTGATCGTATCTCCTATTGGGGTAGTGCCCAAAAAGAAAAAGGCCAGTTTTGGCTTATACAACACTTGTCATGGCTATAGTGGAGCTCAGTAAATGCTTTTATTGCAGGGGAGATTACCTCAGTATCATATTCCTTGGTGGATGTGGCTATGGCCTTGGTGGAGAAGACCGGAAGGGGTGTACTCATGGCAAAGCAGGGGCGTAGCCACAGAGGGGCATTTGAGGGCCGGGCCTGCCCATAAGAATCTTTGGCCCCCCCCAATCGACTGAGGCACCTGGCACAGTATAGAGGTGAGGGAGTTCAGAAGGTGAATGAGCAATAAAAGTTCATTTAAGTTTTTTTTTTTTCTTGTTACATTTGCTGCGTGTTCCAAGACAGGTTAAATAAATTGATGCTTATTCTTTTATGGTAGAGATGTTTGCTTTTCTTCCTTTGAATGCAAAGTGAGAGGATTTTGTAAACTGAACTATGTGACAATCTCTCTTTGGTACATATAGGCCCACAGGAAATAGGCAGCATTGGAAGTCTAAATTATGGAGCAATATTAACTAAAGTATGTGGCAACAAAACACGAATTATTCTGTTTAATCCGGGACATTTTTTAATAGTATCACTTCATAATTCTGTCATTTTTCACATGTTAGCACTGTCTGGCAAAGGTTTCACAGTATTAGTACCAGTTCCACATTCAGATATCACTCGCTGTAAGTAATTGAAAAGTGACCAGTCAACCTCTGCGAAGGACCTTCCACTGCACACATTGCAGCATTTGTAGTAACGTTTGATCTGAGCTAGAAGCAAAATATATTTTTTGCTAAAATCTGCAAATTATGCAGCAGATGATGGATTATGGTGCAAATGAGGTAAATTCATAATTATTCGTTGAAGACCACAGCAGCAGAATCGCATAATTCCGCAGCCACAATCGCATGATTCCAGTGGCCTTGTGCACAGAAAGTTTGAAACAAATATTGCAGGATGTCAATTTGTTTCTAATTCACAAAAAATGTAAATACCTGTGCATGAACTGTACAAATATTTCAACATTTACCGGCAGTTTCAAAAGTACTAATGAAGCACATTTTGCTTTGTATTACTGATGTAATGGAAACAAAGATTTTAATAGGATCATACCAAATCTTGTTTATGCACAAATATTGTATTGTATTGCGCATTGTATAGCACTTACTACCCATATGGTAGCACACATAGAATGAGGAAGTAACAAGAAGAAATAAATACATTTCTCCAGTATTGGATCTTTCATAGATTCACATGCTTGAATCATTCCCCGCTGTCAAAGTGGGAGTCCCATGGTACCATCACAAAGCAGTACTTAATATTACCCTAGCCTATAATGGCAATGAAACATTCACTTGAATAACTTATCCATATAATTTAAAAGGAACCAAACTCCAGCCAATCAGGTGACAGCACCCTGTAGAACACTTCCCACAGAGGCTGATTCCCTCAGATTGTCAATCACTAGTGGGAAAGGTAATCCCATAACAATATGGGAAGCCTCTAAGGGAAAGGAGGGTGTGTCACATGAATCTATGACAAATAACAATTCGGGTCATAAGGACCACCTCTATGCCTTCCCAAATAATGAAGAGTCAGTCAGACAGTAGAGAATACAAACCAAAGATATTTATTAATAATCACAGCTGTGGAGCCCGGTCTGACCAGCCTCATGAAAAGACCGTCGAGGGAATGCCTTTCTCAAGCATAGAGGGAAAGATTATAGGTCCTAGCATGAGTACAAGACACCCCCACCCAGTAACTTTCCACAGAGAGCAGCGTAGAGCAAAGGGGCACACAGAGATGAGCTAAGAGTCTGAGACCGGGCACACACTATCTGTGTGCCAAGGTCATTCTGTCTGCCTTCACAGCAGAGTCAGGGGAGCAAGCTTCTATTTCATGAGAGAGATGTGCAGAAATACAAAACAATGTATCCATTAGTTCAGTGAGGCCCAACCTTGAGAGACACAGAAGAAGATCAGCACTGCTACTACTTGCAGAGCCAGGGAACAATTAATTGCAAACATGGCCTAGAATTGGCAGCTAAGTATAAAATGGAGCCGCAAAGGCTAACTTAACCATCATTACATATGGTAGCACAGATCAGACTTTTAATTTAATTCTAACAGACCCCCGTTTTAGCCTTAGCTAAGTCATTTTATACTATGAAGTGGAACATCTCTATTCACATGAACAATATTAATACTCAGAACTGTTCAAATGTTCATCATTAAGCAGGGAAACTATAAGAGACATGTTGGCCTAAAAAAGTATCTACATCAACGCTCATCAACCTTTCGATCTCTTTCTGAAGCATGATCTTAGCATTTGGATTGCATGGATATTCTTTGCTTAGGAGTCGGTGTACTTACACAGCAGGCACAACGAGCTGGGAGACTGTGTATACAGGGGCATATTCTTTGCGTTACCAACCCTTTTGGCTAAGGGCATAAACCTACTTTCATGTTGTAGCTGATAGAATGTATGATACATAGACAAGGCGACAAATACAGTGGGGAAAAAGAAAAAAGAGACAACATTTGCAAACCATCCCCTCGGAGGTCAAGTATGAACTTGTGATCCACGGGTGAAGTGAACATTATTATTCAGAATCTAAGATGGGCCTGTTGTCATATTCAGTCTATAAGTGAAGTCATATGTGTTCTCACCCACCTTAATTTGCCCCACCCCTGGATACAAAAACGAACTGTCATATTAACTATCATGATAGGCATCTGCCGAATGTACACATTCATTTGTAGTGCGGAAATCAATAAATGTCATATCTGGGACTGGAGAACAGATTTGAAGGTACACCAATCTGAACACTTGTATTATCAGTTTATGTCCTCCAGTGCTCCCCTGTGCGAGGAGCCAAAGTAACAAACATGTTCCCAGGAGAAACAGGTGCTGTATGAACTTGGGAGTGCACAGGATACTTTTCATTCAGGGAGTAGGATGTCCCTAACACTATTATTAGCCCAATAACAACTATGGATGCAACTTGTACTTTCTATGTACCGACCCCGCCCTGGACAGGGAGGTGCAAAGGGCTATTTTCCTCATCAATTGGGTGACCAAACGGAAACATGGTGAATGGGAGAGAAATGCAACACAATGGAATTGGTGACCAAGGAACAAGAAGATGGGCAAAAACTCTTCTTTCCAGTGTCTTTCAGAGAGCCTCATTGGCAGGCTCCTATTGTTCATCTGGCGTAGGCGCTATTGAGCACCAGCAGTGGAGCTGTTCGTCTCGCTCGGATCCCGATCCCAAGTTGCAGGGCAAGGTTTTTCTTTCTTTAGAATGACAGTCCATTTGCCCCGTTCGTTGACTGTCCAAACAATGCACCAATCTCTCTTTTCCTACTCTATCGCTGGTACCTTAGACAGGGTACCTGCACCCTATTCTTCATCCATGAAGTCCATCCCTACTAATCCAACTTTCCCTTGGTGCACTGTTCCTCTGTCGGGTGTATATTGTACCTTGTCACTCCAGGCACAGGGGGGTCAAGGGAAAAAGGGGGGTCAAACTCAAGAGGGACCAAGGGGCAGTGACTCAAACACAGGCGAGCCCTCATGCTGGGGCTCATTGGGCTGGGACTCAGGCACAAGTAGACCAACAGGATGGGGCTCCTGGATAGCCCCTCTCTCTTTCTTGTTTTTGGTGGTAGTGCCTCGTCCAGCACCTCTTTGCTCTGCAGGTCGCCTCAGTCGTATTCATGGATGTTCCATAACAAGCAGCCAGGCTGTGCATCACGTCCGGGCCCCTGTGACTGCAAGGCGTCCCGGACCTATTAATAGATAGAATGTAAACTTTCAGTTAACTGACAAGGATAAAACTTTATATAATTAATTGTTTTTTCTCCCAACACCAAGTAGTGGGGTAAGCCTTTAATTCATTTACTAAGCTCTGAAAGAACAATCTGGACATACTTTGAATCATTGCATCCATCCATTCCTATATTATTCATCTAAAGAACCTCAAAAAAGAAAATGTGTGGTGTGAAATTATTGGGGGCATACAGGTACCCTTCCTAGTAATGTGCATCATGTGCACCATACAGTACACAGGCTGAGCAATGTCTCATCATGACCACAGGAAATACATATGCATCTGGCAACATTCTTCTTTCTTCCCTGGCCTATTAATTCACAATCCCTGCTACTCAGGCTAACTGATAAAGGACTCATGATGTCTCTGCGACTGTATGTAGTGTTGCTGGTAACATGAGCAATAGTGGTGGTGCCACTTGGGATTTAGACAAGAGCCATTAACATATTGTTCCCCTTGAGGGTCAGATAAGGGAACATCAGTCTAGCCTACCCGCCCTTTCATCTCCATTTCAATTCCAATTCCATCAATTTACAGAAGGGAGGGGCAGTAACATGGCTGGCTTCAAGGTGACACATTTTTAATCATGGCAATTTTTACGAACAGTGTTATTTTATAGCTGGTTAGACGTGCACTGGTGAGGTGCTGTGTCTCTGTTTATTCAAGGGCATGTTCACAGCATGGAGTACCATATCTGTGAAATTAGTGGCTAAAGCGAGTCCAACCGATTGTCTTATGGAAATGGCCACCGTCATGACCATTCCTAGACAGCTCAGGAGGGCTCTTGTGGTAGCGTCAAAGACAGAAAGCGCACAACAAGCCATCCTGTGTACTTACAACACAAAACAGCACACAACAATATATATATATATACCAAGCACAGAAGCCAAAGGAAAACGCAGTTTGTTAGTTGCCCAAAAGACTGTTTCATGCACCTCATGCAATGTGTTAGTTTGCCAAGGAGCTAATCTCCTACCCCCCTTCGACAGTAGGTGACCTAAGCAGGTGGCCTCCTGTCGACAATACTTACCCTCTTTTTTTTTTTTTTTAAAGCATACTCCCTGGCCATTCAAAGCTAAATGCAAACAATTTGATAGAAATGGGGGTCTCTAGTTGGCTGGGGTACGTACCTTTGTCCATATAGGTACCCTTCCTTTCAGTCGGGGTAAGGGGATACACACTTTAGATAATCCCCTGCTCACTCCCTTGGTAGCTTGGCCCGAGCAGACAGGTGTATCCCAAAGGCAATGTTTAAAGTATTTGTACCAACACTCACAGTAACACAATGAAAACACCATAAAAAGGACACCACACCAAATGCACATCCTCTTTCTCTGTCACACTGAAACTAGACAGTCAATCCACAAAAAGACAGAAACACACAGAAAGGTTGGACAAGAAAATAGCCACTTTCTAAAAGTGCCAGTTGCAAACACAGACTTTAAAACCCATCCTTACTAAAAGGTGTGTTATCAAATTCTGAGTCCAGGGATACCAGACTCCAATTTTATACCTTATCCCTATGGGAAGATATGCTTGTAAAATTTTACAACGCATTCCCCATTCTGTCCTATGGGCAAGATAGCCTTTCAATAGTGAAAAACAAAATGGGCAGTATATCACTATCAGGACATGTTACACACACCAGTACATGTCCTGCCTTTCACATACAGTGCACTCTGCCTAGGGTGATACCTTGGGCCTACCATAGGGGTGTCCTATGTACAAACTGCGCGCAGGCACTGCGGTGGCAGGCCTGAAGCATCCTTTCCGGGCTGCTCATGTGGGTGGCACAATCAGCGCTGCAAGCCCACTAGTAGCAATTTATTTACCAGCCCTGGCACACTCAGTGCACCTCACTAGGGATCTACTAGTAAAACAAAATACGCAAAGCAGGGAGATCCAAGCACAATATCATGTTACACAGGGAGCACCTGCACTGCCACACTGACCATCAGCGGCAAAATGCCCAAAGCATCTGAACCAACAAAAACGAAATCCAGCACAGCGTCTAAAACATAGGAGGTAGAGCAAGAAAAGTCAGGGAAAACCACGCCAAGGATGCCATGTCTAACACTAGTTAACTGTACTGTCCCTACAAATTTGCTGTGAATCTGAAACGATGAGCAAGTAACTACCCTTTTTAAACCTCTGCACAGATACTGTGTCTCTGCATAGTCCCAAAAAAACAAAACGCAGCGGAGCCTAAGACTCCTACCAGTCAATGTGAATCCGGACAACGACCTATTATGAAAATAATACCGCCAAAGAATGTATTTTAAATCAGTGATAGAAAAATATTGAGCAGCAGAAAGAACCATTAACAGAAGCATAGCGATGGCCAGATCAGCAGACAACTGGAGAACCACATTTCTGTTAACTTCACACAAGGCAGTCACAAATTGTAAACACAAGCAAAACAGGGGGGGCAATTACAAATACGAACAGTCTTTTCCTCAATCACGCCTTTCTCAACCACATCTGGCATCATGCATAACAAGGCTCGCGGAATCTGTAGCAATCCCAGCTCTGCATCACCTGTTGCCCATAAAGTGGATGGCACATCCGCAAAACTCAGGGGGGAAAACAAACACTACTCACTACTTACATTAAGGCCCATCATCAGACATTCACCTGCCTGAGAGCAGTAATATTAGGATGCCAAACCCATCACATGCTCACCACAACTAGACATTAACTGAAATGAAAAATTCACAGTAAAAAGAACCAATAATCAGAGCAAGAGAGCGCAAAACATGTGCTACAACTAATGCGTCTGAAACACCCACCAAAACACTCATAACACTGTGCTATGTTAAATACGTAACAGAAAAAGGCAATGTAGACCAAATACTTCCAAATGCCTACAACCATGTTGCTAGTGCAAACAAAAAAAACAGTAAAAACGAATCTGCAAACAATCAAATCCCCCTTTGAATACACAAATCCTGCCCACTATAATCTAGGAACACCTTCAAATCATGTTAAAAGAAATCAGCGTCAAACCTACTCACATTTTCCTTTGGCGACAAACCGTCATCTCACCCCGTCCCTTTTCACGGCGGGATAAGGGAACCCAAAGGCATGACAATGCGGCCCAGCAAAATAAGTATCCCTGTTGGGATCACACAAAATCTGTAGCGCAGCAGTTTGGAAATCCTGCTCCTAGAAACCAAACAATATAGCCATCATATTCCTAGAGACAATGTGTTGGCCAAAAAGGCTCATTTTTTTTATCACATTCCACACACCTTCCACACGAATTAGCTATTACCCTCCTTCCTTCCTTTCCCACTTCAGATCACATGTACAAACCCACACGTTCCTCCAATTTCATCCAGTCTCTGGGAGTAGCAACAGAAGTAACAGACATTATCATCACAGTTGGCTGTGGCGCAAGCATGAGCATTAGCAGAAAAGGACACTGGGGTAATATGCGTGTCAGGGTACTAACAGTTATAATAGGGGAAGACACATGTGCCATAGCCAACACAGCCTGAACGTCATAGCAGGGGTAGAAACAGCAAAAATAGAAGAACAGCTGAATATTTAAAGCAATAAAATCAGGGGTATATTTGCAAACTGTCATTTCTGAAAACAATGCTATGACTGTCTCCTGCTGGGTCCTTTTAAACTGTACATACTCATCAGGAATCTGATATTTAACATCATCTGGTGCACAGTAATCTGTGCCTCTTTTTTTTTTTTTATTTGCCAAAAACTAATCTTTTCCTGTCAGGCCTAAGTCACAAGCAACCAATTGGTAACCTTTTCACAAATGAACCTATTGTTGCTGCAACTTTCTCTAAAATGTCCCTGCAAAAAACTTTCCTGAGCAAACCCTCTCTGTACCACCATATGTTTTCCCACCTAAATCCATCCAGCTTCTCACTTCTCTGGCTGCTCTGCGTCTCCCTGCCCGATGAGCCCCCTCCTTGGGAATTCCTTTCTTATCTCAAGGCCGAAGGCCAGAACAAACTGAATTCATGAGCTTTGTGTTTCAGCCTTCCCACTACACTTTCAAAATGCCTTTTTATTCAGCACAAATACACGCTGCCTTCAATGTTGAAAACACATTTTTCAAATTAAATGCACATTCTATAATGAGGTAAAATCTAAATTCAACACACTCAAATCGATCATGAATTAATTACTTGAGCAATCCTTACACTTCCCATCAGACTAAAAAAAACATCAGCATCTGAGCAGGGCTCATTCATTCAATTTTATTTTACTTGCTTGCCACTTTTCAAATGCAACTTCATGTCTGTAACTCAAAACAGCTTTTGTCCTTTTGCAATGTGCAAAGCAAAATGTAAAATCTGGGTGCCATCAGCGCACCCCTGCTTTTCTCTCTCATCATTTTTTTTTATCATCACAGCATGCTCTTTAACTGTCTTATTTTACATTCTCCCCCATTACGCATTCCTTTGTCCTTTCTCAAACCATTCATCCTATGCAAAAAACAAACATATATATTGTTACTATTATTTGCGCCGGCTGATCTTCTTCCAATCATGCATCTGTAGAACAACAATGACAACAAGAAACTCATTCCAGGCATTTTCAAAAAGTAGCCAAATTCATTATTTTGCCTGGCAAAACAATTGCAAGTGCTTTTTTTTAAAAGACAGTCCTCAGACCGTACCAAAAACAAACTGATGGTGCACCATATTCACAAAACACATTCACAGACAAAAGAGCTCTCAAGAGCAGTCCTCAGACTGCACCATGGCAAGTCAGTCCTCAGACTGAACCAAAACAAGTCAGGCTCTAGCCTGAACCAAAACAAGTCAGTCCACAGCCTACACCAAAACCAAGACAGTCCAGAGACTGCACCAAGACAAGTAGATAGGCTCTCGCCCCAGACCTTTTCAAGAGTAAACCAAATTCCCAGGTGGCCTGGCAGAGCATTCGCAAACACACAGACCCACCAAGTTCAAACAAGACGGCGCCGCACTTACCAAGAATTCAAGAGGAACTCACCCGGTGCACACAGGTCAATCAAGTCATTCTCCACTGCTGACTCTTCAGACCAAACGGTCAGATCCAAGGGTTTCGCCTTTTCAGGACCCCAGCCGAGATGACCACTAGAAGAGGAGCTGCCCGATCAGACAGGCGGGGCAGCCACGAGAACCAAGCACTATCATATGGGGATCCCTGATCCGCCCATCCGACCGGATGCCAGCCGACCCCACAGCCCGGTTACGGGCGGGTTGGGTCACCTGGTGGAGTCCCTATTCGGGCGCCATCTGAAGGAAATGGCCCAAAAATGGGTCATTCGGGTCATAAGGACCACCTCTATGCCTGCCCAAATAATGAAGAGTCAGTCAGACAGTAGAGAATACAAACAAAAGATATTTATTAATAATCACAGCTGTGGAGCCCGGTCTGACCAGCCTCATGAAAAGACCGTCGAGGGACTGCCTTTCTCAAGCATAGAGGGAAAGATTATAGGTCCTAGCATGAGTACAAGACACACTCACCCAGTAACTTTCCACAGAGAGCAGCGTAGAACAAAGGGGCACACAGAGATGAGCTAAGAGTCTGAGACTGGGCACACACTATCTGTGTGCCAAGGTCATTCTGTCTGCCTTCACAGCAGAGTCAGGGGAGCAAGCTTCTATTTCATGAGAGAGATGTGCAGACATACAAAACAATGTATCCATTAGTTCAGTGAGGCCCATCCTTGAGAGACACAGAAGAAGATCAGCACGGCTTCTACTTGCAGAGCCAGGGAACAATTAATTGCAAACATGGCCTAGAATTGGCAGCTAAGTATAAAATGGAGCCGCAAAGGCTAACTTAACCATCATTACATATGGTAGCACAGATCAGACTTTTAATTTAATTCTAACAAGCTACAGGTAAGTAGCTTATTTTCTTCTCTAGTTTTGGATCTTTCATAGATTCACATGCTTGAATCAGAATAACAAGCAGTTACAGAATTTGTAAAATCTTTATGCTAAATAGCACAAATAGCGGATGGTGGGCATAAACACATATATAGAGAAGTATTAATATAAGTGTTTTTATTGGGAGACATAGGGGAACGCTGGGTGGTAGGAATTATATGAACCCTCACAAATTCCAGAATTTTCCTTCACAGAAATATGAGGAAAATCTGTGATTTAGCTAAAGTCAAAGTTTGGAATTTGCAGGCCATTCTGGGTAAGAAAAAGTGTCATAATCCACACAAACTGTACCACCCCAGACTTCCATAAGTACCTTGTTTTAAAACATTTTTGGGCTTGGAAGGTTTCTCTATGTGCCGACCGAGTCCTGGCCTAAATACCACAGCTACCCACATTGCCAGAATTGATCCTTCCTTGTATCTTAGGGGCCATGGGAGCCTTTCATTTTATGGGTGATTGCTCAGTCACACAAGTGGGGTCCTACTATTATTGGGAGACGTGTAGGAACGCCTGGTGGTCGGACACTTGTGGATCCCGCAGATTCCAGTAGCGTGAAATGCGTTCACTTTAATTTTGCTGTGTGACTTTAGTGCGCACAGCATGCTGCGCAATACAGCAAAACAAAATCAAACTTGGAAAGCATTTCCTCGCATACCAACACTTTCTTTCCAGGACTGTGAATGGCCCATTGAAGTCCACGTACTGTGAAAGTAGTGTGGTGGATGGCAACGGGTCGTCTGCCCCAAAGCAGTTAAAAGCCACCAAATATGTGCAGCCTGATGTCCTGTCAAACAAGAATTGACAACAAGCTGTGGGGATATGATGACACAATGAATTAACTTCTTTGTTCCATGATCATAGGGGACTTCTCCAGTTACAGGAGGCCCACAGGATGGTAGGCTTTTGAAACTGGGGAATAGCGGAGAGCACAGTGGTAAAAAAAATGTGGCAGATGCTGCTAATAGCCAGGCACAGCCTAGAGAAAGTCTCAGTTGCTATGCATGGTCTTTGGAGAAGAGGGCTAGATAGAGAATAAAAAATATTGAGAAGTACAAAGAAAATAGAAGAGTAGATAGAGAAGAGACGTTCTAGAAAAGGAGAGATTAGGTGAATGAAAGGAGAGTAAATAGAAAAGGCAAGAGCGAGCAGGAGAGACAGGAATGGGAAGATAAATGCAGCGGCAAACAGAAAAGGATAGCGGGGAAAAGGTTGAGAGAGGCAGCTGAGGCAAAAAATGGGAGTAAATAGAGAAAGTAAGTAAGAGCTTAAAGGAGCGATATGATAGCTAGGTACATGTAGACAAATGGTGATTGGTGATTTTAAGGGGAATTTATAAGCTTATCATGTTTTGACCAATGCACCTGGCCCAATGTGATTTTAAAGCATGATTTTGCACTTTACTTTCTGAAGGTGATCTTAGTGTAAGATACACAAATCACCTTCCATAGTTGTCTTTAAAATCCTAATAAGGTCTAACCATGGTTACTTGATCCACATTGCCTTTTGCAAATTGCTAAACAATGGCACCCTCTTCATATGTGTTATTATGTGCTCTTTGTGAGAAGTGCTGACACCTTCTCTTTTACTGCTTATGAGCCATGTCTACATTTGCTGGTATAGTCGCTGAAAAGTACAACCTACTTGCTGAAAAGCTAAAGTTCTGTTAAGGAGGTGATTTGGCTTTCTAGTGTACATAAAATATGGCAGTTAAAATATGCCATAAAATATGGCAGTCTGTTAGCTGTTTCATAACATGAAGTTTGACTTTTATCTGCACCTGTAGTGATGGCAAACAATCTCTTTGCAAGTAAATATTTTCCATTTCTAGTACACATGGCAGGCTTGCATGCTTAAAAAACACAAAGCTACCACTCAGCCTATTTCACAACTTCACATCCTTCTACTTTAAATGCCATCTTATTGACAGGATTTAATGTTGGATTGTGAAAAACTGATTGAGTGTGCTTTAAAATGTACCTAAAACAATCCACATATTCCTTCACATAGAATCACACTGTGTGCACCCTGAATATTACCCCAGAATATCGATGATATAATATCGAATCGAACATATCGACATGTAAGTAAGTTTTCTATTGCTTACGCCAGATATATATGTACCTATGCAATATGCAACATATATATATATATATATATATATATATATATATATATATATATATATATATATTATCTACTGGCGGTCGCCAGTAGATAGTTATAGTTACAACCTATTATCCATAGGAAATCCGCGACATTCTATTTGAAATAACTCTCTTGCCGGTTGACGTATCTTCGCAAAATTTTCAAACTTTGTGGCCCGCTCCGGTCCGCTCCTACCCTGAAAGTCTCGGGGGATTCGTCAAGCGGGGGCCGAGAAAACAGGGGGGTCCCAAAACGCGTTTTCCCATGCAATTTTCCATAGGAAACTTTAGACACGGCTACAGCTCGAACTGCTGAACGGAATTACACCAAATTTGGCAAAGAGGTAGTTCTTGGTTCAGAAAGAACCCTTTTTGTTAAATGGTGTAAATCCGTTCAGTAGTTGCTGAGAAAAATCAAAAGTAAAAAGATAGTGATATCTATGGCCGAGTAGGGTCCAGCGTACCCTCCCGATCACGAGCTGCATGTTAATTGGTTGTCAGCTGGCTGTCAACATTCCGATTCAGGAAATGTTGGCAGCCATTTTGTCCCTCGGTAGAACCGAGGGACAGAAACAAGTGCGCAAGCGCACAAAGGGGGCAGGGTAGAAACACCCTGACCCCCTAGGTTTGCTCAGGGAGTCCCACAAGGACCCCCTGGGCAAAAAAAAAATAAAAAAATTTTAAATCGGCAGGATGCACTCAGGGTGCGCGAATCCTGCCGAAAAAATCGAGCGCGGTCTCCCGCGCTTCGATTAGTATTTGCCCCCGGGTGGCCCAAGTCCCGGGGGCATGGTGGGGGGGGTTAATTTTATGTGTGGGGGCCTCTAAGGGCCCCCCAAGCCCCGGGGACCACCACCTCCCCGGGGCTTTTTTTTTTTAAATTGAACAACCTGTGTGGGGGGGCTCCAGCCCCCCCACACGCCCCGGGGACCGCCACCTCCCCGGGGCACTAACAAATTAAAATGGGGGTCCGTTTTGGACCCCCGAAGCCCCGGGGACCACCACCTCCCGGGGCTGTGCTGATGTAGGGAGGGGGCCGCGCGGCCCCCTCCTGGAGCCCTTGATGGCCCTGGGGACCGCCACCCCCAGGGCCGGCTCTTGCAGTGTCCCGGGTGCCTACCCCGGGACACTGTAGTTTGCTATGGCAGGGACGGAGCCTCGCGGCTCCCGTCCTGTCATTGCAAACTTGCTTTGGATATTGGAAGAGAGAGCAGGAAACCTGCTCTCTCTTCCAATATCCAAAGCCGATTGCTTTCCACATGGGGAGCTGCATCTTAGCAGCTCCCCATGTGTAGCAATGCCGGCTCCCGTAGAACACGGGGAGCCGGCGGGACTGTGGGGGATTGGGGACCCCCACAGTCCCCAACGAGAGGGCCAGCCCCGGGGGATGGGGTCCCCGGGCCAGTAGTGGCCCGGAGGGGGCCACGCGGCCCCCTCCCCAAAGTTTAAAAAAAAAAAAAAAAGTAGGTATGGCCGGCCCCGGGGGATGGGGTCCCCGGGGCCTTAAATGGCCAGAGGAGGGGGCCACGCAGCCCCCTCAAAATAATAAAAATAAATATAGAGGCCATGCCCCGGGGGATGGGGTCCCGGGGCCAATACAGGCCCAGGGAAGGGGGCCACGCGGCCCCCTTCCCGTTTTTTTTATTTTGTAATTTAAAAAAGGGGTAAGGCCCTGGGGGATGGGGTCCCCAGGGCCCAAAAACAGAGAAAAAGGAAGGGGGCCACACAGCCCCCTTCAGGGGAGACATTTTTTATTTATTTTTTAAACGATCGGGCCCGCAGGCCCCGCCCCCTTCCTTCACCACCTGCAAACGCGCCCTGGCGCGTTTGCAGAGGGGGAACGACTCCCTTGAATACTGGGGGTCCCTGGGGCCAACTAGCCCACCAGGAACCTCCAGTATGCGCCAGGGGCTGCCTTGCAGAGAGGTGTACAGAGGCCACGCCCCTTTTACATCTCTCTGCAACGCAGCTCTGTGGTGCTTTTGGAGGTATATGGTGGGCTAGTTGGACTCCGGGGACCCTCAGGATTCAAGGGGACTTAATCCCCCAACTTAAAACGCGCCACGGGGCGCGTTTGCACAGTGGTGAAGGGAGGGGCGGGGCTTCAGGTGACATGTGTGCAAACAGGCCCCGTGGCGCGTTTTAAGATGGGAATTAAATCCCCTTCAATCCTGAGGGTCCTGGGGCCAACTAGCCCAACAGGTACATCCAGAAAGCGCCACAGAGCTGCGTTGCAGAGAGGTGTAAAAGGGGTGTGGCCTCTCTACACGTCTCTGCAACGCAGCCCCTGGCGCATATTGGAGGTTCCTGGTGGGCTAGTTGGCCCCTAGGGACCCTCAGGATTCAAGGGGACTTAATCCCCCAACTTAAAACGCACCACGGGGCGCGTTTGCACAGATGTCACCTCAGGCCCCGCCCCCTCCCTTCACCATTGTGCAAATATTCTTCTAAAATCATCCGAAATACGAATTCCGATTTACTCACCTGTTATAAGGAGAGACCTCAGTGCTGCATCTTTCAGCCCAGTACTGGTCCTGAAAAGTAATTTTAACCGTACTTACCAGTAACTTGAATTTCCTTCCATAGGATATCATTGCCTGCTTTTTGCTGAAAAAGTTTCTAAGTGTTGATTTTTGAAACATACAAATATTCCTCTAAAATCAGCCGAAATACGAATTCCGATTTACTCACCTGTTATAAGGAGAGACCTCAGTGCTGTATCTTTCAGCCCAGTACTGGTCCAGAAAAGTAATTTTAACCGTACTTACCAGTAACTTGAATTTCCTTCCATAGGCTAACATTGACTGGTTTCACTTGGAAATTCTTCTAAGTGTGGAGTTTTGGAACTTTAAAATATTCCTCTAAAATCAGCCGAAATACGAATTCCGATTTACTCACCTGTTATCAGGAGAGACCTCAGTGCTGCATCTTTCAGCCCAGTACTGATCCTCAAAAGTAATTTTAACCGTACTTACCAGTAACTTGAATTTCCTTCCATAGGATATCATTGCCTGCTTTTTGCTGAAAAAGTTTCTAAGTGTTGATTTTTGAAACATACAAATATTCCTCTAAATCCAGCCGAAATCCGAATTCTGATTTACTCACCTGTTATCAGGAGAGACCTCAGTGCTGCATCTTTCAGCCCAGTACATGTCCTGAAAAGTAATTTTAACCGTACTTACCGGTAACTTGAATTTCCTTCATAGGCTAACATTGACTGGTTTCACTTGGAAATTCTTCTAAGTGTGGAGTTTTTGAACTTTATAATATTCCTCTAAAATCAACCAAAGTACGAATTCTGATTTACTCACCTGTTATCAGGAGAGAACCCAGTGCTGCATCTTTTAGCCCAGCACTGACCATGAAAAGTAATTTTAACCGTACTTACCAGTAACTTATATTTTCTTCCATAGGAATCCATTGTCTGCTTTTCAGCAGAAAAGTTTCAAAGTGTCGATTTTCACAAACTACAAATATTCCTAAAAATCGCCTGTATGACTTAAACGCATTCTTTCAACTGTTTACAGGAGATGCACCAGTGCTGGATCCAGGATCCAACACTGAGTAAGAAAAAGTAACGATAACAGTTTTTACCTTCTAAGTGAATTTCCTTCCATAGGATAACATTGGTGATTCTATGAGAAAAAGTTTCTAAGTGTCAACTTTTAAAGTACAATAATATTCCTTAAAAATCACGACTGTAACCAAAACGCTTTTACTCAACTGTTTACAGGAGATGTGCCAGGACTGAATCTAGGATCCAGTCCTGTGGTTAGAAAAGTAATCCATAAAGTAACTAATTGCATTTAAGTAGAAATTCACATTGAGCTGAATGTTGCATTGTGTTTGAAAATGTGTTGCCCATTGCAACAACTGTAACTACTGTACTTAAAAGTCTATTGCCTATGTGCAAAGTATTTAAACTAAAGTAATTCATTCTGAGAAAGTATTTTTGTAATGTAATGTATAATGTAATTACAATGTAATTTAAAAAATAAAATATGTAAAAAAAATTGTTTCTAAAAATGTAGTAAATTAGTATTAAAAAAATTTATATAACAATTAATACATTTAAAAATTGTCATTTACAAAACCTTTGAAATTCACTGAAAAACCGTAGGTTTCAGACATGTTATAGTTACAAATTAGCATTTAAAAAACCTTTGAAATTCACTGAAAAAACCATAGGTTTCAGGGACGTTATAGTTACAAATTAGCATTTAAAAACCTTTGAAATTCACTGAAAAAACCATAGGTTTTAGGGACAGTTATAGTTAGTTGGACATTGCACTCGTACAAAACCCGTGAAATTCCCCCATTATAGTTAGTCCAGCTAACTATAACTCGCGCCCCCGCAATGCACTGCTGATGACGTCACATATTACATCACTCATGACATGGTCAGTGACAACACTGATGACATCACAGATGACATCTCAAATGACATCACTGATGACATCACTGGTGACATCATCCATGTGATAATTTCATGCATCTTCTCACACCCTAATATAACCTTTGATACACCCACTCTAAATTACAGACTGCCATTCGCAAAACCATAGACACTCCAACACCAATAACTACATACCCACTCACTGATTCTTAGGTCTACGCACACATCAACTCACTCACCCGTACAGTCACTCATACTTACGGTCACTCAGTACAGGACTATCATATGCACTCATACTCCTATATAGACACTCAAACACCGCCACTCATCCATAGAGGTACTCACACACCTAGTCAGTCATGCAAATAATTAAACACACTACCATTTACTCACCTATACAGTTATACACATACCAGCTCACTTACTCATACAAATACTAGCACATTCTTACGCTCTTATACAATCACTGATACAAGCACACACTCATCCATACAGCCACTATCACAATCACTCACTCTCGCTTATAGCTATTTATATACTCCAACACACATATATACTGCCTTTCACATATGTAGTTACTCACACATGTACCACTGGGACATACATTCACTCACTAACACACTCTTACACACACTTACCCACCCATACAGTCTATCACAGATGCACTCTTGAAACCATCCACCCAGTGAATCACCCACTCACACATTTATGCACAGAGTCGCACACACCCCTCCCACACAAACACTCAGGCACCCATACAGATACTCACACAAGCATTCATTAACTCATATAGACACTCATGTAGCTATTCACAAACACTTGCAGCCACTTACACAGCAACAGACAGACGGATACAGACATTCACCCAGTTTAGTCACTAACCCATGCATTCAGTAAGATACGTTAAATCACTCACTTATACAGTCAGTCACGCACCTACTAAATCATCCATACAGACACTTACACACCCACTCATTCTTCAATACGTCTTTTCCTATATATATTAAAAATATTTAAACTTTACAGAAACACACAGTCACTGGATGATGTCAACAGTGATGTCATTTGAGATGTCATCAGTGATGTCATCAGTGATGTCACTGACCATGTCATGAGTGATGTAATATGTGACGTCATCAGCAGTGCATTGTGGGCGCGAGTTATAGTTAGCTGGACTAACTATAACGGGGGAATTTCACGGGTTTTGTACGAGTGCAATGTCCAACTAACTATAACTGTCCCTAAAACCTATGGTTTTTTCAGTGAATTTCAAAGGTTTTTTAAATGCTAATTTGTAACTATAACGTCCCTGAAACCTATGGTTTTTTCAGTGAATATATATATTCATATATATATATATATATATGTATATATATATATATATATATATATATATATCTTCCAGGTACGTAGATGTGGAGTTAGGAGTAGTAAACCTATACTTCCCTATAAGCACTTACCTTTCAATAGTCTGTTCTCAATATTTTTGTATCACGATATTCTGGGGATCGTTACTTAGTAGTACAACCATTATTTGGGTAAGAATGCACCTATGGATTACAGCTTCAATGTTTGGTCATAGCTGAGGGCCGTGCCCCCCCCAAGAATATACTCCTGGCTACGGGCCTGTGGCAAAGTGCGCCTTATGTCAGCTTTTTGGCTGCTGCCATTAAATCCAGAGGATTCCCAGTTGCAAGGCATACAATTTGAAGGTCAATAGTACGTTGATAAGGCATTACCCATGGGCTGTGCTATATCGTGTGCGCTGTTTGAGCGGTTCAGCTCTTTCCTACAGTGGGTTTTTTACATCGCACACGGGGAAGAGGATGGTGTCGCACTATCTTGATGACTTCTTTTTTATGGATCAACCCAGTTCTGTGGACTGCCAACAGCAGTTGGCAAGTTTTCAATGGCTCATGGGGGACATCCGGGTGCCCCTGGCACCCGAAAAGACAATGGGGCCAGCAAGAGTACTCTCATTTTTTGGCATTGAATTGGACTCGGTGTCTTTGGAGGTGCGCCTCCCAGTGGGAAAAAGGGCACAAATGCACCTGTAGCTAGGCAAAATGTTGGAGAAATCAAAGGTGACTGTCAAAGAGGTGCAGGTCCTGCTAGGCCATTTGAATTTTGTGTGTATAGTAGCCAGGATGGGTAGGACTTTTTCTAGGCATTTAGGCATGTCTTTAGCCGACCTGTCATTGCCTCATCACCACATGCGGTTGTCTGCGGGCACAAGAGTAGATCTGAGATTGTGGCATAAGTTCTTGGAGGAGTTCAATGGCATCCCAATGATAATTCAAAGGGATTGTGATTGGGATGTGCAGATATGTTCTGATGCTTCTGGTGGCTGCAGTTTCGGTCTAGATTGGCAGGGCAGGTGGTGCGCAGAGAAGTGGCCCATGGCATGGAAACACGGAGGCAGGAGCATTGCTTTTCTTGAGTTTTCCCCCCTATTGGTGGCAGTGACTCTTTGGGGGCAGGAGCTGGCTCACAAAGAAGTGTTGTTTTGGGTAGACAAATATGGTGGTGGTACACGTGGTAAACCAGCAGTCAGCAAAAGATTTACAGGTCCTTAAGTTGCTGCGTGTCTTTGTGTTGGATTGTTAAAACATGATGTAGCCTTTAAGGTGAAGCATGTACCAGGGATGGACAATGACATTGCGAATGCTTTGTCTCGTTCACAGTGGGAGAGGTTCCATGGGCTGGCCACGGAGGCAGACAGAGAAAGGACACCTGTGCCGACGGACAAGTGGAACGTAGGAGAGAGAGGATGCTTCAGTTAGTGGTAGGGTCATTGGCGGAATCCACCAACAAATAATTTTCACAGGCGTGGCATGAATTTATAGTGGGGGGGCAGAATGAAGGTCAGAGTGGTGGAGTAGGGAAGAGGTCAAAGTACAGTAATACTAACATTAGTTGTAAAAGTTTTGTCTAAAGTAACTGTAGCAGGGAATCTGGCTGGATTTGCATTCATGGGCAAACTGTTCTGGGGTTATACACCATCCGCTGGGAAGCTGGGATGGAGAATGCTAGAGGGGTCGCCAAGGGAAATGGGTCACCGGCCACTGGTGAGGAGGCTGTTATCTAGGCATTTGCTAGGCCAGGTTTTAGGTGCACTGCCATCGTTGTGCAGGTACGAAGAGGAGACAGTTTTGTTTTCCACTCTTATGTTGTGGATGTTTTTCGGGGCATTTAGGGTCTCTGAACTACTGGGGCACAGAGGGGTTCCAGGGTTGGATTAGACAGACATGGCAGATAAGAGGGACAGGACTGAGTTGTGCATTTGTCAATCTAAAACAGACCAGAGGGCAAGGGGGAAGAGGGTTTTGCTAGAAGCATTCCCAGGAAGGGACGTATGTCTGGTACGGTGGGAAAAAAGGTGGCAGGAAGTCAGGGGGCTGCGCAACGAGGTGTTTTCTGCCACATGGAATGGGCATGGGCGACTGTGTATCAGCTGCTGTGGGTATTGTGGAAAGCATTGTTAAACCAGGGGGAGGTCCCAGGGGAATATGATACACATTCTTTTAGGATTGATGTCGCCACGGGGGCAGATCAGCGAAGGTGGGTGGGGCAGGGATAGGACTATGCAGTTAGAGCAAATGTAATCAGAGTATTTAAACGGTACGTGCACATAGAGATCAGGGGAGGTTTGAGTAGCATCCTTTAACTGTATCTCACATATGTTATTTTTTTCAGGTGCAGTAGCCGGGCCGGAGGCGATTGAATTGTCAGAATGGATCATAGGACATTCAATTATTAAGTGGGCAAAAAGGCACGAACTCCAGAAGGTACATGGTGCTAACCTCAGACTTGATGACCACCTCTTTAAAGTGACTTGGCATGGGAAAGGTTGTATGAAATGGCTGGTGCTGTTACAATTCTTGAATAAGTTATTGAGGAGGTATAGTTGTCCGAATATTATTGTTTTGCTCCTGGGCGAAAATGATTTGGTGGTTTGCAAGGGACTGACTTTGGTAAAAGAAATGAAGTGGGACATGCTGGAAATTAGGAGACAGTGGTCAGAAACTTTCATAATATGGATAAATTCATTCCAAGGCAGCAATGGAGGGGGGCGCTTAAGCCCATCACTATATTGATACGGCCAGGTGCAAAATCAATAGGGACATGCAAGTTTTTTGCAGATAGGAAAGGTTAGGGCGGGTGGAACATCCAGAGTTGAGGTACGATGCACTGGAATTTTTTTGAGGTGATGGGTGCACTTGGCCAAGTATGGGACGGAGCTATATTTGATGCAAATCAAGGAGGTGTCTTAAAAAACATTGAAGGGGAACCAAGATAACAGAGGTTCCTAGAGGAGGGTCAAAAAAGTGCGGGGTGGGCCTTTTCTGAGTGGCGGTGGGCAGTTTCAGTTGCCATGGTTATACATTAAGATGATGGTTGTGAACATAGGGGAATCAAGACAATGGAGGGTGGTAATAAATTTAAACTTGGAGGAAAAAGTTAAGAGTTAGCATACTTAGATAGTTAGATGGTAATAGATGTAGGTTAAAGTGCTAAGGATGTAAAGTTTAACAGTTCAATGCCAGGGTAGGAGTTACAGTTGCAAGGTAAAGATGTTAAGGGGGCAGGACACTTAGGGGTAGGGGGAATTAGGTTAAGTAATGTCCAGTGAGGTCTAGTTTTGTGAGGCAAAGGACTAGGGTTTTATGGTTGATGGGATGTGCATTTGTCTTCAATAAAGCAGTCTTTCACACACAATAAGTGAGTGTGTGTCTGTGCTGCCCCTTTCTGGCCCAAAGCTCCTCTCTCCTCCATCTGACCTGGATGAGGGGTGACGAAAAACCACTCCTACCCTGGAAATGATGCCCCAGCCTCTAAGGGGCTGCCTGACTCCATCAGAGGTACTCAAGGTATGTCAAGAGTTCACCACCCCACAGATATCTAGTCACACAGCACGGCTCACCACACGGCATGGAATCCGTCCTGCTCATTGTCAAGAACTCCATCACTTAAAGAAACTTGCTGTTTCAGAGAATTTTGCCACAGCAGAGAAACTTGCTGCGTTGGTCAGCGAGGCACCTCCATACGATAATCTTTATTAATTGGGCACACTGAAATACAGAGCAAGTAGTTGTTTACAATCATCACTGGCTGGGGCAACCAATGCTTATTAGTGAATTGAAACATGAAGTCTTATTCCAAACTGGGATAACTTATTAAGGAGTAGATTCAATGACGCTACAACATTATGTTTTAAAACACAGATATTTTCACTGGAAAGATCTGTAGCTAAGGATGACGTACAATTTAATCAGGTTTAATATTGGCTACTACACAAATACTAAAACACAGGTAATTCACAAGGTAAATTAAAATACCCTTTTAACAATAAATCCCACTCCGCCCTCCACTTTTTACATCACACAGTACGTCATCTTTTATTTAGTAGTGATATGAGTAATTATTACACATGGATGGAATTTTTAATTTCTATGAAACCATCATGGAAAACTGGAATAAAGTACCCAAACTACAATTAAGCAGTATGATCGAGCTCACTGGAATTATGCGATTCTGCAGCAGTGGTGTTTTCTGCATAATTTAGGCTATTTAAACAAAAAACCAAAGGTGCACCACTTAATGATAATATAAAAAAATATTACAATCCATATCCATAATGTAAATCTTTTATGATCTTCTTTTATTTATATCGAGCTTGTAAAAAGAGACAGCCGACGCGTTTCGTCCAGTAAAGGACTTCTTCAGGGCTGTAACAAACATATATACAAAACATAAGTACATACAATATATACACATAGACAATATATATATTTACAAATTCCAAACATATATAACATTTACGACGACAATTACTAAATATATGACTTATATCACAATAACGGACCACATATTCACTGCATCATTAATACATAACACTTTAAACACTTAAAATTACATACTCTTTTCCAAACACATTTTACTCCACATCTATAATAAAAGACATACCCTACAAGAGTATATTATTACATATATCTAAAAATATATATTTTTTAAACATTTGAAAAGGGAAAAGTAAATAGAGGAACGAAGGATAAAAACAGAAAGATAGATGCTACAAAGACACATAGCTCGTAGCAACTCAAAATAGGGCACAAGATGAAGGTCCCATAATTATTTTTCAAAAGATTCAAAAGAACTATCAAATGCAGATATATCTGGTGTAATGCGCCATGGCTTGGCAGTTCGGGCTGAACTGTTCCCATGAGGCACAGGGTCAGACTGATTTTGCATATGGCCATGTCTGAACTGGGGTGGTGGAGTGAGCTAAAGAATGATGATGGATTAAACCCAGATCAGTTGACTGGGGGTGAGTGTTTGATTGGCTCAAACGTTCCGTCCATCATCCCCTTTTGTATCGCTTTGGTCGCCCTAAGTTGGCGGGGGTATGCCCAGGCGTGGGTCCCTTGCTCACTTTGCCACTGGATTCAAGCAAGCCTGGCTGATGACGGCTGAAATGCCAGAAACCGGTCCTAGGATGCTTGTTTCCGGTCCAGGGAAGACATGGCTTGGCAGTTCGGGCTGGACTGTTCCCATGAGGCACAGGGTCAGACTGATTTGCATATGGCCATGTCTGAACTGGGGTGGTGGAGTGAGCTAAAGAATGATGATGGATTAAACCCAGATCAGTTGACTGGGGGTGAGTGTTTGATTGGCTCAAACGTTCCGTCCATCATCCCCTTTTGTATCGCTTTGGTCGCCCTAAGTTGGCGGGGGTATGCCCAGACGTGGGTCCCTTGCTCACTTTGCCACTGGATTCAAGCAAGCCTGGCTGATGACGGCTGAAATGCCAGAAACCGGTCCTAGGATGCTTGTTTCCGGTCCAGGGAAGACATGGCTTGGCAGTTCGGGCTGAACTGTTCCCATGAGGCACAGGGTCAGACTGATTTGCATATGGCCATGTCTGAACTGGGGTGGTGGAGTGAGCTAAAGAATGATGATGGATTAAACCCAGATCAGTTGACTGGGGGTGAGTGTTTGATTGGCTCAAACGTTCCGTCCATCATCCCCTTTTGTATCGCTTTGGTCTATACAGGGTACATTGCCAATAGTTTGTCTTACTTATAATTTAGGCTATGTTGAACTTGCCACAGAGTCAGTCATCTCCTGCATCATTTACAAATAAACGGATAAAAAGTTACTGAAAGCTCTGCTACATATGTTGCTGCACAATGGCAAGCTTATGGCAAATGTTAACTGGTCACCTTTTAGGTGCTGGTTGCTGTATTTAATCATTAAACTCATACTATTGATGTGCAAACTTTGCACAAACAATGTTAACATGTTTAACAATAACTGGCCAAGCCAATTGATCTTCCCTCTAGTAGCCAATGTTTGTTTTTCAATTGCATGCATTTCCATATGTCAAAACACATGCAAAAGTATGGCTTACATTCTTGGAATAGGTCTTATATGAAAAAAACCAAACCAAGATGGTCTCTAACGGATGATTCTATTATGATGCATTTGCACATGTCTATTGTGATTCATTTATGCACATGTGTCTTAACACAGGTGGTCATCAGTTTTAATTTACTGATCTAACATGCAGATGGCCATATTAAACTGGTAAATTAAAATTTAATAAAAGATTGAAGAAGTTGTGGTAAGCATGAAAAAGCTGGTAAGTGGCCTGTCAGGGTTTTCCAGATGCCAGGCAAGGGTAAAAAAAAGAATAATACAAAGATAATTGAACGCAGAATGCGGAGTAAGCCAGGAGCGGCGTGGGCAGCATTATAGGTGTAGAGATGACAAGCAGCCCATAAACACAGGGAGCGGGAAGGGAGTGTGAGAATTGGGTGGGAATAAAAGAGAGTAGGCACAGGAGAATTGGGGAAGAGAGAAAGGAAACACATTTACTCCCATGGAGTGTTCTATACAGTGGAAGAAAAGAGCTTGCTAAGGTATGCAGTTGAAGAGCACTGCTCATCCAATCTGGATAATTTGAGACTGAAATGTTCCTAGGCAGGACAAACACAAGCAGAGAGAGGAAAGCCATTGAATCAGACACATGGAAATAACAAACCAAACAAAGTCATCCAATCATGATGAAGGAGCTGACCCAAATTCCACTCAATGTATATTGAAAACAACACTTTTGTAGGTCTTTCCAAGACCTAAAAATGACAGAAAAAGGAAGTAATATTGCCACAAAATGTACAGCATTATGCCACAACATTTGCCTGTTCTAACCATACAATTTAGTCAATACTGCTGTAAAATGTGGTGCTCCTCAGTGGCTCTAAGCATGACTTAAGCATTATTTCAAATAATTTCACCAATGTCATTAGTGTCACATGCTTTGACAAAATAACCATACATTGCAGGACTAAAAATGCCCAATGAAATGTCTGCTTGTGTGTGCGAGTTTGTATGTGTGTTTGCCTCTCTTTCTCCCTGATTGCTTAAAAATTAAAGGGCTGATTTATTAAGGTTTCGCACAATGCAACATAGCAAGACAGCTTGCTGTGCTGCAAGCGTGAAAGGGAGAGGGCAGAAATATGACATATTTAAAATTACAGTTTACAGTTTTGAAACGTTATTTTGGCTACAAAGCCATAAAAGTGTGTGCATTAACATTCTAAACCAAAAATGATTAAATAAATACAGGAGTAGTATCATTAAAAAGTAAATACATAAAAACAACAGTTCATACAAAGTGTGCATAAAAATCCTTCAAATGGGGAAAAAAACGACAATCATTCACAGACATTAACAGCGGGATAAAAAAACATAATACTAGGAATGAATATAAAACAGACATGTCATAAATGCGAAGAAAGAACCTTACTACAAACCAGCCACATAGCACCAAAGTATTTGGCAATCGTAAAGTAAGATAATGGCCTGCAGTCATATCTAAGTATTCAAAGAGCTGTGCTATGACTTCTGGTACCTAGCTGTCTGCAAAGAAACAAAAGCCGAAAGGAATGTGAATGGGTATAAGCAGGGCAAGCAAAAAGAGCATGAGAGACATTTTCCTTCGAAAGGTTGAACACAGTGCAAACTGCAGATTCAGATGCCAGCCATTTAGAAGTAAATGACTTCAGCTGTAAAGTGGCCACTCTAAACTGGAAATGCAGCTTTCTGTCCAACTGCACTGTAATAATATCCCAGAACTGCTCATAAGCACAAGAGGTTTTAAAATCGAGAAACTCGCCTGACAAAGTGCACTAGCTGCTTTATGGATGTCCTCAGACAATGTTTTTGCCCAGTAGAGATTTTTCAGAAGTTCTTTTGAAGGGATGGGGCTCACAAACAGGTACTCCCATTAATCAGCTAGACCAATGGAAATAAGCAACTATTTAAAGCCAATGGATTTTATGATAATGATCTGTTTCAATAACCTCCTGTAGTGCATTGATGTAATGGGCTAGCTTGGGGTAGACCATAAACACCTCCACAACAGCAGCAGGTGCAATCAACATTTATCCTCTACCCTTTTAACACCCATGTCCAATGTCAGAGGGTAGAAAGGAGTGCTAGAGCGAAGAAGGGCAATGGTTTTCAGCAATTGTTTCTCAGATCTAGTTAGCCCATAAATAATGGCAAAGCCCCAAACTTCCACCCCTTAGAGAGCAAAGCCTAGTGCCTTCGCCTCAAAGATCTGGAGATCCGGTGCTATTGGCTTACTATGGGATGCTCGATGCTCTTTGGAAACGGCCCCAAAACTATATGGGCCCTTCCCAGCCTTCTCTTTAACTGGTGCAAAATGTGCTGCCTTGTGCCAACGCAGGTACGCTTGCGCGTGGTGCAAGGGTGCATGCGTTGTAGGCAGGATTGATTTGGTGCAGGAGGGGGCACCTTCCTCCACAAAAAACAATCCTCAGAATCATTTTCCTCTTTCTAAGTGAGATGCAGAATGCAGCACACTTAGAAAGAGGGAACAACAAGGAGAAATAAAGATATTTCTCCTTGTTGCACCTCTGGTGGGAAGGCGTTCCCATGTCTACCAGTGTTGGTAAATCTGGGAATGTGTCATAATACATGGGAGGATGCATGGGAACACCCACACTCCACCCATGTAACGCCCCCATCATGCAGTGTAATGTAAGGCAGAGCCCCAGCTGGCCCGAGGCTGGAAGCCTCTGTCCCCAGGCTCCCTTCATTTGCCCACTTTGTCGCAAAGAGCCTATGATGGGGTTACGCAGGCCCAGGAAGGCCTTTCCTGATGTTAAAAAGCTTCAACAGGCCCTGGGTCAGAGCTCCAGCTCACCCAGGGGTGGAAGCCCCAAACCCTAAGCTCCATGCTCCTGCCCCATGTGTCACTTGGAGCCTCAGGCCCAAGAACACCCCTGCTGCCTGTCTGGGTTCAGAAGTTCTGATTGGGCCCTGGGGCACAGCTCGTGCTGGCCTGGGAGTGGAAGCCCATGGCCCTGGGCTTCATTCCCTAAACTGCCATGTTCCAGAGATGGGGTCCCACAGGCCCAGAGATGTCTCCCCGACTTGTCCAGATTAAGAAGCTCTGACCAGGCATATATGCCTGGGCAGAGCTCCCCTGCTTTGCCAGTTGAAAAAGTTCTGACCAGGCCCCGGATCAGAGCTCTGGCAGGCCCTATGGTGAAAGACCCTGGCCCTGGACTCCATTCCCTGGCAAGCTGTGTCACTTAGAGCCCAAGGTGGGGTCCCGCAGGCACAGGCAGGTCTACCTTGCTGGAGAAATCTGACCGGACACTGGGTTAAAGCTCTTTGAGGTCCCCTCACAGCCCCATGCCTGAGGCCCAGCGCACACTCCAAGAACCCGGCCAGATGAGCCCCTGCCCCTCCAAGGTCAAGCAGAACCTGATTCATTAGGCATTGTGTGACCAAATGGCTCTCCTTCACCCAGCAATCTTGCAGCTCTTAGTCCAGCTATATGGTTGTGCTAGCCATAGTAATGAATGGTGCGCCCAGGTGGCCATACTGCTCTGGAAGTCTCAGTGAGGGCTCAGTTGACTCTTCGAGCCCAGCCAGGGCTCCAGGAAGTTGGCCACATATTCTCCAATGTCCCCCTCTGTCACTTGGCATGTGTGGATTAGAAGAACAACAGGTAACCTTCCTCTAAATTAGTAGGCACAAGATCCTTGGGGCACCCTTATAGACCAGTCATTCTCCCCTGGTGCTGCAAGGCCCTAGCCAGCCTTTCCAAGGCCCCAGGGGCCCGGGTCTGTGGTTGCCTACCAGACCTGTCTGATGAGCTTTTCCTCCGAGCCTGTCTCCCCGGAGAACAGACAGGGATACAAAGCGGACATCCCAGCAGGGTGCCCTGCTTGTGGATGGTTAACCCAGCACTGTACTCTGATCAACTGGGCACACTTGGTCCGATTAGGGATGGACTGCTTGGCAGCCTTGGCTGTTGTTTCAAGCAAAGAGCACCTTGCCTGGACTGTCCAACTCCATTGTCTGCCACTCTGCAGGGCAAAGGCCAAGTATCTGGCAGCTTGTACCCCCCCACCCAGTGGTGTGAACAGAGTGGATAGAGTCAGGTGGTGCTAGTCCTGTGATGCTGCCTAATAGTGTGGACACAGCATGCCTGTCTGTTGCCCTTTTCTAGCCAGCACATTTCTGCAACATCTCAGGATGACCATTCCGTTGGGTGTCCTGGCTGCCGAAGCCATAGCCCCTGTGTCTTGCTGAGGCTGCTCCTTGGTCCGCCTCTCCTTTCTGTTATCACAGTGCAGGTTGGGTGCGCTGGTGATCATGTGACTGGCCTGGCCCCTTAGGACCCTGCCAGCAAGCAGGACATCCCGCAGCAGTCTCTCAAGAGATGTGTAGTTCGGTCCAGAGTGAGCATGCAGCTCCTCCTCCTATCCAGTAGATGCGGTTTCCTGGTTGATCCCGCCAGTAACATAGACATGTCTCAAAGATTAAGCCATGCACATGTAAGTACACACCGTGTGTACAGTAAATCATCAAATGCCTTATTAAATTAACTATGGATCCTTTGATTGCTCCATCTGTTACTTTAATAACTGTGGTATTTCTAGAGCTAATATATTCTGACTAGCGTTGACCTCATTAGATGCATGTATTTATGAGACCAAGACCAATCCAGGCTTGCCCGGTCACTTTGGTAACTCCAGGTAGCATCAGGTCCATCACACATTCCTATGATGGGGATCATACATTCAGCAATCTGCCCTATCAACATTTGATGGTACTTTCTGTGCCTACCATAATGACCACAGGTAAAGGGTAATCAGAATTAGATTTTGGAATGGGAGAAAGTGGTGAAAAACATGAGCACAGGATTGAACAGCTCCTGTAATCTCCCAGAACAGGTGAGCAAAGCCATGGCTTTTGACTGGGATGCCGAGTCCTCGCAAGACGTGGTGCCAACCAGAAGGCATAGCCTACTAGCCTGCCTGGGGCTGGTTGGAAACCTACATGCAAGAGCTTGCCAAGTTTCAAGATATTAACCAGTTTGCTTGTCTGCTTTTAGTTTACAAAAATGTCACCAGTGATGTTTCATTCTCAAGGCCAATCCAGTCAATGGACAAGTACGGTGTGCCAACTCAGTGATGGGGACGATACATTTGGAGGTCTGCCCTATCAAATTTTGACAGGACTTTCTGTGCCTACTATGGTGACCACAGGTAATTGGAATGAGTACACTTTAAATTGTTAATGAAGATCCATTGGATGGCAAGTCTGTTGCCAGTAGCTACAGTGATTGAAGCTCCAGTATCTTATATTAAACAACTTGTAGTAGGATCATGGGATTGAGCTGGTGGTCTGTCGTGATGCAAGCTACTGAATGTCCCAGTCCCTGCTTCTTGGCAGACCCTTGTTGTTCTGGACTGAGTTTCCGGGAGATCCAAAGCATTTGTAGGTACAGGGATGGGGGTACAATCCTTCACAGGTCAGCAGGATGACCAGATGGGCAGATCTGGCACCAACAGAGCCACCTGGAGGCAAGAAGCCAGTGGGTTGCTCTAGGGAGCACTTGCCTCGCCGTCTGCTACCACCTGGGCACTCTGGTCACCAGGTTAGCCCAACAAATCTGGTAACCAGACTGGCTCACCAGATGACCAGTGAGTGGCTGGCTGACCAGCAAGCCGGCAGGCACAGCTAACTCTGAATTATGTCACACCCCAGCCCAGGTTCTGTAAGTAATTATCTAGAAAAAAATAGCTCCCCAGGCAGGCCCAAGGGTAGAGAGGGGTGGGCTGGGGTTTTTAACCCTCCTTAGCTCCCCAGGCTCAGGCACCATGAAGGTGGAAGGCACCGACCCATTGCACTCTTAGCCAAAGGACTGGGGTGATATTCATTGCCCAGGGCATGGTGACTGCAGACTGAGGAGGACCCTTGTGTCCCTCCCAGGTGTGGAGCAGAGACGAGACCCCTGTGAAAGCCCAGCCACCAGGCGTATCACAGGGCAGGGTGGCTTTGGGCTGTAGAGGAGCTTGAGGCTCATACAGGCTGAACAGTTCCAGTAATCCCCAATGAGAGGTGGGTGAAGCCATTGCTTTCATCTGAGAAGCTCACAGGCCAGGGCTCCAGGCACTGGACAAGGCCACCTTTCCTAAATGTAGTGGGTTGACTGCGGTCTGAACAACTCCTATATTCTCCTATAAGAGGTGGGCAAAGCCATGGCTTTTGCCTCTGAGGTCCAGTCTTTGTAGGTCGTGGTGCCAACAAGAAGGCAGAGCCTCCTAGCCCGGCTGGGCCAGAGTGGGAACCTACCAGCAAGAGTTTTTCCAGGTTTCAAGATATTAACTAGTTTGCTTGTCACCTTTGAGTTGATAAAAATGTCACCATTGATGTTTCATTGTCAAGGTCGAGCCAGTCAATGGACAAGTATGCTATGCCAACTCAGTGAAATATGTCACTAGCCAAGCAGGCCTAATTTGAATTTTGCCCTGGCCTAATTAAAAGTTGTTTTTAGTGTGGTATGCAGTAGGTGACAAAAGAGAAAGGGATGTGTGTTTTAATTAAGTCTAATTCCATACTAAGGTTAACAATGGAATGGGAAGCATGATTAAAGAGGAGAGTTCCTTAGAGCTATCTGTGACATACACTTTCTTCCACTAATATTTCTTTGACTTGAGTCCCATAAAAAAAGAACTGAATATACTTCTGTGTGCATGGTGTGCCAAACACTTGATATCCAAATAAAGTTATATGTATATATATTCACTGAAAAAAACAAAGGTTACAGGGATGTTACTTAGGCTCAGATTTCCCTCGTAAAAAACCAGTGGAATTCAGCAGGTATAGTTACCCGAGTTGACTATAACTTATGTCCCCGCAATGCACTGCTTATCACCTCACATATTATGACATGGTCAGTGACATCACTGATGACATCATCCAGTTAGTGAATCTTGTAAGTGTTTCTGAGACTTAAAGATATATACTACGCAACTGCATTAGTTAAATTACTATTCTTTCTGTACTACTAATAGTCCATGAGTAGCTTGTGGATGTGTGACCAGTTTTGTGAGTGGGTTTGTGAGTGGCTGTATGAATCTGTAAGTGAGTCTGTAAATGGCTGTATAGATCTGTAAGTGGGTGTGTGAGTGGCTGTATGGGTATGTGAGTGGGAGTGTGAGTAGTTTTCTGGGTGTGTGGGTAGCTGCATGGGTGTGTGAGTAGGTGTGTGAGTGGTTATGTGGATGTGTGAGTGGGTGTGTGGGTGGGTACATGAGTGACTGTATGGGTCTGTGAGTTGCTGTTTTAGGGGTTTTGTGTGTGAGTGTGTATGTGAGTGGCTGTATGGGTGTGTGAATAGGTGTGCTAGTAGCTGTGTGGGTCTATAAATGTGAGAGTGGCTGAATGGTTTGGGAATTGGTGTCTGAGTGTCTGTGTGGTTGTGCCAGTAGCTGTGTGAGTGGCTGGGTCAGAACGGAACTTCTCCTGCCCCTTTATCCAACAAGAAAATTCCTCTGCATCAAGAACACGTCAACAACATCAGCAGTAAGCGCGCTCGGAGGTCTTTTGTGAAGCTGTCCACCAATGTGAGAAAAGGAGGGAAGACCTTTGCACACTACTAAGGAAAATGGGGCGGGGCCAAACAGGAAGTCCTTGCAGATGATTTTAGCATTTGCCTACTCAGGGTAATTAAAAGGGAAAACCATGGACTCAGCTCTCAAGTCAAGACAAAAATGCACTCATCACAGTCACTACAGATCAGGTTGCGCTCCAATAGATCAACGGGGCATTCAACTTTATTAAAGATTTCAGATTGTTTTTTAACATGGAATACGAGAGGAAACACACTTCCTTTGTGTTTGCCAAGCCGAAGAAATTAGGATCATTTGTGCTTTACAGAAGTGGAGCTTCAACTGGGGCACCTCCTGTGTTTATATTTGTAAGTGCTTCCCGTTGAGGTTCAATTTATGTGAAATGAGCATCAGGGCCCGAATGGAACCTCATTTTTTCCTAGAAGAGTCCATAGTTTTGGCATAAATGTCTACCTAACTGGAGTACTTTCTACTGGTTACTTAGTAAGTGCTACCTCGTTGGGTAAAGTCTAGTGCATATTCTTCACAACAGGTGCATAAAGGACCATGAGGTAATGTCTCCAGTGACCTTGTGTGCATGTAATTTCGGCAATGTGATTGTTCCTGCAGTGTCTTCAACCACATATCTGTCATAATATGAATCCTCATCCAGAGAGCAAACAGAGGTACGTCCTCCTAACCATATGAAATGAGCTTGTTTGTTTGGCGGAGATGTCCTCAGATTCCTCTGCATCAAGAACACATTGCCAAAATCATCAGGAAATGTGCTCAGGGGCCTTTTGGCAAACTGTCCATCAACATGGGAAAAGGCGGGAAGACCTTTGCATACAACTAAGGAAAATGGGCGAGGCCAAACGAGCAGAGCTTGCAGATGATTTTGGGCATTTGCATTCTCTGGGTAATTAAAAGGAAGAACCATGGTGTCTCTTTTTTTAAATTAGGGGGAGGAGGGCTGCGTGGCCCTCCTCCCTATGCCTGATGTCATGAATGATTTCAATGACCATGTCATAAGTGATGTACTATGTGAGGTCCTAAGCAGTGCATTGCATGGGCGTAATTTATAGTTAACTCAGATAACTATAACTGCTGAATTTCTATGACTTTGTATGCGTGACATCTTAGCCTAACTATAACGTCCCTGTAACCTTTGTTTTTTTCAGTGAATTTCTATGTTTTTTAAATTCAATTTCCTAACTATAACGTCCCTGTAATCTTTGTTTTTTTCGGTGAATCTCAAAGGTTTTTCAAAATCTATTTCCATAGTATTATATACCTGTAATGTTTAGTTTTTTGAGTTAATTTCTAGTGTTTACTTTTAGTGCTAAGTATATTACAAGTCATTTTGCTTTTTAGTTTAGCAATATTTTTTTGTTTTATACTGCAAACATTCTTTTTAATAAATATACTTTATATACGTTTTAAAAGGTAGAAATCAAATATGTACTTAAGGTAAAATATATAATGCTTTTGTAAATGTAATTGAGCAAGTTTTTTTTAATAACTTTTTGGTTACACAGTACCTCTTTGTGTCTGAAAACATAGATGGGACCACAAGTACTCTATGTTTTTTACTTCCGATCATGTGATCATAATGAATCTGCGAAGTCGAATCCACGGATTTGTCCAAGATTATTTAACATATGTACCTCCTGCTATTTTCATTAATGACATCAGTGTGAACATATTTAAAAGCATATATATATGGCCCCCTATATCTGTTTTTCAAGAAAGTTACTCATTTTACGTTTCACAAATCTGCAAATCTATGGACCGGATTGAAAAACTAGCTTGATGACACACCCAAGTATTGCCTTTTGATTGGGTACATTAGAACCCCACCCATATACATGTAATACCACACCCAAAAACAGTTATTTCCCCAGTGAACTCTGTAGAAAGAAGATTGAGAACCAGTGGTGCTATGTATTAATGAAATGGCTGTAGCTTCATCTTCTCTCCAGGATGAACATCTAGAACCTGTTGAGGATGAGGAGGAAGATACACCACCTCCAAGAAAACATGTCTGGAAGCATTTTACCATACATTCAGGGGATAAAAAGGTTACAGCTAAATATGTGCAGTGTAATATATGCTTCAAGTAGTAATCCATGGGCACTGCAAAGGAGTATTCACATGGGACAAGTTCCATGTGGAAACACTTGAAAGCAATTCATGAAAGGCTTAACAACTGGATGATATGGGAGGAAGCAGGTGCAGCAGGGCATTAAACATCTTCAGCAACCTTAGGAGTACCATCATCAGCAGTAGTCATTACAATACGATCTGCCTGCAAAGAATAAAGTGAGATGGTTACTCGCTGCATGAAATGCCACATGTTTGTCGCTGTAAAAATGTCTTCTGTGGGTGCATTTTCCCTTTTTTACTGTTCTCAGGTTCTATACTCATACACCATAAATAATGTACTGTTGAAAGCATCATCATTGAATAGCAGGGAAAAAATCATTCATAAAGTTTGTAGAAAACCCCCCAAAGCTGCACACTATGTGTATGTAAGTAGGTGTTTGCATGTGTAAAGGGGTGTGCGACTGCCAGTATGGGATTTTGAGGGGGCGTGTGAATGTATGTGTGGGTGTGTCAGTACCTGTGTGAATGGCTCTATTGGTGTGTAAGTTCATGTTGTATGGGTGTGTTTGTGACCCATAAGTTAAATTAGTAATATGCATTTTGTTAACTTTACAAATACATTTTATTAACATATTACAATAGAATTCAACCCAAACAATTAACAAATAAATAAAACATAACGAATTTAACTATTTACAAATACAGGAACACACCCAAACCTTAACTTTTGATTGGCTACACTAAGACCCCAATCGTAATTTTCATGACATGACCACATAGAATTGTATCCACTTGTATAATTCTCATTTTGAGCTGAATTGTATCTTGTGAAATTTAGGAGCGCCAACTTGTATTCAACACTCAATTCTGTAGTGTGTCCATGGGCTCACTTACATAAGTTTTTAACAAAAGCAATCTCTAACACTATAAGCATTGGATTCAAGACACCAGGAGAATTTAAACGTAGAGTTGTGTTTTTCCCAACTTTGTGCGGTATATTAAGAGCCACAGGTAAAAAGTATTACCATGGGACAAATTCCATGTAGACACATGTTAAAACCATGCATAAAAGGACATACAATCGATAGGTGCATGAGAAGGCAAGTGGAGGAGAACCACACTCACCATTTGCAGTAGTCTGGGGGAACCTTCAAATTTTGAAGAAATAACAGTACCAGCTTACTGCAAGACGTTATCTGAGATGCTAACATTATACAATTTAAACCAAACAATAAACAAATAAACAGTACATAACTTATATAACTATTTACAAATACACTTTTGTTTACAAGTACTTCAGATAGATGCAGATATGTGTTTAGGCCAGCAAGGCCTTCGAAAGAAGGCTGGTTCAGCAGGACAACAAACATTATCTGTAGTAGCCTTAGGAGAAAGATTGTAACTGGCTTTTATAACTTTTCCAGCTGTCTGAAACAATGTATCTGAGATGGTCACTCAATGTGGCAAATGGCAGATGCTCATGGCTGTAAAGATGTTGTTTATTGCTGAATACCTTTATACAGTGAAGGATCACCATTGTAAATTATTTTGTTTGCTCCCCATTGAACCTTCATGTTTTTCACAATTTGAAGGGAGTTCCTTCTTTCCAGTTGTAAACTGTTTGAAAAATCTTCTTAAAAAACAACAGTACTTTTTACAAACATTTCATCTGGTCAAAGAAAGAGCTAACTATGGAGAACATTACGATGTCGGGAAGACTTGAGTCTGCCCAACACCGTTGCGGATTGGAAGTACCCAACCATAGGTCGGCCTTTCTGCCCACACAATTTGGATACAACTGCCCTCTGGGCAGTCAGAAACATCCCTTTTGCAATGGCAGCTTGTGCGGTGGGCAGAAAAAGGCTGCAGCACAAGCTGCCATTGAAAAATGGATGTTTTTAAACATCCCTGCACCATGTGGCAGGCACCATGCAGTGCCTGTCACACGGTGCAGGGATGTTTAGGTGGGCACAATAGGTGTCCCCATAGTGGAGGCCAAGGAGGGACGGGGGCCCTGCTAGGGGCCCCCAATATCACTTTCCGACAACCTTTCCATGTCGGAAAGGCCGACGTGGAAAGGCTGTCGGAAGTGGTTCCGCCGTCATTATGGGTCCTTCCAACGCTCAGATGGGCTCTTTGAGCCCTTCAGAAGCACAATAGAATCCCCCACGGGTTTCCCTCCAACCCCCAGCATCATAATATGGCGGTCGGAGAGAAACCATCAATGTCGGGAGGAAAGCCTCTGATAAGCTGTTGGATGGCTTTCCGCCCGACATCGAAATAATCCCCTATGTGTTTTATGTTAATGTTCAATTCTCTGTTTAAATGTTTATGAATTTTTGTATGTGTATATGTCACATACCCCACATAAGTAAAATAAAATAGTACACATGAGTACTTATTCTTGAAAGGGAATAAACCTAGAAAGTGTTAAAGAACATACTAGCAAATGTTTTCCAATCTCATCTACAAAACTAAAATAAAAATGAATGTACAAGTGAATGTATGGGTGTGTAAGTGAGTATGTCAGTGGGTGCATCAGTGTATAAGTAAGCGTATAAGTGGCTGTATGGTTTTCTAAATAGGTATGTGAGTGGCTGTATAGGTAGATGACTAGGTGTATCACTGTGTATATGCATCTGCAAGTGCATCTGTAAGTGACTGATCTTAAAAGTACATGTGTTACCTTTTGACTAAACAGCACCCTGCCTTTTGAGCTACCTAAGACCTATCTTAGGCGTAACTCATGTGTAATAAAAGGATAGTTTAAGGCTTGGCAAAAGGTTTTATATGGTAAATCGACATGGCAGTACAACTGCACACACAGTCTCAGCACTGGTAGGCCTCAGACAGGTTTAAAGGGTTATTGTATGCATGGCATAATTAGTGCTACAGGCCTACTACTACTGTTTAATTTACTGGCCCTGGGCACAGGTAGTCCACTCTATTAGAGACTTACAGATATATTAAATATCCTAATTGTGGTTAAGTCAATCAAACCATGTTTAATGGAGAAGCACATACACTTTATCGCTATCTAGCAGTGGTAAACTGATCAGATTCCTAAGGCCAACTGGGTGTCTCAGTATCTGACTGTGTGTCTTAGTGACTGTATGAGTGTTCAAATCGATATATAAGTAGCCACATGGATTACTAACTGGCTGTGTTAGTCTGTGCTTGGCTCTGTAACTGTGTGTTCATGTGGTTCTGTTAGTAGTGGATGCATAAGTGATATGTGGGTGTGTGAATGTATGTGTAAGTGCCTCTGTCACTCTCTCACTGGGTGTGTGAGTGGCTTTATAATCCTATAAATAGGTATGTGAGTAAGTGTATGGGTGAGTGACTGGGTATATAACTGGGTGTATAGACGTGTAAGTGCATGTGTAACTGACTGTCTGAGTGCTGGGTACATGAATGACTGGACAGATGTGTGACTGAGTGTACCAGTGCCTCTATGAGTATGTAAATAATTCGGTATGTGTATGTATAGGTGAGTTAATGGGTATGTGAATGGTTTTGTTGGTGTGTGACTGAGTGTGGCAGTCACTGTCTGTCTATATGAGTGGTGGGTACATAAGTGTTTTTGTGGATGTGTAACTTGGTGTGTAAGTTGTTGCCTGACTGTGTGAGTGGGTGGAAATTACATACTATTAAATTACATACTATAAACAAACACCCATATCTAATTTCAAACACATTCATTCATACTGACTTAATAAATGACTATTTTTTCAATATACCAATTCCTCTTTCTCCTTTCCTGCTCACTCCTTTGTAGTTAATGTTCTCATCTCAGCTCCCTTCTACTTTGCCTTCTAGTATAGTATCTAAAAGCTACACGTTTAATCTTGTATACAATGATTTTTTAAAATTTATATATACTTTTTTATAATATAACCTAATTTATATACCGGTAAAAGCTCTTTGCTCTTTCTCCAACTTTAATTTCTATTTCTGTTAACATCCGTTTTCATTGGACATCTCAACTCAGAACTATGACACTCCTCGTCCACTCTCAGTACAAAAGTAGCTAAAATGCGCTACCCTTCACCATGTACTCTTATTAATACTCCTGTAGTTAACAAATCCCAGGCTTCCTTTCATCTTTTATTTTTGTTATACCACTTCTAAATGGTGAATATTTTTTTAAACCCTTTCCATGTTTCCTGGGAAGAAGCACAACTTGGTTGTTTTTTTCTGTGAATCCGTGGATCCACAGCGACGCTCAGACCACCCCCCGATTGTAACTTTGGGGTGGATCCGCGAATCCACATGGAAGCCCGTAGAAGCATTTAACAATCTACTATTTATAGATTGCATTTATGTTATACTTTGCAAAAACTACTCATTTAAAAGCCAAACACTCCCTAATTATCAATGTTTTCACGGCCTTTTTTGTAAGTTTCACAGGGCAGTCATTTTTGTTCCCTTCCCCTATAGTCTTTCATCTCCGTGTCCATGGTGACCATGTTAGCAGCACTCTCTACCCACCACCAAGTCAAACACACACATTACTTTATGTAAGCAGCATACTAGATTCAAATTAAACTGTAGCAGATGTGGTTGGCTGGTTGAAATAATAATAATAATAATAATAATACCAGCATTTGTAAAGCGCGCAGCTACCTCAGGCGTGGGGTCTCGTCGCTGGGGGCCGTCGGGAAGATTATGCGAGCTATTGCCCAGAGTCACAAGGTGCTGGGCTAACCTGCCGCCAGCGCCGGGGATCGAACCGTGAACCCCCGTGTTCTGGAGTCAGCCGCCCTGGCCGCTGCACCACACCTCTTCAAGCCTATCCCTAAAAACATAATTTTTGTTTTCAAAACCAATCACAGATTCAGTTACTTTTTTCTCCAAATCACAACCTAATTTTAGTTTTGTGCACATCTATACCATCCGATCAAATATGCTGCTGTCCTCCATGTTAGCACCCTTTCATCTTCAAAACTGCCTCATTCTATTTAAGCCTTCTCTAATGTGCTACTCCTCCTTCCCTATAAAATGTTCATAATGTGTATTGTGGGTCATAGTTTAGTGTTTTGAGTATTGAGGATCTCAAACCCAAAAGCACACATTCAATAAATATAGCAACAGGTTTTCCTCAACCAAAACCATTTATGTAAAACAACAACACATTTAATACAGTAGGTGTGTAACTGACTACATGGGTATCTAAGAGAGTGTGGGAGAGCCTGTATAAGTCTGTGAGTAAGTGTGTCAGTGGTTTTGATGTTGTGTGAGTGGGTATATAAGAGACTAAATTGATCTCAAACTGGGTGTGCGAGTGGTGGTATGGGTTGCTGAGTGAGGTTGTAAGTGTGTGACTGGTGACTGGATGAGTGAGTAGGTGTTTCAATGGTTGTGTGGGTGTATGAGTAGGTGTGTCACAGACTAGTTAGGTGTGTGAGTGGATGTGTGAGTGTGCGATTGGGTATGTCAATGGCTGTGTGAGTGGTAAAATGGGTACATGAGTCATTGTGTGAGTGGTTATGTGAGTGTGTGAGTGGGTTTGTAGGGGTTGTCTGGGTGTGAGTGGCTGTGTCAGTGGTTGTATGCATGTGTGTTTGAGTGTGTGAGTAGATCTGTGTTCATGCTGCAACCATTTTAACCAATGACAGTACACACAGAAAACATCATATGTTGCAATCTATGTCCTCCTTTCTCTCTTCTCTAATAGAAATAAGAGGTGTTGGCTGGGGTGCAATACAAAACAAGATGTCGTCCCTATATGGCCAATGAAATGAGGAGGTTTTGCTGTGCAAACACGTGAATCCACGGTGCCGTCTACAGATTTGCAAGGCCACAAAATACATAACTCGAGTGAGCTATTACTAAATAAAATATGTACTCTGAATTTTTTAACTTCAAATATGTCTAATATTATATTAACTACTTCATGAAATATGTTTGCTGTATTTGTGAAACTCCTTTTGAAATAGAAATTTGTCCAGCTACAAAGTTTGTATTTTCAGTTTCTAATTTACTACCATCCACTCTGCATCATTTTAACATGACTATGACATATTTCCCATACGTCTGTACTAATAAAGTACATGTAAAGTTTTAATCTGCAGTTTATGCAGGTCTTTTCTTGATGGGCGCTTTTGGTTAAATTTTTAAAGGCTACAGCTTTACAATATGGTAACGTCAATTAGAGAAATCGTGCCAAATTAATTCCAGTGCTAGAGGTGAATTCACAATGATCACAATTATTGTTCCATTTATAACTTAAACCAAATAATTCATTGAGATTCACATCCTCTTCCTCTAATAGTCCCAGCAGTACCCTGAAACATTCTTGAGCATTCTGCAGAACAGTTTCAGAAAACACTAGTAATCCATTAAACTTCTCTACCTTTTAGACCATTCTGCAGCTCTGTTGGTGGTAAAAAGGCCTGTCTTTAGCTCCATAAGGACTATAGCCTGATAAACACTCATAAACATTTAAACCTTGAAGTGGTTCTGGAATGGCAACCAGTACTAACTTGATATGCACAGCTCTAGCAAGCATTTTATTATCAACTAATTTATTGTAACAGTACTTACATATCACTTGCTATGTGGACAAGACAAAGCATTCCTCTACAAATAAGTACAGAGCAAACTTTTCTCAGTTTTCTTTTTCATTTATTAAATACATGTCAACAGTCCAAATTGTGTAGTGAGTGTGTTGACAACATATACAAACATACTCTGGTTTTTCAGAGCACACTATGTTAACTTTTGTAATCTCTTCTTCAAAGCTATCAACTATATACCTGTGTCCTGTTCAGCAACTCATCCTGTTATCAACTCTTCATTTTCTATAGAGTCCTGCTCTGGACAAAATAAATGAAACTGAACATCATCACAAATCTTTTCTACCTCTACCAAAGTACCATACAAAAGTGCTCTATTCATTTCTCCTAAACATAAAGCAGGAATTTTCACATAGTACAACCTCCTAACTAAAGTTTGCATTGTTGAGTGGTGTACAGCTTACATCCTGAAATGATGAAAGATGCTTTGCCACACTATCTTTGATAAACAAGGTACAGCGTGTCCCTCCAAATTTGTATGCTTCTGACCTTGCAAGGATCCAATCCTTATAAAGTATCTATTTTGTGTTTTAAACTTTGCCTTGGAAAGATATGTAGAAATGTTCTTAGTATATCAATGGATTGCTGTTGAATTCCATTTGTATACATTGCCTGACTATGCCTTCCCTGTATCTCTTCTGCAATAAATTGTTCTGCATTACTAAACACCATCACCTCTTTCGCTATAGGAGTGCCATTCTTCATTTCATAACATCGTCCTCTTTCATCAATAGCATGAACTACTGTATTATCCTGGAGCTAGCTTTCTTCATTAAAGAAAGGCTCTGTAGTAGAAGTATATATCCATTCTCCACTAAAAACTGAACAAAAGTTAGTTCTATTGACTAATTTTTTCTTCTGGTTTTGTCTCCTTATGTACAACACTATTTTGTCAAGAGTCTTCATTCTATATATAATCAAAATGAAAAGCTTCTTCTTCAAAGCAAAGGGCTTATCAACTATTCCCTCAACTTGTTCTTTCTGTTTCATTGCCTCTCTCCTTCTTCTATACTTCTTCATATTTCTCAGTAGATTTACAACCACTCTACTACGAAACATTCTGGCTCTGATTTCCTTAAACTGCTTCTGTTTCATGGTTAAGGTGTGCCCATCTTTGTTACATTCTTTCCTGCTCTTGTTATATAGATTTTGTCCACTCTTATTCTTTCTCATGGTTTGGTTTTTATTTTCATTATTTTGTAAACTTTGATGGTGTCCACATATACTTTTAAGAAATGACTTTGTCCTCTTACCAGTGGCTCTTTTTTCTTTCACCCCTGTTTCTGCATTTTTCCTCTTTTGTGTCCTAGTTCCTTAGAGATACTGTAGCTACTTCTGTTGCTTATTCCTCCAAAGGTTTGTAGGCATTCTAACTGTCTGTAGTTATGTAGATATTGTTCTGTAAAAAAATAGAAAATATATTTTATTTTTTTCTCTAGCCAATGAACCAAGTACTTTACTACTGACTTACACATAATACAAAAACTGTTTTTATGTTGTGTTTCAGTTTTAAATCTACAGATGAACCTAGCTATATAACTACATGCACTTACTTCAATATAGCAAACCCAAAGCAAAACACAAAACTTTATTTATTAGTTACCTTTTAACATTGTAGTACCCTCTCCTACAATACAACTGCACCATATGTTAGTTCTCACTTATACCTGGTAAAAGACAAGTTTATCCCTTCTGTATTAAATTTTAAAATGAACATCAACCAAACTTTAGAAGTAAAATACAGTGTCTCAACACTGTAAATCCAAAAAGACAACATAAGAGTAATTTGTGTACCTCTCTACCACTGTGTCAGTGGTGTATTTAGTATCCCAGTAGTTTTCTACTTAAATGTTTCACTTTTAAATGTTGGGAAACAGTGCATATAAAAATCTGCACATTAATCTCTATCAGAACATATAGCTCACTGATTCTTCCTAGTACATGCAAAGAGTATGTGACACCTTGGGTATATAATTCACCAGATGATCTAAAAGACTACATATTCCTCACTAAAACTTGTAAATACACATTTGTGGATGATTCCCTGAGTATATGAGAACTCCATGGGTCATTCCATATCTGCATAGTTACTGCCTGCGTATTCGCATGAGTATATCACTACTATCTGGGTGTTTGGATGAGTGCATGAGTAGTGCCTGAATGATTAGATAAGTGCATAATGCCTCAATAATTCAACACATGCATAGATAGTGGGTGGATGATTAAATGAGTGCAACCCTAGTGCCTAGATGATTGCAGGAGTGCATGCATAGTATATGGATGGTGCATACTTGATTTTTTAAGTGTAAACATAGCACCTGGCAGATTGGATGAGTGCATGAGTAGTGTTTCAGTGATTGGATGAGTACATGGCTGCTGCCCATATGTTTTTGGTTGAGTAAACAGGTAGCACCTGGGTGTTTAGATAAGTACATGGGTAGTGCCTGGATAATTTAATGAGTGCATCAGTAGTGCCTGGCTGATTAGATGAGTGCATGACTAGGGTCTGAATGATTGCATGAGTCCATTGTTAAAGCTTGAGTGATTGGATGAAAGCAAGTGCACTACTGGTGTGACTGTATTACTGCAACAGTATTGCCTCAGAAATTGAATGAGTGCATAGGTACTGGATGGGTAATAGTTTCACTGAAATTGTACTGCCTGCGTAATTGGATGAGTGCATAGTTGTGCATTAGTATTTTGATGAGTTCATGGGTTGTAAGTAGGTGTTTGAATGACTGCATAGGTACAGCCTTGGTGGTTGTATAAGTGCATGGTCAGTGCCTGGGTGATTGGATGAATGCATGGATAGGGTCAGCATAGTTCAATGACTACATAAGTAGTGCCTGTGTGATTGCAAGAGTGCATATATAGTGCCTTGGTAATTAAATAAATGTGTAGACAGTGCGTGAGTGATTTGATGAATGCCTGAGTAGTAGCTGAGTGATTGGATGAGTGCCAGAGTAATGGCTGGCTTACTGTGAAAGTACCTCCATTGCTGTTAGATACGTAACAGTTGTGACTATGTCTATGACTCATCGTTTAAGTCCTTTTGTCAGAATGAAACTACCTGTTTTAGTGCATCTATCCTTTTCTACTGAGCTATGTGTGAGTGACGGCTAGATATCACACTTGATATATAATTGGATACATGGCTCTCTAGGAGCTTACATTGCTCTGTTACTCAGCGTGCACATGCATCAATAAGTTTCTAAAACTGAAAAAAAAAATCTCACTTTGTCAAAGCACAAAACCTTTTCTAAATGGTATACCTACATCATTTCTCAAATATTTCTTGTGTCTTTAAAACATATATTCAGCATTTCTCAAAGAAAAGTTACGCACCAAGTAAAGCTAGCACAATAACTTTCAAAAGACAATCTGCACTATTAACCTCCTCAATTTTAAATAGAGCATGTTTAAATAAATGCACCACCATCACCATAAACATTACATTCTCAACAGCCTTAAAGAACATAGATCACCATGTAAACATATATGTGATTTCATAATAGATATACACCTTCAGTCAATATTTCCAAAAATAAATAGTTCTCTACATCTTCAAGTAAACTTAAGAGTCTCATCGTACATATAACTATCTGCAACCAAAAAAAACATATCTCACCATCTAAACATAAGCTAACCGGTCATATAAGGTAAAAACCACATAGACAAACACTTCCTAATACATACCTAACAAGTAATACTACTTTAGATTTCATATACAGGCACAGTAGATTTCCTTATCTTCTATTCATGACTACACTACTCCTGTTTAATAATGTGAATAAAAGTACTACAATTACCAGAATGCTAATATCATAGTTCTGTCTGCTCTGCACATGATGCTTAGACATTTAAAGCATTGTCATTTTTAAAGGCATTGCTCATGGTAACTTTCAACAGTACTAACATCCTAAACACATACCCTCTGCCAGATACAGGCCATCTGATATCTTTTGTTTCATATCACTGTGAGTCTATTTTTTTAATCAAACTCCCATACACATCTTCATTTCTAATGTAATTTTTTAAAATAATTAAAAGTTATAAACATACCAGAGAATTGAGTTCGTAGATTATATTGTTGATTTAGATGGATAGTTTTGACACTGTTAAGATCTGTAAAAGCTAAGCACAAGAATGGTACACTACTGTCATACAAAGCACCTATAAAATGGCAACCTCTTCAACTTTCCAGTCTGTGATCATGAGAAAGACAGCAAATGAAACCATGTCATCCATTTTAGACTACTCTATCCCCACTTGTGAAAGGTTAGCATCTATTAACCCTTTTCCTCTCTTTCAAAACGAGGTTCCTGTCTCCACGTGTTCTTGATGTGTTCGCGATGATCACAAGCAAATCGCAAAAAGTAAGGGGAAACAAACTGATATTTAGCTTCAGTTTTTTTTTAATTTAAATACTGCACAACAGTTTATTACATAGCCCTGAGTTGGAAATTAAAGTTTACCATTACTTAAATTGTGTCAGAACTCCTCAACTTTAAAAAATATTCTGTCTCTTTAACATCCTTCCCCCAATACACACTTAGCTCAGTGTACCTAGCCACCCAGTGGAACCTGTAGGTCACAAGTTCACAGGACATTCTAGAAGGAACATGCTACTTCCAAATAAAATACAGCAGGTGTGGTTTACTCCACAAATTCCATGTCAGTATTACATTTCTTTTTTAAACAACAGCCAATAATAGGACTACTTACTAATGCAGCCAACACACTAACCAATTTTACTCACTTACATGTTGACAGCATCCAATCAAATATATATATATATTTTTTTTTTAAAGAAAACACTTCCATTTTAACTGCTTTTTATTTGGAAAACCACCTCATTCAGCTCCATGCTTCTCCTGATTGCTATTGCTCCTTTACTTGAAAATGCTTAGAGTGTGAATTGTTGGCCACAGCTATGTCTATTGGGCTAATGAGGGTGCAAAAAAGAGAGGTATTGACAGGGACTTGGGTTTGCGGAGATTACTTGGTTTGGCCAAAGAGGGTTAAAGTTTCATCAGTTGTTGGCTTTGGTTAAAACCAATGTGGATTTCCAACCTCCTCACATCATGATTGTGCATTGTGGTGGCAATGACCTAGGCACATTGACTGGGGGTAGGGCTGGAAATCCTAATGAAAAATACATTTTCAGAACTGTGTCACTTTTCTCTCACACTGTATTGGTGTACTCTAATATGTGCCAAAGGCAGAAATGGAGGTGGTCAAATCAATTCTGTCTACAGATCGACAAAGCCAGGAAACATGTTACTAAAGCTGTTTCTGCATTCCTCAGAGACCATAACATGGACTCAATCTATAACAGCAACCTGCGTTTTGACATGCATGGAAGTTATAGACATGATGGAGTGCACTTTACAAACGAAGGCAACAGGGTGTTTCTAAGTAACCTGAAACTCTGCATCCGGTCTTATGTCTTATGTGTAGCTGTCATATACACTCAAGCAACACAAAGGCTCTTGTCAGAGCCACCCTAGTACCTAAAATATTGTTAATTTTCTTTATAGAGATCCTTTTTTTTAGTTTTTAGGAATCTTCTCAACAACGTTGCGATGGTCATGAATATGTCACGAAATAGCAAACAAAAGCAGACATTCAATGGCCACCAGCACACCCAAGAATAATAACAAAAAAAATCCATTCTAAACATTGTACTATACATATTACTATGTACATGCTTCTTTAAAAAACATATTTAGACTCATGTTTTGGACTAAGTTTCTTTAAAAACCATCTTTAAAACCTATTTTCCATTTTCGCTGTAACATTGGGTTTCGCGACAATGTTGGTGTCCACGAAGATCGAGCCTTTTTCATAAAATGTAAAATCCATATATGCATACATATTATAGTATTTTACACACTAGGGGATTATTACTGTATTCTCAAAAGTCATGTTTTTCTACTAGGTTTCTATAAAAATCATCTCTAAGACCTTTTTTACATTTTCGCGGTTATTCAGGATGTCGCGACAACGTCGGTATCCGTGACGATCGTGCCTTAGTCATAAAGTGTAAAACACATATATGCACACATATTACAGGATTTTACACACCAGGGGTTTATTACTGTATTATCTAAAGTCATGTTTTTCTACTGAGTTTCTAAAAAACCATCTCTAAGACCTATTTTCAGTTTTCGTGGTCACGCCGGGGGTCGCAATGATGTCGGTACCTGTGATCACCACAAAGACATCTCAAAAACGCAAAGCAAAGGAAGGAATTCAATTGCCACCACCACATTAAACAAGCATTGGCATAGCCAATAGGTCTCGCTTTTGGGACTTTATAAGTATTTAGTTATACAGCACAATATCCTTGGTGCAACAACATTAACTGTTGCATGGTTAAACACTTATAAGGTCCCAAAGGCGAATTCAAGTAACAAGTGTGTTTCTGAAGTTAAAAAAGCATGTGTGGTTGAAAACATCAGCTGCACGCGTTTGCCTCCGAAAGCAAACAAACAACATTCCAGACACACAAGCCCAGGCAATCGGAAAAAATTGTTGGCCAGTTATCCTAAAAGGCGAGAAGCAAAAAAAAACCTGTGACATGGTCAGTCGCCATGGGATGGAACACACAGCAAAAGGGAGGGACAAATGGCCATGATTTACCAATGAAAAGTAGGGAATTTACTGAGGCACACAAACCAAACAATTAATTTGCAATGCAACAGGTCTCGCATTTACATTAGTTTGAGCTATTGGCATTGTAAATGACAATGCCTTTTATTTATGTTTTGGTTTTTGAAACATGAATAAAATGCATTGTCATTTACAATGCCAATTGCTTAAACTTGCGTAAATGCGAGACCTATTGCATTGCAAATGCTTGTTTTTATTGCAGTGCAGTAATGTAACAGGTAAAGCAGCTGACTTTGGAACTGAATTGAAAGCCTCACTGAGAGCATGCCTCGGTCCTGCAGTTGAGATCTTTTTAACACAGTGTTTTTGAGCTTGTAATGTGTCTCCCTCAGGCAAAGCTTAAGTATTTGCATGGCAGTGAGATAAGCATCCTTCGGGGGATTAAAAGCGTTTAAAAGGAGACCGGTGTGATAATGACTGAGCCCGGGGATGAAAGCTATGGCGTAGACACACAAAATTATATTAATTTGAAAATTTAACGAAAACATAGAGGAAACAGTTTAAAATCAGGAAGCAGGAGGCATAGACAGATTGCCGCTGTGTTTGTATGTTTTCTACGAAAGCTTCATGGATGGGGTCTAGTTGAATAACAATGAGATTTAGAGCTATTGACGCCACCCTGAATGGCAATATTTTATAGTGTTGGATGTGCGAGGATGCCTGTGTTAATACTGAGGGCACCACACAGGGGCTGACGGGGTGAGCAGTCTGAGACAGCACTGCCGGGATGCACACTTTATGCACACAGAGGTGGGGTGGTAGACTGTGGCTACGGAGTACTTGGAAGTTAGGATGTCTTGCACTTACTGGTAGCTGTGGAATGCAGCAGCAGCCCTGCTCCAGTCCCTATGTGCTGTGCGCAGAGCAGCAGTAGGCAGAGCCCCAGGCTGCAGCTTGTTTGCACGGGATGCTGGCGGGGGACGCCACGTCACCCATTGAATCTTAAGAATGTATCAACAAGAACAATTAAGGAGCGGATGGAACTCAGCAGCCACTGCCCCTCTGTAGTGAGAGCTGCAGGGGAAGCAACCAAGGGAGGAGTTGCATGTCGCTGTGGAGAAATAAAGCTGTGTTTTGAAGCGCAGCTCTCAGCTCTATCCCTTAAATGTAAAGTAAAAGTGGGGCTGTTGATAAATAAATAAAGGCGCGTGCTGCATTGGGAGGTGGGAGGGCGTGCTTTTGAGGCAATCCAATAAACAGCACTCCAAGCAGACGACCCCAAAGTAAAAGCGGCACTGTTATTAAATAAATAAAGGCTCGGCGATTCTGTTTTTGAGGTGGGAGGAGTCTGCTTTGAAGAAAAGGCAAGAAATAATTTCGAAGTACAAGGGTGCCGTTAATACATAAATAAAGGCTCACTGCCATGCTGTGTCGAGAGGTGGGAGGGGTCTGCAAGCGGCGCTGTTATTAAATAAATGAAGGCGCTCAACCATGCTGTGTCGGAGGTGGGAGGGGACTGCCTTGGACGAAAGGCAATAAACAATTTTGAAGCACACGAGCGCCTATGTGGGGCTGTTGATAAATAAATAAAGGCGCGTGCTGCATTGGGAGGTGGGAGGGGCGTGCTTTTGAGGCAATCCAATAAACAGCACTCCAAGCAGACGACCCCAAAGTGAAAGCGGCACTGTTATTAAATAAATAAAGGCTCTGCGATTCTGTTTTTGAGGCGGGAAGGGTCTGCTTTGAAGGAAAGGCAAGAAATAATTTCGAAGTACATGGGCGCCGTTAATGCATAAATAAAGGCTCACTGCCATGCTGTGTCGGGAGGTGGGAGGGGTCTGCAAGCGGCGCTGTTATTAAATAAATGAAGGCGCTCAACCATGCTTTGTCAGAGGTGGGAGGGGACTGCCTTGGATGAAAAACAATAAACAATTTTGAAGCACACGAGCGCCATTAATAAATAACAAGTGCTAAAACACAAGCACGGCCCAGCGGCCGCGAAAGTTAACTATTAACTGAGAGGGGGAGCAGGAGGTGAGCCTGCGAGTGTTGCGCGCATGCGCGCCTGGAAGAGCGATGGCTAAAGGAGGGGGAGCAGGAGGTGAGCCTGCGAGTGGTGCGCACGTGCGCACCTGGAAGAGGGACAGCTAAAGGCCCTGAGAGGAAAGCCAGATGGCGCCTGTGCGCGTTACTGTGTGCGTAACCGCATGCTCTAGGCCACACAAAAAGCTGTGGTCGACTTTTTGAAGCCCACTTACTAAAAGTCTCGCCAGAGCAGCGCAATGGCTGGCTCAGGCGAGACCTAAAAATGACAACTATATAATTCATTCTAACCATCACACAGGATAAATCACTCTCTAATAACTCTATAAAAACATCTATCAGTCTCTCAGTATCTCTAAAACTGTGTGTATTAATGATTCACTGGTTTATGTGAATGGTTGTATAAATCTCCAAGTGGGTCGGTGACTGGCTGCATTAGCCCCTCAGTGAGTCTATAAGTGGTTACAGGAGTCTCTGAGTGGGTATATGAGTGGGCGCCTGAGTCTTTGAGTGAGTTTGGGACTGTGTGTATAAGTCTCTCACTGGTTATGTTGGTGAGTGTGTGAGTATCTGAGTGGGTATGTGAATGGGTGTATGAGTGTCTAAGTGGGTATGTGAATGGGTATATGAGTCTGTGACTGGATCTATGAGTGGGTGCATGAGTGTCTGAGTGGGTCTGTGACTGGGTGTATTAGTGTTTGACTGGAACTATACCTGGGCACATGAGTCTCAGAGTAGATCTGTGAGTGGGTGCATCAATCTATCAGTGGGTGCGTGACAGGAAGCATAAGTCTCTCAGTGGGTCTGTGAGTTGGTGCGTGAGTGTCCAAGTGGTTTGTGACTGAATGTGTGAGTCTCTGAGTGGGTTTGTGACTGGGTGTCTAAGCCTCTGACAATGTATGTGAGTGGGAACATGAGTCTCTGAGTGCATCTGTGAGCAGGTGCGTGAGTGTCTGAGTGAGTCTTTGACGGGGTGCATGAGACTCTGACTGGGTTTGTGACTGGGTGTATATAAGTCTATGACTATGCATCTGAGCCGGCACATGAGTCTCTGAGTGCATCTGTGAGTGTTTGCGTAAGCCTCTGAATGCAGAGTACACACATGGGCCTCTGAGGGAGTCTGTGAGTGGGTGCATTAGTGTCTGAGTGGGTGTGTGAGTGAGTGGATGAGTATCTGAGTGAGTTTGTGAGGATGTACAATGACTGTGATATTGACTGGCGAGTGTGTACAAATATATATATATATTTTTGATATTTTCCACCAATATTCGCGATGACATTACGATAGTTGCGACATCCCCATGATGGTACACGGGGGCTACGCTGGCAGTCGCAGCGTCATTGCAAATATCGACCGCGATTAACAAAATCTATTTTGAACACGTAACTTGTGTCACTAACACCCCATTTGTCAAACATGGGGTCAGAGTATCTCCACCCTGACCCCTTATGCTAGCTTTAACACAAATTTTCAGCCATAGGAACCATTCCCGATCAATAAAATGGCGGCTGCAACTTTCTGTTCAGGTTGAGTCCAGCAAATCACAGCATTCCTGTTGGCATGCAAATAAACGACATTCTGCAAAATAGTCACAACATATCTGCGCCCACCACAAAATATCCATGACCAGATATATCACTATATGGTTCAGATATAATTTCACAAAAACTACTGAATGCATTTTCGCCAACTAACAAAAAGCACAATCTGTGTAACAACATCTACGTTTCTGCCAAATTTGGTGTAATTCTGTCCAGCGGTTCAGACTGTAGGTTCGACAATGCTTTCCTATGGGAATTAACATTACAAATGCAACCTTATTTTGTACCCCTATTTCTCAATCCCCACTGCACAGATCACCCCAAACTTTCCATGATGCACAGAACCTACTTTGACACTTTTTTGGGGAAATTTCATGAAGATTGGTCAAACAACTCCCAAAGTTAAAGGCAAGTCGAAAAATGTTTCTCCTATGGAAACTAGTTCCTAACTATAACCACCTTCTGCCACCGACCACCAGTAGGTGATTCTATATATATATATTCACTGAAAAAAACCACAGGTTTCAGGGACGTTATAGGTAGTTGGACATTTCACTCGTACAAAACCAGAGAAATTCGGCCGCTATAGTTAGTTCAGCTAATCATAACTCACGGCCCCGCAATGCACTGCTGATGACGTCACATATTACATCATTCATGACATGACCAGTGACATCACTGATGACATTACTGATGACATCTCAAATGACATCACTGATGACATAACTGATGACATCATCCACGTGATAATCTGATGCACCTCCTCACACCCTAATATAACCTTTGATACACCCAATCTAAAATACAGAATACCATTTTCAAAACCATAGACACAACAATACCAGTAAGTACATACTCACTCACTGATTCATAGGTCTACGCATACATTCACTCACTCACCCATACAGCAACTCATACACCCAGTCACTCACCAATACAGCCTCTGATATATCCACTCATACACCCATGCAGACACTCACACACCGCCACTCACCCATAGAGCTACTCACACACCTAGTCACTCACCCAAAGAGTCAATCACACTGCCACTTACTCACCTATACAGTTATACACAGACCACCCCACTTATTCATACAGATACTAACACATACTTACTCTCTTATACAATCACTGACACAAGCACACACTCATCCATACAGCCACTCTCACAATCAGTCACTAGCACATAGTCACTTATATACTCCGACACTCGCATATACTGCCTTTCACATATGCAGTTACTCACCCATATACCACTGAGACATCCATTCACTCACCGACACAGCCATACCCACACTCACTCACCCATACCGCCCCATGCAGACGCACTCATGAACCCATACACCCATACACCCAGTGAATCACCTACTCTCACATCCAAGCACACACACCCTCACCGACCCACACAGACACTCAGGCACCCATACAGGTACTCAGAAAACAAATCAATAACCCATATAGACACTCATGTAGCTACTCACCAACACATGCAGCCACTTACACACCAACTGACAGACTGATACAGACATTCACACAGATTAGTCACTCACCCATACATTCACTGAGACACGTATAATCACTCACTTATATAGTCAGTCACACACCCACTGAATCACCATACCGACTCTCATACACCCACTCATTCTTCAATACACCTTGGCGTATATATATATATAACATTCTTAAACATTTTAGAAACATTCACAGTCACTGGATGATGTCATCAGTGATGTCCTTTTAGATGTCTTCAGTGATGTCATCAATGAAGGCACCGATCATGTCATAAGTGATGTAATATGTGACGCGATTGTCATGTCTTTTAGGATAGTCTCATCGATGTATACCCCATTTTTACATACATAGTCCCATCCATACGAAAATTACTATTCTAAACATGTGACCTTTTACCTAGTAGCTTGCTCCTATCACCTCGACACCAGGCTCTAAGTATTCTATCATAAACCCTGTACCTGACGTAGATAAACATGTCCCCAGGCACGGCAGATTTATTCACCACTTTTTTTCATCCTTGGCCAACAGCCAACTGTGCATGATCACACTTGTTTAGAAAAGCATTGGATACTGTTTTCAAAACATTTATGAATGTTTTTAAAACATCCATGTTTTTTTTTTAAACATATCGATTCTAGAAAAAACCCTGGAGTGACCACTTTAGTATAAAAGACCCACACTCCCCCCTACAAATTAGAGGAGAATTCTTTCCAAGGTGAGACAGGGTCCTGCATGACGAATCTCTGACAAGCAGCAGTCTGACATCCCTTGCGGGTTGTCATCCTCAACGCAGAGACAAGGTCCTTCATTTCCAACCATCAGGTGAGGGGCTGGTTCTTCCCTAGGAGTTTATTGGCTACAGATACACATATCTATATGCATACACACCTACACATCCAGGTTAGGCTAGGTACATTTTAGTAAATTACTTAGGGCGCTCATTTTAGGAATATGCAAGTGCTACTGTTTTTATCTGAACTGTTTCTGTTCACGTTATTAGCACTATGGTAAAAATGTATCTACTATTCACTATATTGGTACTAGCAATCTCTTTTGTATGCTCTGTCTCCTGATTGTTGCAGCACATATGTTTTACACAAGGCTGTCGTGGGACCAATAAATTCTTATTGAAACGTCCTAATCGCCATCATGTGTGTTTTCTGAGGGAAAGCAAGCATGAGCGTCTGAGCGAAAAGTACTGTACTGTTTTGCACGGTCCCTGAGGAATCAGGGTTGTCATATTCAGTGGTTGCCAGAGACTACCTACACCACTGTAGACTACAGAGGGGTGGTAGTGGCACTGTAGAGCTAGCTGGTCTAACGGCTGACATATCCTGTGGGGGTGTCCAGAAGTGGTTGGGACACCAAGCCCTCAGTCTAGGTCATCCAAAACACGCAGGTCTTGGGGGACTCCTAGGAACATCATCAGCAGTGCATTGCAGGGGCGCGAGTTCACAGGTTTTGTAGAAGTGAAATGTCAGCCTAACTATAACGTTCCTGTAACCTGTGTTTTTTTCTGTGAATATCTATATATGTATACAAATATATATATATATATATATATATATATATATATATATATATATATATATATATATATATATATATATATATATGGATATGTATATATATATTCACTGAAAAACCATAGGTTTCAGGCACGTTATAGTTAGAAATTAGCATTTAAAAAACCTTTGAAATTCACTGAAAAAACCATAGGTTTTAGGGACAGTTATAGTTAGTTGGACATTGCACTCGTACAAAACCCGTGAAATTCCTCCGTTATAGTTAGTTCAGCTAACTATAACTCGCGCCCCCGCAATTCACTGCTGATGACGTCACATATTACATCACTCATGACATGGTCAGTGACATCACTGATGACATCACTGATGACATCTCAAATGACATCACTGATGACATCATCTAGTGACTGTGTTTCTGTAAAGTTTAAATATTTTTAATGTATATAGGGAAAGGCGTATTGAAGAATGAGTGGGTGTATAAGTGTCTGTATGGATGATTTAGTAGGTGCGTGACTAACTGTATAAGTGAGTGATTAAACGTATCTTACTGAATGCATGGGTTAGTGACTAAACTGGGTGAATGTCTGTATCCGTCTGTCTGTTGCTGTGTAAGTGGCTGCATGGGTTTGTGAATAACTACATGAGTGTCTACATGAGTTATTGTTTCGTTGTCTGAGTATCTGTATGGGTGCCTGAGTGTTTGTGTGGGTGGGGTGTGTGCGACTCTGTACATAGATGTGTGAGTGGGTGATTCACTGGGTGCATGATTTGAAGAGTGCATCTGTGATGGACTGCTTGGGTGGGTGAGTGTGTGTATGGGTGTGTTAGTGAGTGAATGTATATCTCAGTGGTACATGTGCGAGTAACTACATATATAAAAGGCAGTATATATGTGTGTTAGAGTATTTAAAAGGCTATAAGTGAGAGTATGTGATTGTGAGAGTGGCTGTATGGATGCGTGTGTGCTTGTATCAGTTATTGTATAAGAGCGTAAGAATGTGCTAGTATTTGTATGACTAAGTGAGCTGGTGTGTGTATAACTCTAAGGGTGAGTAAATGGGTGTGTGATTAATTTTTTGCATGACTGACTAGGTGTGTGAGTACCTCTATGGATGAGTGGCGGTGTGTGAGTGTTTATATAGGTGTATGAGTGTATGTGATAGTCCTGTACTGAGTGACTGTAAGTATGAGTGACTGCACAGGTGAGTGAGTAGATGTGTGTGTGTAGACCTAAGAATCAGTGAGTGGGTATATAGTTATTGGTATTGGAGTGTGTATGGTTTTGCGAATGGCAGTCTGTAAATAAGAGTGGGTGTATCAAAAGTTATATTAGGGTGTGAGAAGATGCATGAAATTATCACATGGATGATGTCATCAGTGATGTCATTTGAGATGTCATCAGTGATGTCACTGACCATGTCATGAGTGATGTAATATGTGACGTCATCAGCAGTGAATTGCGGGGCGCGAGTTATAGTTAGCTGAACTAACTATAACGGGGGAATTTCACGGGTATTGTACGAGTGCAATGTCCAACTAACTATAACTGTCCCTAAAACCTATGGTTTTTTCAGTGAATTTCAAAGGTTTTTTTTAAATGCTAATTTCTAACTATAAAGTGCCTGAAACCTATGGTTTCTTCAGTGAATTTGTAAGGTTTTTTAAATGCTAATTTCTAACTATAACGTGCCTGAAACCTATGGTTTTTTTCAGTGAATTTCAAAGGTTTTGTAAATGACAATTTTTTAATTGTATTAATTGTTATATTTATTTTTTTGATACTGATTTACAACATTTTTTTCAACTATTTATTTTTAGATATTTTATTTTTAAATTACATTGTAATTACATTATACATTACATTACAAAATATACTTTCTCAGAATGAATTACTTTAGTTTAAATACTTTTCAAATAGGCAATAGACTTTTAAGTACAGTAGTTACAGTTGTTGCAATGGGCAACACAATTTCAACCACAATGCAACATTGAGCTCAATGTGAATTTCTAGTTAAATGCAATTAGTTACTTTATGGATTACTTTTCTAACCACAGGACTGGATCCTAGATTCAGTCCTGGGACATCTCCTGTAAACAGTTGAGTAAAAGCGTTTTGGTTACAGTACTGATTTTTAAGGAATATTATTGTATTTTAAAAAGTTGACACTTAGAAACTTTTTCACATAGAATCACCAATGTTATCCTATGGCCGGAAATTCACTTAGCAGGTAAGTAGTGTTATCGTTACTTTTTCTTACTCAGTGGTGGATCCTGGATCCAGCACTGGTGCATCTCCTGTAAACAGTTGAAAGAATGCGTTTAAGTCATACAGGTGATTTTTAAGGAATATTTGTAGTTCATGAAAATTGACACTTTGAAACTTTTCTGCTGAAAACCAGACAATGGATTCCTATGGAAGGAAATACAAGTTACTGGTAAGTACGGTTAGAATTACTTTTCAGTGTCAGTGCTGGGCTAAAAGATGCAGCACTGGGTCTCTCTCATGATAACAGGTGAGTAAATCGGAATTCGTAGTTCGGCTGATTTTAGAGGAATATTATAAAGTTCCAAAACTCCACACTTAGAAGAATTTCCAAGTGAAACCAGTCAATGTTAGCCTATGGAAGGAAATTCAAGTTACTGTTAAGTACGGTTAGAATTACTTTTCAGGGTCAGTGCTGGGCTAAAAGATGCAGCACTGGGTTCTCTCCTGATAACAGGTGAGTAAATCGGAATTCGTATTTTGTCTGATTTTAGAGGAATATTTGTATGTTTCAAAAATCGACACTTAGAAACTTTTTCAGCAAAAAGCAGGCAATGATATCCTATGGAAGGAAATTCAAGTTACTGGTAAGTACGGTTAAAATTACTTTTCAGGATCAGTACTGGGCTGAAAGATGCAGCACTGAGGTCTCTCCTGATAACAGGTGAGTAAATCGGAATTCGTATTTCGGCTGATTTTAGAGGAATATTATAAAGTTCCAAAACTCCACACTTAGAAGAATTTCCAAGTGAAACCAGTCAATGTTAGCCTATGGAAGGAAATTCAAGTTACTGGTAAGTACGGTTAAAATTACTTTTCAGGACCAGTACTGGGCTGAAAGATGCAGCAATGAGGTCTCTCCTGATAACAGGTGAGTAAATCGAAATTCGTATTTCGGCTGATTTTAGAGGAATATTTGTATGTTTCAAAAATCGACACTTAGAAACTTTTCAGCAAAAGCAGGCAATGATATCCTATGGAAGGAAATTCAAGTTACTGGTAAGTACGGTTAGAATTACTTTTCAGGATCAGTACTGGGCTGAAAGATGCAGCACTGAGGTCTCCTGATAACAGGTGAGTAAATCGGAATTCGTAGTTCGGCTGATTTTAGAGGAATATTTGCACAATGGTGAAGGAAGGGGGTGGGGCCTAAGGTGACATGTCTGTAAACACGCCCTGTGGCGCGTTTTAAGTTGGACAATTAATTCCTCCTCAATCCCGAGGGTCCCTAGGGGCCAACTAGCCCACCAGGTACCTCCAGTATGCGCCAGGGGCTGCGTTGCAGAGAGGTGTTCAGAGGCCACGCCCCTTTTACAACACTCTGCAACGCAGCTCCGTGGCGCTACTGGAGTTACCTGGTGGGCTAGTTGGCCCCTAGGGACCCTCAGGATTGAAAAGGAATTTATTCCCCACCTTAAAACGCGCCACGGGGCCTGTTTGCACACATGTCACCTGAAGCCCCGCCCTCCCTTCACCACTGTGCAAACGCGCCCCGTGGCATGTTTTAAGTTGGGGATTAAGTCCCCTTGAATCCTGAGGGTCCCTGGAGTCCAACTAGCCCACCATATACCTCCAAAGCGCCACAGAGCTGCGTTGCAGAGAGGTGTAAAAGGGGCGTGGCCTCTGTACACGTCTCTGCAACGCAGCCCCCTGGCGCATACTGGAGGTTCCTGGTGGGCTAGTTGGCCCCCAGGGACCCCCAGTATTCAAGGGGAATCGTTCCCCTCTGCAAACGCGCCAGGGGGCGCGTTTGCAGAGTACTGCAGGGAGGGGGCGGGGCCTCCGGCCACGATGCCGGTGTTTTTTTGTTTTTTTAATGGGAGGGGGCTGCGTGGCCCCCTTCCCTGCCCACTTTTGGCCCCAGGGACCCCATCCCCCGGGACCTGAGCATTTCATTTATTTTTTTAAATAAAAAAATACAAAAAACGGGAAGGGGCCGCGTGGCCCCCTTCCATGGGCCTGCATTGGCCCCGGGGACCCCATCCCCCGGGGCATGGCCTCAATTTTTTTATTTGGAGGGGGCTGCGTGGCCCCCTCCTCAGGCCATTTAAGGCCCCGGGGACCCCATCCCCCGGGGCCGGCCTTGCACTTTTTTAAATTTGGGGAGGGGGCTGCGTGGCCCCACTCCTGGCCACTTATGGCCCCGGGGACCCCATCCCCCGGGGCCTGGCCTCTCGTTGGGGACTGTGGGGGGGTCCCCAAACCCCCCACAGTCCCGCCGGCTCCCCGCCTCCTGCGCGATCCGGCATTGCTTTCCACATGGGGAGCAGCTAACATGCTGCTCCCCATGTGGAAAGCAATCAGCTTTGGATATTGGAAGCGAGAGCAGGTTACCTGCTCTCTCTTCCAATATCCAAGCAAGTTTGTAATGACAGGACGGGAGCCGCGAGGCTCCCGTCCTGTCATTGCAAACAGCAGTGTCCCGGGGGTAGGCACCCCGGGACACTGCAGGAGCCGGCCCTGGGGTGGCGGTCCCCAGGGCCATCAAGGGCTCCAGGAGGGGGGCCGCGCGGCCCCCTCCCCACATTTTCAAAGCCCCGGGAGGTGGTGGTCCCCGGGGCTTCGGGAGTCCAAAACGGACCCCCATTTTAATTTTTTAGTGCCCCGGGAGGTGGCAGTCCCGGGCGTGTTGGGGGCTGGAGCCCCCCACACAGGTTAAAAAAATTTAAACAGAAGCCCCGGGGAGGTGGCGGTCCCGGGCAGCGGGAGGGCAAAGAGCCCTCCCGCACCATTTTTTGTTAAAGCCCCGGGGGGTGGCGGTCCCCGGGGCTTGGGGGCCCTTAGAGGCCCCCCATACATAAATTTAACCCCCCCCACCATGCCCCCGGGACTTGGCCCACCCGGGGGCAAATTAACATCAAAGCGCGGGAGACCGCGCTTCGATTTTTTTCTCGGCAGGATCCTGCGCACCCTGAGCACATCCTGCCGATTTTATTTTTTTAAAAATGCTTTTTTTGCCCAGGGGTCCTTGTGGGACCCCTGAGCAGGCCTAGGGGTTAGGGTGTTTCTACCCTGCCCCCTTTGTGCGCTTTGCACACTTGTTTCTGTCCCTCAGTTCTACCGAGGGACAAAATGGCTGCCAACACTTCCTGAATCAGAATGTTGACAGCCAGCTGACAGCCAATTAGCATGCAGCTCGTGATCGGGAGGGTACGCGGACCCTACTCGGCCATAGATATATATGTGACTTTACTTGTGAATTTCTCAGGAACTACTGAACGGATTTACACCATTTAAGCCAAAGGCACCAGTCTGAACCAAGGGCTACCTCTTTGCCAAATTTGGTGTAATTCCGTTCAGCAGTTCGGGCTGTAGCTGCGACTAAAGGTTCCTATGGAAAAATGAATGGGAAAACGCGTTTTGGGACCCCCTTTTTTCTCGGCCCCCGCTTGACGAATCAACCCGAGACTTTCAGGGTAGGAGCGGAGCGGAGCGCCCCAACAAGTTGGAAACTTTCGCGAAGATTCGTCCACCGGCGCCAACCTTATTTCAAATAGAATGTCGCGGATTTCCTATGGATAATAGGTCCTAACTATAACTATCTACTGGCGACCGCCAGTAGATATATATATATATATATATATATATATATATATATATAGTATCCACAGTCCTTGTAATGCCACATCCTCAGCAACAAAACAGGTACGGACCACAGCGTGGAGTATCAGTGCAGTGCCTTTATTGCAAAAATAAGTGCATCCAGAAAGTGAAGCAGCAAGTGACCAGCCTGACGCGTTTACAACCCAGTTAAAACCCAGTAAAAACAGAGTAAAAAACTGGATAAAAATATATACAGTACATATGATTTAAGGAGCTAAAACCTGTTTAAAACCCTCTTAAAACCAGGTAAAACTAGTTACAACCCGGTTAAAACCCAGTAAAAACAGAGTAAAAAACTGGATAAAAAGCCACACTAAAACCACACAGCATAAGTTGCAAACTTAACACCAAAAATCAAGTCTTATAAGAAATTGTGTAGATCTTCCCCTGTATTAAGACAATTCGGCATCTTAGTGTCTAGCAGCATGATAAATTCAGATTCTAGCTGCCGTAATCTCCTTTCTCAATTACCACCTCTGATAGATTTGGGTAGTGAACCTACAACATAGTAACTCAAATCATTGAGATTGTTGTTATGAACTAGTTTGAAGTGGCGAGCCACTGGATAATTTGGATCAGAGTTGACTACTGCACGTAAATGTTGGAGTATTCTATTGAAAACTTGAAGTTTTGTACTTCCAACATATTTGAGATGGCATGAGCATTCCAATATATAGACTGCAAAATCAGTCCTGCAGGTGTAATGTCCCTGTATCTTGACAGGTTTGGAATCAAAGGCAGTAGTGTATGTAGTGATGTTTTTGCCGATTTTATATGCTCGGCACGAGCTACACTTATAAAACCCTGACCGTGCCGACAGCCATGTATTGGAGACAGTCACCTCTGGACTAGGTTTAACAAGAGCATCCCTCATTGAGGGTGCTCGTCTAAAGGTTAAAGAAGGAAGCTCTGGCACAATTTGTGACATAGTAATATCTGATAGTACTATGGGCCAGTTCTTACAGAGGATCTTTCGTACCTGTCTCTCTTGTCGGATGAAAGTTGTAATGAGTCTCACTGAGTTCATGGGTTCAGAGATATGCTCCGTGGTAGTTGTTTGAACAGGGAGTACATTAGTGGTAATGGCAGCTAGACACTCTTCCCTACTGTGCCTGTTGGCTCTATTTAGTGCAGCTTTCAAATCTTTGGTTTTATAGCCCCTGGCTCTGAATCGCTGTAAAGCTTCTGACTGACAGTTATTTAAATCAGTCTCTGAACTGCAAATACGCCGGATTCTTAAAAACTCCCCATAGGGGATACTCCGAATTAGGTGGTTGGGGTGAGAACTGCTTGCATGGAGTATAGAGTTTCCTGAAGTCTTTTTTCTATGGAGTTTAGTGTGGATGGAGTTGTCTTCAATATATAACTCTACATCTAAAAACTGCACACTCCCATTGCTTATATCAGCAGTAAATATCAGATTCAGCATGTTATTATTAATGGTCTCAATGAACTCTTTAGCCAATTCCATAGATCCTCTCCAAATTAAACAGACATCATCTATAAATCTCCACCAATGGAGTACATGGGCGTCATATATATATTTATGGAGGGTCCTGAGCACGTGCTCCTCCCACCAGCCAACGTGAAGACACGCATAGCTGGGAGAGAAGCATGCCCCCATCGCCACCCCTCGTAACTGCTGGTGAACCTCCTTATTGAACATAAAGTAGTTGTTTGTGAGGCAAATCTCAATAATTTTTAAGATCATCTTATTGTGTTCATACAATTGAATGCTGCGTTTACCCAAATAATAACGTACTGCTTCAATACCATCAGAATGATGAATAATTGTATATAGTGAACAAATGTCCATTGCTATCAAGAGACAATCACCTTCCCATTTTACTGGCTGCAATTTAGATAAAAAGTGACCAGTGTCTCTGATGAACGAAGGGAGATGCTCTACAAACTCATGTAAAAAATAATCAACATATTTAGACATGGGATCTAAAAGACTTTTTTGAGCTGATATTATAGGTCTCCCTGGTACTGATTTTACGTTCTTATGGACCTTGGGTATAAAATACAGTATTGGAGGTATTGGGTAATCGTTCTTTAAAAGCAGAATTCATTCTTAGTTAAAAGGCCCATGCGTTTCCACTGGGCCAATTCCTTGAACACATTATGCTTGATTTGTCTCAGTTCATTAAAGGTAGCTCTTCTGTAACAGTCCCCATCATTCAGGTGACGTGAGTCTTCTTCCATGTAGAGGGCTTTTGGCCACAGCACTATATTGCCTCCCTTATCCGCCTTGTTAATAATCACATTTTCATTCCCTTGCAATTTCTGAATGAGGTTAGAATATTGTATCTCCAAATGTCTTCTTTGTTTGTTTTTCTGCAATACATTTCTATTCAATCTTTTTAGATCCTCAATAACGCAATCACTAAAAATATCAATAGCGTCTTTAGGCATAATAGGAATGAAGGTTGATGGCGGATGGAATGGACTGCTAGAAGGACTGTTACACATAATTCCAAGTTCCCGCAGTTCATCTTGGGTGGAAATGGATGTACTCATGTCATCATTGGCCAAAGACTGCATTGACCTAAGCATATTGACGTCTGAAACTTGAAGGGTGGATGACAGACCTGTAGATTGAACAATATTATATGCTGATTCTGTTGCATTCTTTAGTTGGAAATGCTTCCGAAGCTTAAGTTTTCTGATGAATTTGAAAACATCCACCCTTGTCTGTGTGTATTTGAAGCTATTGACAGAACAGAAGGAAAGACCGAGGGACAGCAACTGCTTTTCTGCAGTGGATAGAACAGTATCCGATAGATTGATGACTGTGTTATCTGCATCACTTATTGCTGGGGCCATTTCTTGGCTTTCCTGCCCCTGCCTCTGCCGCTGTTTCCTGAGTTTGCGCCTCTGTCTCCTGTGTTGGTTTCTCCTGCTCCTTGTTTTTTCACAGGATTGCGCGGTCGCAGGGTTTGGCGGTGGTCTTCCAATAAAAAATTCAGTTCCTCTCCTGGAGTGAAATTTGTGGGCAGTGGTGCGAACATATTAGTGCCACTGCTGTCATCCGATTCATTACCACTGCCCACAGAACTGATCTCAGAGTGCGAGGATTCCAAGCCTGCTTGAGCTGGTGTTACAAGAGAAGGAGTTTTGTTAGTGAGTGCTCGCCTCTTAACATTGTCAAACTTTTTGGAAAAAGTAAAAATTCTCCCCGTTTCGTAATCTCGCATATCTCTAGCAAATTTAAAGATTTTTCTCGCTTTTATGGTCTGTTCATGTTTCTTCAGGCGTGCTTCGATCTCATCACAACCTTTTTTAATCTGCTCTTTCGATTCACTTGCTTCCAACAGACCATTCACTGTTTCGATTTCTTTTAAGATTTCCACTCTGTCTATTTCGGCATATTTGATAAGTATTGACACCATATTCATCGATGCCTCCAGATTGTTAGATGCCCACTCCTTCAACATAAGGGGATTAGGATCTTCAAACGATGGGGCAATCATCACCCTTAATCCTCGTGGGACCCTTCCTACTTCTTTGAATTTTTCTAAAGACTTCTTTTCCCACCATTTCGTCAACTCCGTGCGTAGCAATTTTTCCAGTTTTTTTAATAGAGTTTTTACATCATTGTTGGTGTTTGTGTTGACATTCTGGCCCCTTTGTATTTCCTCAACTTCCGGTAAGTTTTGAAATAGGGCATCTGCCACGGCCCCACGGTCCCCAGTGCGTCCGCTGTTGACATCATTATTCAGATGCTTTGCAATAGTTCGTAATACACGGCAGTGCTGTGTAAAATGTTCGTTTTCTATACTACGATTAGAGCACTGGATTATTCTCCACTATCCCAGCCACCCGCAATGTCTCGAAATGAATTGACGAACCGCTTACCACTTGGAGACTCATATGGCTCCTCGGCGTCCTCCGACTCCTCCGGTGCCACTGAAAACTCCGTCGGGAAGCTTCGTTCTGGGATCCAATGCTGCAGACTGTGGGGGGCTGGCTCGGATAATACTCCTTCTGGGTTGAACACAGAATCGCATCCACGATATCAGCTGTTTGCCGGTCAGCCACAAGTTGGCGGGAGGGTCCGTAAAAACGAAGACAGCCGAACTCCGTAAAAATTATAAAAAGTAACCACAGTCCTTGTAATGCCACATCCTCAGCAACAAAACAGGTACGGATCACAGCGTGGAGTATCAGTGCAGTGCCTTTATTGCAAAAATAAGTGCATCGAGAAAGTGAAGCAGCAAGTGCCCAGCCTGACGCGTTTCGACCGCGTTTCCACGGTCTTGATCATATGACGCGCTGGACCAGTTAGAATCATTATATAGTGCAACAACCAATAGAATTCCTGATCTAACCACATACTTACAGCAATAGACATGAACAACATACTATATGGGCACCAACACTACATAAATGAGTGTTAAAGCCTGGGGTCTATTGTAAACACGGAAATAAAGCAAAATTGCTTTTCACAATTCCATAATTTAACTGCATTGACATATACTGAGAATTACGAACACATTTACCAAATGGCAATGTCTAAGTGATCATTTGAATCAAATGCATTTAAAATTCATGTACAATGCTTAAAAACATCCCCCTCAAAGTATTAAGATCGTTATTGCTGTAAAATACATAAAGTGCTAATGTTAAAGTGCAAGTGCTAGAAAATGTGCAAAAAGTGTGCAAACTATCAACATTGACTCATCATTGTTGTTCAATAGTGCATTTAAAAAACAGCCTGAAGCCATGCCCATATATATATATGTATGGATATGTATATATCTATATATATATTTGCTGAAAAAACCATAGGTTTTAGGGACCTTATAGTTAGTTGGACATTTCTCTCGTACAAAACCATAGAAATTCCCCCATTATAGTTATTTCAGCTAACTATAACTCGCGCCCCCGCAATGCACTGCTGATGAGGTCACATATTACATCATTCATGACATTGTCAGTGACATCACTCATGACATCACTGATGACATCACTGATGACCTCACTGATGACATCATCAACGTGAAAATCTGATGCACATCCTCACACTCTAATATAACCTTTGCTATACCCACTCTAAAATACAGACTACCATTTTCGAAACCATAGACACACCAATACCAGTTACTACATACGCACTCACTGATTTCTAGGTCTACACACACATCCACTCATTCACCCATACAATGAGTCATACATGCAGTCACTCATCAATACAACACTATCATATCCACTCATACAACTATACAGACACTCATACACCACCACTAATTCAGAGTTACTCACACACCTAGTCAGTCATGCAAAGAATCGATCACACTTCCATTTACTGACCTATACAGTTATACACACACCACATCACTTATTCAAACAGAAACAAATGCATACTTACTCTCTTATACAATCACTGATACAAGTACACACTCATCCATACAGCCACTCTCACAATCACTGACTCTCACGTATAGTCATTTATATACTCCAACTCTCACATACACTGCCTTTTACATATGTAGTTACTTGGACATGTACTACTGAGACATCCATTCACTCACCAACACACCCATACACACACTCACCCACCCATACAGCTGTTTCCACATGCACTCTTGAACCCATACACCTAGTGAATCAACCACTCAAACATCTATTCACAAAGTCACACACCTGCCACCCACACACACACTCAGGCACCCATACAAACACTCAGGCAACCAATCGATAACCCATATAAACACTCATGTAGCTACTGACCAACCCATGCAGCACCTTATACAACAACAGACAGACTGTCAGTAAGACACATGTAATCACTCACTTAAACAGTCAGTCACGCACCTACTAAATCCTCCATCCAGACACTTATACACCCACTCATTCTTCAATACACCTTGACATATATATAATACATATTTAAACTTTAAAGAAACTCACAGTCACTGGATGATGTCATCAGTGATGTAATTTGAGATGTCATCAGTGATGTCATCAGTGATGTCACTGACCATGTCATGAATGATGTAATATGTGACGTCATCAGTAGTGCATTGCAGGGGCGTGAGTTATAGTTAGCTGAAATAACTATAACGGGGGAATTTCTATGGTTTTGTATGAGAGAAATGTCCAACTAACTATAACGTCCCTAAAACCTATGGTTTTTTTAGCGAATTTCTAAGGTTTTTTAAATGCTAATTTCTAACTATAACGTGGCTGAAACCTATGGGTTTTTCAGTGAATTTCAATGGTTTTTTCAATGTTAATTTGTAACTATAACGTCCCTATTAAGTCCCCTTGAATCCTGAGGGTCCTTGGGGGCCAACTTGCCCATCAGGTACCTCCAGTAAGTGCCACAGAGCTGCATTGCAGACAGGTGGTCCGAGGCCACGCCCCTTTCTACACCACTCTGCAAACGCGGCCTCTGGTGCACTGCTGCTCGGAGGATGAAGTCCACTTGTGTCCTGAGGTCCTCAGGACACAAGAGGACCTCATCACCCCATTTTATTCATTGATGGAGGGGGGCCGCGTGGCCCCCGTCCTGGGCCACTTCTGGCCCCGGGGACCCCATCCCTTTTTGTTTGGGACCGTGGGGGGAGCCCCAATGCCCCCACGGTCCCGCCGGTACCCCGCCTCCTGCAGGAGCCGGCATTGCTTTTCCACACGGGGAGCTGCAGACATGCAGCTCCCCTTGTGTAAAAGCAATCTGGTTTGGATTTTGGAAGCGAGAGCAGGAAACCTGCTTCCAAAATCCAAACCACAGTTTGCTATGGCAGGGCGGGAGCCGCACGGCTCCCGCCCTGCCATAGCAAACAGCAGTGACCCGGGGTGGGCATCCTGGGACACTGCAGGAGCTGGCCCTGGGGGTTGGCGGTCCCCAGGGCCATCACGGGCTCGCCACGTGGCCCCCCTCCCAACGATTAAAGCCCCAGGGAGGTGGTGGTCCCCTTGGCTTGGGGGTCCATTACGGACCCCCAAATTTGAATATTTGGAGCCCTGGGGAGGTGGTGGTCCCTGGGGCATGTGGGGGGGCTCGAGCCCCACCACACATTTCTTTTTTTTTAAAGGAGAGAGCCCCGGGGAGGTGGTGGTCCCCGGGTCTCCGGGGGGGGCTGCGTGCTCCCCGCATTTAATTGACAAAGCCCCGGGGAGGTGGTGGTCCCCGGGGCATGTGGGGGGGCTCGAGCCCTCCCACACACACTTATTTGTTTTTTAAAAACAGCCCCAGCAGCGGGGGGGCCGTGTGCCCCCCACAGATTTAAATACAAGCCCCGGGGAGGTGGCGGTCCCCGGGACTGCGGGAGGGTGCGTGCCCTCCTGCACATAACTTACATAGCCCCGGGGAGGTGGCGGTCCCCGGGGCTGCTGGGGCCCCCGCAAATAAATAAATGTTTGCCCCGGGACCTGGCCCACCCGGGGGCTTTTTGAAATCGAAGCGCGGGAGCCCGCGCTTTGTTTTTTTTTTATTTTCACAGCAGGATTCGCGACCTTAACGCAAATTCTGCCGTTTTTTAAAAACAAAATGCTTTTTTGGGCCCTGGGGGTCCTTGTGGGACCACCTGAGCAGGCCTAGGGGGTCAGGCTGTTTCTACCCTGCCCCCTTTTCTTGTTTTTACGTTTTTTTCTGATTTCTTGTGACTCTGTAACCAACACTTCCTGGTTTGGAGTTTTGGCAGCCAATCAGAGTGAAGCTCGTGCTCGGGAGGGTTTGCGAACCCACCGCTGCCCCAGATATCGAAACTTTTTCTTTTTCTAATTTCTCAGGAACTACTGCACGGATTTACACCATTTAACAAAAAGGACTCTTTCTGAACCACGGGCTACCTTTTTGCCAAATTTGGTGTAATTCCGTTCAGCAGTTCGGGCTGTAGCTTTGTCTAAAGTTTGCTATGGAAAATAACATGGGGAAAACGCGTTTTGGGACCCCCTTTTTTCTCGGCCCCCGCTTGGCGAATCACCCCGAAACTTTCAAGACAGGAGCTGACCGGAGCTGATCACTAGTTTTGAAAATTTCGCGAAGACTCGTCAACCGGCGCCAAAGTTATTGGGAAAACAAAAAACGCTTTTCCTATGGAAACTAGGTCCTAACTATAACTACCTACTGGCGACCGCCAGTAGGTAATATATATATCTATATATATATATATATATATATATATATATATGTGTGTGTGTGTATGGTGTGAGCAAGGCAGAGATGATGCCGAAACGCGGTACAGCAAAAGAATAAAAAAGTCCTTGTGTCAGTGTCTAATTTCGATTGAGGAATTGGAGTTGGCGTTTATATATATGTATATGTATGTATATATTTCCATGATCCCTTGCTGATGCCGCCGTGCTGCAAGGAAGGCCCGCACACCAGGTAAGTCCAAATAGTAACTTTATTGTCACTGACGCGTTTCGACCTGACGGTCATTCTCAAAGCTGGGGAAACATTGTGGCAGTGTTCTCTATATAGTCAGAGAGACACTGTTGCATAAATAATAAACATAGGAAATTGACTTCGGCACTTATGCAAACATTGTGCCATTCAGTCTTAGGAAAAAAGACTACACATAGCCAACAAAAAAAAAATATATATGTTTCTTCCCTCAAAATAAATAAACATTACATATCTTCATGTATAAAAAGAAATAATTTGGAATTAAATTATAGACAAGAAAACAGAAGATCATTCAGTTAATCAAGTAAACTATAAATCATGCAAGTGCATGTATTCTGCGGTGCAACAGTACTTCTCTTAAGTGCCCAAATCGGAGTTCAGAAATAAGGGGTATCGGTCCAGTGACCTAGGGAACAGATCAGGGAAAGAAAAGGTAGGGGAAGGGGGAAGGGGCGGGGGTGGGTGAGGGGGAAATGGGGTATTTTGCAGAAGGGTTTAGCATGCTACTGTTTTTGCTCCGAGGGGAGCTATCCCAGATGAACATGGAGCTCCTCATCCTGGTTGAGGCCATCCAGGGATTTGCTGCAGAGATAAATTATGTATCGGGATTCCATCCTTCTGAGGGCCCATTCCCTGTCTCCGCCTCTGGTGTTAGTTGGCACCCTGTCAATTCCAAAAAATTAGATTTTCATATTCTCAGCTTCAATGGAGCTATGTAAGGTGTTACAGTGCCTAGCCATGGGATATGTTCTGTCATTGTTCCGAATTGCCCTTAGGTGTTCTAGGATACGCTTCTTGACGGGAAAAATTGTGCTCCCCACATATCTCATGCCGCACACACATACAAGCACATATACAACATAGTCACTGTTGCAGTTAATGAAAGGCTTAATCTTGTGTTGTTTACCACTGGTGTATATATATATATATTCACTTAAAAAACCATAGGTTTTAGGGACAGTTATAGTTAGTTGAACATTTCACTCGTACAAAACCATAGAAATTCCCCGTTATAGTTAGTTCAGCTACCTATAACTCGCGCCCGCAATGCACTGCTGATGACGTCACATATTACATCACTCATGACATGGTCAGTGACATCACTGATGACATCACTGATGACATCTCAAATGACATCACTGATGACATCATCCAGTGACTGTGTGTTTCTTTAAAGTTTAAATATGTTTAATATATATAGGGAAAGGCGTATTGAAGAATGAGTGGGTGTATAAGTGTCTGTATGGATGATTTAGTAGGTGTGTGACTAACTCTATAAGTGAGTGATTAAACGTATCTTACTGAATGCATGGGTTAGTGACTAAACTGGGTGAATGTCTGTATCCGTCTGTCTATTGCTGTGTAAGTGGCTGCATGGGTTTGTGAATAGCTACATGAGTGTCTATATGAGTTATTGATTAGTTGTCTGAGTATCTGTATGGGTGCCTGAGTGTTTGTGTGGGTGGGGTGTGTGCGACTCTGTGCATAGATGTGTGAGTGGGTGATTCACTGGGTGGATGGTTTCAAGAGTGCATCTGTGATAGACTGTATGGGTGGGTAAGTGTGTGTAAGAGTGTGTTTGTGAGTGAATGTATGTCCCAGTGGTACATGTGTGAGTAACTACATATGTGAAAGGCAGTATATATGTGTGTTGGAGTATATAAATAGCTATAAGCAAGAGTGTGTGATTGTGAGAGTGACTGTATGGATGAGTGTGTGCTTGTATCAGTGACTGTATAAGAGCGTAAGAATGTGCTAGTATTTGTATGAGTAAGTGAGCTGGTGTGTGTATAACTGTATAGGTGAGTAAATGGCAGTGTGTTTAATTATTTGCATGACTGACTAGGTGTGTGAGTACCTCTATGGATGAGTGGCGGTGTTTGAGTGTCTATATAGGAGTATGAGTGCATATGATAGTCCTGTACTGAGTGACCGTAAGTATGAGTGACTGTACGGGTGAGTGAGTGGATGTGTGTGTAGACCTAAGAATCAGTGAGTGGGTATGTAGTTATTGGTGTTGGAGTGTCTATGGTTTTGCGAATGGCAGTCTGTAATTTAGAGTGGGTGTATCAAAGGTTATATCAGGGTGTGAGGAGGTGCATCAGATTATCACGTGGATGATGTCATCAGTGATGTCATCAGTGATGTCATTTGAGATGTCATCAGTGATGTCATCAGTGATATCACTGACCATGTCATGAGTGATGTAATATGTGACGTCATCAGCAGTGCATTGCGGGGGCGTGAGTTATAGTTAGCTGAACTAACTATAACAGGGGAATTTCTATGGTTTTGTATGAGTGAAATGTCCAACTAACTATAACTGTCCCTAAAACCTATGGTTTTTTAAGTGAATTTCAAAGGTTTTTTAAATGCTAATTTCTAACTATAACGTGTCTGAAACCTATGGTTTTTTCAGTGAATTTCAAAGGTTTTTAAATGCTAATTCCTAACTATAACATGTCTGAAACCTATGGTTTTTTTCAGTGAATTTCAAAGGTTTTGTAAATGACAATTTTTAAATGTATTAATTGTTATATTTATTTTTTTGATACTGATTTACTACATTTTTTAAACTATTTATTTTTACATATTTTATTTTTTAAATTACATTGTAATTACATTATACATTACTTTACAAAATATACTTTCTCAGAATTAATTACTTTAGTTTAAATACTTTGCAAATAGGCAATAGACTGTTAAGTATAGTAGTTACAGTTGTTGCAATGGGCAACACAATTTCAAACACAATGCAACATTGAGCTCAATGTGAATTTCTAGTTAAATGCAATTAGTTACTTTATGGATTACTTTTCTAACCACAGGACTGGATCCTAGATTCAGTCCTGGGACATCTCCTGTAAACAGTTGAGTAAAAGCTTTTTGGTTACAGTAGTGATTTTTAAGGAATATTATTGTATTTTAAAAGTTGACACTTAGAAACTTTTTCACATAGAATCACCAATGTTATCATATGGGAGGAAATTCACTTAGCAGGTAAGTAGTGTTATCGTTACTTTTCTTACTCAGTGGTGGATCCTGTATCCAGCACTGGTGCATCTCCTGTAAACAGTTGAAAGAATGCGTTTAAGTCATACAGGCGATGTTTAAGGAATATTTGTAGTTTGTGAAAATCAACACTTTGAAACTTTTCTGCTGAAAACCAGACAATGGATTCCTATGGAAGGAAATATAAGTTACTGGTAAGTACGGTTAAAATTACTTTTCAGGATCAATACTGGGCTGAAAGATGCAGCACTGAGGTCTCTCCTGATAACAAGTGAGTAAATCGGAATTCGTATTTTGGCTGATTTTAGAGGAATATTTGTATGTTTCAAAATCGACAGAAACTTTTTCAGCAAAAAGCAGGCAATGATATCCTATGGAAGGAAATTCAAGTTACTGGTAAGTACGGTTAAAATTACTTTTCAGGATCAGTACTGGGCTGAAAGATGCAGCACTGAGGTCTCTCCTGATAACAGGTGAGTAAATCGGAATTCGTATTTCGGCTGATTTTAGAGGAATATTATAAAGTTCCAAAACTCCACACTTAGAAGAATTTCCAAGTGAAACCAGTCAATGTTAGCCTATGGAAGGAAATTCAAGTTACTGGTAAGTACGGTTAAAATTACTTTTCAGGATCAGTACTGGGCTGAAAGATGCAGCACTGAGGTCTCTCCTGATAACAGGTGAGTAAATAGGAATTCGTAGTTCGGCTGATTTTAGAGGAATATTTGCACAATGGTGAAGGGAGGGGCGGGGCCTGAGGTGACATCTGTGCAAACGCGCCCGTGGCGCGTTTTAAGTTGGGGGATTAAGTCCCCTTGAATCATGAGGGTCCCTGGGGTCCAACTAGTCCACCCTGTACCTCCAGTATGCGCCAGGGAGCTGCGTTGCAGAGAGGTGTTCAGAGGCCACGCCCTTTTTGCACCTCTCTGCAATGCAGCTCTGTGGCGCTTTCTGGACGTACCTGTTGGGCTAGTTGGCCCCCAGGGACCCTCAGGATTGAAGGGGATTTAATTCCCCATCTTAAAACGCGCCACGGGGCCTGTTTGCACACATGTCACCTGAAGCCCCCGCCCTCCCTTCACCACTGTGCAAACGCGCCCGTTGCGCGTTTTAAGTTGGGGGATTAAGTCCCCTTGAATCCTGAGGGTCCCTGGAGTCCAACTAGCCCACCATGTACTTCTAAAAGCGCCACAGAGCTGCGTTGCAGAGAGGTGTAAAAGGGGCGTGGCCTCTGTACACCTCTCTGCAACGCAGCCCCTGGCGCATACTGGAGGTTCCTGGTGGGCTAGTTGGCCCCAGGGACCCCCAGTATTCAAGGGGAATTACTTCCCTTCTTAAACGCGCCAGGGGCGCGTTTGCAGAGTACTGCAGGGAGGGGCGGGGCCTCGGCACGGTGCCGGTCGTTTTTTTGTTTTTTTAATGGGAGGGGGGCTGCGTGGCCCCCTTCCTTGGCCACTTTTGGCCCCGGGACCCCATCCCCGGGGCCTGTGCATTTTTTTTTTAATTCCCCCAAAAACGGGAAGGGGGCCGCGTGGCCCCCTTCCCTGGGCCTGTATTGGCCCCGGGGACCCCATACCCCGGGCATGCCCTCAATGTTTTTTTTTATTATTTTGGAGGGGGCTGTGTGGCCCCCTCCTCAGGCCATTTAAGGCCCCGGGGACCCCATCCCCCGGGGCCGGCCTTGCCCTTTTTTAAACTTTTTTTTTATTTGGGAGGGGGCTGCGTGGCCCCCTTCCGGGCCACTTATGGCCCCGGGGACCCCATCCCCCGGGGCCTGGCCTCTGGTTGGGGACTGTGGGGGTCCCCAATACCCCCACAGTCCCAGCCGGCTCCCCGCCTCCTGCGCTGAAGCCGGCATTGCTTTCAACATTGGGGAGCAGCTAACATGCTGCTCCCCATGTGGAAAAGCAATTAGTTTGCATTTGAAAGAGAGAGCAGGTTTCCTGCCTCTCTTTCAAAATGCAAACTAGTTTGCTATGACAGGACGGGAGCCGCGAGGCTCCCGTCCTGTCATAGCAAACTACAGTGTCCCAGGGGTAGGCACCCCGGGACACTGCAGGAGCTGGACCTGGGGGGTGGCGGTCCCCAGGGCCATCAAGGGCTCCAGGAGGGGCCGCGCAGCCCCCTCCCAACCATTTCACAGCCCCGGGGAGGTGGTGGTCCCCGGGCTTTGGGTCCGTAACGGACCCCCATATTCAAATCTTTAGTGCCCCAGGGAGGTGGTGGTCCCTGGGGCGTGTGGGGCTGGAGCCCCCCAAACAGGTTAAAAATTTTTAAAAAAGAAGCCCCGGGGGTGGCGGTCCTCGAGGCTGCGGGAGGGCAAAGAGCCCTCCCGCACCATTATTTTCTAAAGCCCCGGGGGGTGGCAGTCCCTGGGGCTTGGGGCCTTAGAGGCCCCCACATTAAATCTAAACCCCCCCACCATGCCCCTGGGACTTGGCCCACCCGGGGCAAATAAACATCGAAGCGCGGGAGACCGCGCTCGATTTATGTAACTTTCAGCAGGATCCGCGCACCCTGAGCGCATCCTGCCGATTTTTTTTTTTTTAAATGTTTTTTTCTGCCCGGGGGTCCTTGTGGGACCCCTGAGCAGACCTAGGGGTCAGGGTGTTTCTACCCTGCCCCTTTGTGCGTTTGCACACTTGCGATTTTTTTTTTCTCGGTGGGATTTGCGCACCCTAAGCGCATCCCGCCGATTTAAAAAAAAATGCTTTTTCTGCCCAGGGGTCCTTGTGGGACCCCCTGAGCAGACCTAGGGGTCAGGGTGTTTCTACCCTGCCCCCTTTTGCGCTTTGCGCACTTGTTTCTGTCCCTCAGTTCTACCGAGGGACAAAATGGCTGCCAACACTTCCTGATTTGGAGTGTTGACAGCCAATTAGCTTGCAGCTCGTGATCGGGAGGGTGCGCGAATCCGACGCGGCCATAGATATATATGTGATTTTCATTTTGATTTTCACAGGAACTACTGAACGGATTTACACCATTTAACAAAAGGGTTCTTTCTGAACCAAGAACTACCTCTTTGCCAAATTTGGTGTAATTCCGTTCAGCAGTTCGGGCTGTAGCCGTAGTCTAAAGTTTCCTATGGGAAAATGAATGGGGAAAACACGTTTGGGACCCCCTTTTTTTCGGCCCCGCTTGACGAATCACCCTGAGACTTTCAGGGTAGGAGCGGAACGGAGCGGGCCATAAAGTTTGAAAATTTCGCGAAGATTCGCCAACCGACGCAAGAGTTATTTCAAATAGAATGTCGTGGATTTCCTATGGAAAATAGGTCCTAACTATAACTATCTACTGGCGACCGCCAGTAGATAATATATATATATATATATATATATATATATATATATATATATATATATACATATATATATATATATATATATATATATATATATTACCTACTGGCGGTCACCAGTAGGTAGTTATAGTTAGGACCACGTTTCCATAGGAAAAGCATTTTTTCATGTGCTTATAACTTTGGCGTCGTTTGACGAATCTTTACGAAATGTTCCCAAAACTTTCTCTTTTTAGATCAGTTCCTATCTTCAAAGTTTGGGGGTGATTGGTCAAGGGGGGGCTGAGAAAAAAGGGGGGTCCCAAAACGTGTTTTCTCCATGCAATTTCCATAGGAAACTTTAGACAAGGCTACAGGTCAAACTGCTGAACGGAATTTCGCCAAATTTGGCAGGGAGAAAGGTCTTGGTCCAGAAAGCACGCTTGTGTTTAAATGGGGTAAATCCGTTCAGTAGTTTTTGAGAAACATCAAATTTTACAGATATCGATATTTGAGAATTCTGACATCTGATTGGCTGAGGGGCTACGAGCACGAGCTTGCGGCTCATTGGCTGTGAACGGTTGAAACTAGGAAGTGTTGGCAGCCATTTTGTGACTCAGTTGAAAGGAGTAGGGGAAAAAAAGAGAAAAATTGTATAAGAGGGTATAGTAGGAACACTGTGGAGTTACTTTAAGCAGTCTGTACGGTGCAGAGGCAGGGAGTTTGAATGTTGCATTGGCCGTGGAAATCACATCCGCAGAACAACGGTGCGCGGTATTACGGCAAGGTTGGGTAGGCTCTGGAAAGCCCGTCGGGAAAACAATGCGCCGTATTGCGACAAGCAGTGTGTAGGGTGCACACACAGGTAGTGTGAATGTTGCGTAGGCCGTGGAAATCACGTCCGCAAAACAACGATGCGCAGTATTGCGGCAATGTTCAGTAGGCTGTGGAAATCATATCGGGAAAACAACAATGCGCCGTATTGCGGCCTTCCTTTAATATAATGCAGAGTAATGTTTACTTGTAATGTGGTGTTCACTTTTATCACGGATAGTGTCACTTTGTTAGAGGAAATGTAATATTATGTGGGAGGGCGTGTTCTCTCCCTGTGCGCGGAACAAAATTAACGTTTAATTGGCTGAGGTGTTGCAACAACAAGCTTAATGTTCATTGGCTGCGAAACATTGAAAGTAGAAGTGTTTTCAGCCATTCCCTTCCCCTCCACGGAGTAGCAAGGACATCTGATTGGCTCACATGTTCCAAGGAAGACCTTCCAGAGCTTAATGTTCATTGGCTGCGAACCATTGAAAGTAGAAGTGTTGCCAGCCATTCCCTTCCCCTCCGCGGAGTAGGAGGGACATCTGATTGGCTGACGTGTTCCAAGGAGGACCTTCCCAAGCTTAATGTTGATTGGCTGTAAACCATTGAAAGTAGAAGTGTTGCCAGCCATTCCCTTCCCCTCCGCGGAGTATCAGGGACATCTGATTGGCTAACGTGTTCCAAGGAGGACCTTCCCAACGTTAATGTTCATTGGCTGTGAAGCATTAAAAGTAGAAGTGATGGCAGCCATTCCCTCCCCTTCTGCGGAACACCATGGACATGTTATTGACTAAAGTGTTCCGAGTACAAGTTTGCTCCTTATTGGTTGGGAACGGTTCACTGTTGTCAGCTATTTTGTGACGCACTTCAAAGGAGTACGGGAAAACAAAGTAGTAGAGGGGAGGGTAGGAACACTATTAACTCTGTACAGTGGTCACAAGGTGGTGGACAGGGCCTGTGAAGGTAAAAATTGTTTTTTATATTTTAAGGGACATTTATATAATTTGCGTGGGGCCTACAAATCACGTCGGGAAAATAACAGTGTGTTGTGGTCTTCTTTTTATTAAGTCAGCGGGTGGGATACTTCACAGGAGCAGTATTTACTTATAATGTGGTGTTTACTTTTCTGACGGGGAGTGCTACATCTTTGGAGCAAATATTATAATATGGAGGAGGGGGTTGAAAAAGAAAGCGCGCTGTTGCAGTCTTTATTTAAATAAGGTTCTGAGTAAGCTACTTCTCGGGAGCAATGTTTACTTATAATGTATAGTTATAGTGCAGTGCTTACTTCTGTCGCGGGTAGTGCTATTTCCTTGCAGCAAAATAGTAGGTGTGGTTGCGCTGCAAAAAATTAAGTCTAGGTTTGAAACAGTTTTTATTAAGCAATCACAAATATACTTTCTTAGGAAAGTGTAGCTGTATATATCAGAGGGGTGACAAATAAAAATGCAATTCATAAAATATCCCTTAAGCGTGGCCACACCCTCCTTTTTTTTGTCGCCTATAGTTTGTAAAAGTGTTGCCCCATATTCTTGCTAATATAAGAGGGCATCAGTTACTTTTAGATAAAGTAGAAAAGAAGTGCTACAAGAAACACTCCCGCACTACATCATCTCAGGTCACAACAACAATAACAAGTAAAAAACAGTTAAACACAAATGACGTCATATTACCTAGAAATGTACGCTTCATCAAAACCTTAAATAAAGCACTATGTATACAATTTTTTTTTAGGGACTACTATTTTATAAAATATTAGCAGTGTTACAAACTGTGAGGTAGTAAGTTATCAACGGAAATAACTGTAGTAAATGTTGTTAATTTCTTGCAGAGATAGATCTCCAACCCCTCTGAAGTACTATAAGTTCACAGTATTAAAATGTACAGGGTGAGTTTATAGTATTCCACAGGAGAAGAAGAATAAGTAGCACAACAAAAAAACACAATTTTTACAATCTCTATTCTGTAGGGGCCTGATTCACAGAACTAACTTACGTCAAAAATGTAAACGTAAACGTAAAGTTAGTACTTTTTAGGTATTCACAGAATACACTTACTCATTTTGGTATTCACAGAATGAACTTACTCATTTTGGTATTCACAGAATAGTACTAACTTTACGTTTACGTTTACGTTTTTGACGTAAGTTAGTTCTGTGAATCAGGCCCACTAAGTCGGGAAAGTTTTGTCGTAGTGCTTAGAGGTCGCTCACTGCTCTGCTAACAGATCACGTACTCCTTTAAGAATATATAGGAAAGTAGTAATACATACAATACTATTCCTATATATTCTATAGGGAGAACGAGAATAGGAACCACAACAAAGAAAAAGAGAAATACGAAAATATCAATTAAGAAATGTAGGGTTTATCAAAGGTATTCAGTAAAAAAGTATCTATGTAAATAATCTTTTTTTAAACTGCAATTTCGAAAAATATTCTCACTGTAAAAATATCTGATCAAGTAAGTTAGAAAGGTCAGTAAGCTGTATTTCAGATGGTTTACTCCTGGCGGTGACAAATCTCCAATTCCTCTTGTGTGAAAATATGACACTCTACTACAATATAGAGAGTTTCACTGATGCCACACAAAAAAGGAAAAGGAAAATAAAGTCATAAACACAAAACAAGATCAATAACGAAATATTTTTCAGTGGTGAATATGTTCAAAGCTTTTTTTTCCGGAACTTCGAAATCTTTCGTCTTCACGCCGACGGCTCATAAACTCCTCTCAGATCATAATGACTGTGAATCTTATAATATACATATTCACAGTATATGATCAAAGGGGGAAACAGAGTAAGAAGGAGAAGCTGTTCACGTTACATATGAATCTTTAGTCTTCGCGTCGACGGGTCACCAACACCTCTGAAGTTTGCTATACTCTGATTATTACAATGTACATAGTCACAGTATATAACCTCAAAGGAGCCAGAAAAGGAACATTGTTTCCTCTATTCTGGGTGTTTCTCAATACAAGCTGCTGACGTTACATATAAATGGCAAAAACAACCCATAACACTTTTTTCGTAATACAAATCTTTAAATATTCACAAATAGCTACGTATTATAAATATCTACTATGCCATAATCAAACTACTTACAACTCCGTAATATGTTTTGTTGTCGCAAAAGAAGAATCCGACACTAGAAAAGGGAACCTGCATCACAGAATGGACACACATAAATAACTCGCAAAAACAAAACTAATCGAACAACGGGTGTGGTTTATATACTTTTTGGTTATTGAGTAGTCTATGGAAGGAAGATGCTGCTCCGCCCATTTAGATGTCACGTTTTACAGTTGACACGTGCTCCCGCTTTCACTGTTTCACTTGTGCACGTGTTGGGAAAAGTTACAAAATGTGAAGAGGTAAAGGTTTCGCTTTCGATCCTCATAAGTATAAGTTGCTTAATATGTACATACGTTGGAGAGCTTAAAAACTGTTACCCGGCAAACCGTGTCATTTCCTTTCTCATGACTAAAAACATCTATTAATTGCCGTAATTCTAAATAGAAGATATAAAAAAATATCGTTCAGAATAGAAGAAAAAAAAGTACGTGCTAATATTTCTCATCACTATGGTTTTAAATTAAAAAAATACCAGCATTTGTAAAGCGTACAGGTACCCCCGGAAAGGTGTGCTGGCGCTCGGGGCGTCGGGAAGATTAAGCAAGGTGTTGCCCAAAGTGACATAGTGGTGGGCTAACGTGCCGCTGGAGCCGGGAATCGAATTGTGAACGCTGTTGTTCGAAGTCAGGTATCATAGCTGCTGCGTCACACTTTTTCCACATTTATATGTTAATTACTGCTAATTAAGTTTTAAACATTGTTAAATTATAACTTATAACAGACTACTGTTACAGTTAGTTTTTCACTACAAAAAGTAGGCACGTCTTTTTAAAATTTACTTAAAAACAATATAGGTTTCAGGGACATTGTAGTTAGAAATTAGCATTTATAAAACCTTTGAAATTCACTGAAAAAAACATAGGTTTCAGGGACGTTATAGTTAGCTGTACATTTCACTCGTACAAAACCATAGAAATTCCACCGTTATAGTTAGTTCAGCTAACTATAACTTGCGCCCCCGCAATGCACTGCTCATGACGTCACATATTACATCATTCTCGGCATGGTCAGTGACATCACTGATGACATCACTGATGACATCTCAAATGACATCACTGATGACATCACTGATGACATCATCCACGTGAAAATCTGATGCACCTCCTCACAGTCTAATATAACCTTTGATACACCCACTATAAAATACAGACTACCATTTTCGAAACCATCAAGACACCAATACAGTTACTACATATGCACTCACTGATTCCTAGGTCTACACACACATCCACTCATTCACCCATACAGTCACTTATACATGCAGTCACTCATCAATACAGCAGTATCATATGCACTCATACACCTATTCAGACACTCACACACCGCCACTCATCCATGGAGTTACTCACACACCTAGTCAGTCATGTAAAGAATCAATCACACTCCCATTTACTCACCTATACAGTTATACACACACCACCTCACTAATTCATACAGATAGTAACGCATACTTACTCTCTTATATAATCACTGATACAAGTACACACTCATCCATACAGCCACTCTCACAATCACTCACTCTCACATATAGTTATTTATATACACCATCACTCACATATACTGCATTTTACATATGTAGTTACTCACATATACCACTGAGACATCCATTCAATCACCAAAACAGCCATACACACACTCACCCACTCATAGAGCTGTTTCCACATGCACTCTTGAACCCATACACCCAGTGAATCAACTTCTCACACATCTATGCACAGAGGCACACACCTCCAACCTACCCACACACACATTCAGGCACCCATACAAATACTCAGGCAAACAATCAATAACCCATATAGACACTCATGTAGCTACTGACCAACCCATGTACCAGCTTACACAACAACAGACAGACTGATACAGACATTCACACAGTTTAGTCACTAATTCATGCATTCAGTAAGACACGTTTAATCAGTCACTTATACAATCAGTCACACACCTCCTAAATCCTCCATCCAGACACTTATACACCCACTCATTCTTCAATACATCTTGGCATATATATAAAACATACTTAAACTTTACAGAAACACACAGTCACTGGATGATGTCATCAGTGATGTCATTTGAGATGTCATCAGTGATGTCATCAGTGATGTCACTGACCATGCCATGAATGATGTGATATGTGACGTCATGAGCAGTGCATTGCGGGGCGTGAGTTATAGTTAGCTGAACTAATTTTAACGGTGGAATTTCTATGGTTTTGTACGAGTGAAATGTACAGCTAACTATAACGTCCCTGAAACCTATGGTTTTTTCAGTGAATATATATATATATATATATATATATCTGTTGGAAGTGGGGGTCCTAATCCCTCACGGCCACCACCAAATGTTGGAGGCAGGAGCACCTGCCCCACCCCACTGTAACCGGGTGCGGGATCTACCCCTCGTTTCAACGTTAGGCTAAGTAAGGACACCGTCTGAGATAACCCTGCTCACCCCCTTAGTAGATTGGCACGAGCAGCCAGGCTTATCTCCAAGGCACGAGTGTACAGTATGTGCAACCACACTCACAGCAACCCAACGATGTCACCACAAATGGACTCCACACGAGTTTTTATAAAACGAGTATAATCTTTATACAAGAAGATATACGATATGACCCCACGTTACAAAACCAACATATAATAATGGGTAGTATTTCCTCCGGTGGGTTGGTAGGTTCTAATCCCAACCACCACTTCTAACCAACAGTTAAGCTGACTTCAAACCATTTCCAAAAGGTTAGGCAGGTCGTATTGCTAGAATCACACACGTTGCAAAAGAAACGAAATACTGCAATGCGTAACAATATACTCCGGAGCTGTGCAATAGAGAAACAATGCAACATGTGGCGCTACAATCATGTACTTTGCAATAGAAGGAATAATGCAAATGCGTATCACCACCAGCATGCCCTGTGCAAGGAAGAAACAAAGCAATGCGTCACGCTACCATCATATACCGTGCACTGAAGAAATAATACAATGCGCCACGTTATAATCAGGTACGGTGTGATGACAAAATCAGGCAATGCGCCACACTTACAAACATGTACTCTGCGAAGGAAAAAATAACGCAGTGCTGTGCGTACCCTGTCTGCAGTTCGTTAAGCACAAATTGAGTCAGGCGTCATACGACAGTTCGATAGTTCGTTAGCAGCAGTAATGCAAAGTGTAATACGACAGTCTAGGTGCTCCGCTCACAGTTGCCCCCGACCTGAATCAATGATGGCACAAAAGTACCGCTTCTACTCCGGCCCCAGTACTGCCCCTCCCTGGGCCAACACGGGCCTAAATCCGAGCCGAAGCAACAGGCTCACACAACTGCCAGGAGCGAGAGGCCGAGTGGTGATCCACGTTACCTGGGGTGTGGCGCGACCCCACTCTCCTCTCCTCCTTCAGCTACTGGGCCTTGATCCAGAACTCCGTCAATGGGCACGGCGAGCTTGGGCCGCTGCTGTTGCACTCCGAGGGCCCAATTACCTGGCCCTCCTTTTGGCAGTCTCAGTGGCCACTGAGACCAGCCCTCAGCACTCATTGACTTACTTCGATTTCGGTGCACCCGCTACCCCGTCACTCCTCACCAGCACCTCCGGGTTGCACCACGACATGCACTCTGCGCGTCCGAGTCTCGCCTCTTCTTTGGTGCACACGATGACCAGACAATCGTCACCACTCCTCAGCTGCACCTTGACACGCACCCTGCGCGTCCGAGTCTCACCTCTTCTCTCGGCGCACACAACGACCAGGCGCTTTCCACCAGCGCCTCAGCCTGCACCACGACACGCTCCTTGCGCGTCCGAGTCTCACTTCTTCTCTCGGTGCACACGATGACCAGGCGCTCCAACGTCTCGGCTTGCACCACGACACGCGCCCTGCGCGTCAGAGACTCACTTCTTTTCCCGGCGCACACCACAACCAGGCGCTCCTCACCAACGCCTCGGCCTGCACCACGACACGCTCCGTGCGCGTCAGAGTCTCACCTCGTCTCCCTGTGCACGCGATGACCAGACGATCGCCACCACTTCCTCAGCTGCACCTCGACACGCACCCTGCGCGTCCGAGACTCGGTTTACTCCTTCGTGCCCAAGATCACAAGGCACAACTTCTGAGGGTCTCAAGCTGCAAAAGCACGCGCACACCGCGTTGCTTGGGATTCCTCCGGAAACTTTTATGTTCCTGTGTTTCAAACAGGGAGCCAGCTCACCTCGGGCCCTTGGGGTTCAGGACACAGCACAAAGCAGTCCTGTTCAAGAAGAGGGGGACACCACCCACTGCAATGTCCCTTCAGTCTCTTCCTTAGCAAAAGCTACAAACTGCAGGCCAGCCCCAGATCACGAAGCAAGGGTCAGTCCTATCCAGCAGTCTATTCAGCAAATTCTTCTTTGGCAGAGGTTGTTCTTGATCACGAAAAAGGTCAGAGCCTCTACAGACTCGACCTGTCCATTTCGCCATTCAAAATTACACCAAATTCTAGGGGATTCAGTTCTCTCAGTTATACCCCTTCATGTCTTTGAAGTTCGTTGTGCTCAGGGGTCCCTGACCCCTCCTTAAATCAGTTCTGGGTGTCTCCCTCCCAGTGTCACCTCTCTCTCTTTGATACTGGGGCTCTGGACACTGAATCACTCAGCAAGAGATGGGTCAATTGTTTTATGGCTGCATCCCAGGCACCCTTCACCTCCCGGGGTTCCTCCTCGCATACTCTCCAGATGCAGGTCAGCCAGGTGCCATCTCACCCCCTCCCATCTCAGATCCAGACAGTCAATTCACATTCAGCAGAGACACACAGAAATGCTTCAAGCACAAACTTAGCCACTTTCTAAAAGAGTGGCTTCTGAACACACAGTGACAAAACCACTTTCATAGAACGATGTGTTATGACACTGTGAGTTCATACATACCAAACTTCAAGTCTCCATTTTAAACTTAAAGGAAACTAGGCTAATAAACACACTACCCAGCCTCCCCCATTCTGTCCTATGGGCAGAATGGCCTTTCAACAGTGAAAACGAAATGGAGTGTTTTTTCACTGTGAGGACATAGCACACACCTCAGCATATGTCCTGCCTTTTACCTACACTGCACCCTGCCCAGGGGTTACCCAGGACCTACCACGGGGGTGCCCATAGCATACTTAAAAGGGAAAGTAAGGCCTGACAAGCGGTTGCACTTGTCAGGACACCCTGCTAACTTAGCAGTCTGCGCGCGGGCCCTACACTGAAGGCCTGTGTTCCCTCCTCTGCGCGCTTTTGCATTACTAGCCCTTGCACACACAGTGCACATCACTAGGGACTTTTACTAGTAAGGCAAACATACCAATCATGGCCAACCAATTACCATTGTACTTTACATAGGGAACACTGTCCTTTGACACTGATCAGCAGTGGCAAAGTACCCAAAGCATCTAAATTCACAGGAGGTAGAGGCAAAAAGTCTGGGGTAATCACACCAAGAGATGCCAGGTCTAACAATATCCAACAAACATAGGTGTCCCTCGAAGAAGCCACACACAGAAGGGTAAAATTCAGCGCTTTATTAGTGAAAGCGACAGCTTGCAAATCACTTCACCTGAAGTTAAGAGCCCGACGCGTTTCGCGCAAACCATGCACTTATTCATGGGCTAAGTCCTGAACACTCGCACAAGGAACAGAGCACCTGTTGTAGTCTATGGACCCGCCCCAGTGGGCGTAGACAGCACTGCTGCCTGCCGGTCCTCGTAGGATGGGACTCACGTTTAAATATCAGCTCTAGCGCTTGCAATAATTTTGCACGCATAGGCACTCACGGGGGTTGCTGAAAATACACTTTTTATTAATAGCAGACGCGTTTTAGCAGTAGCTTTCTTCAGTGCTAAAAAAGTGTGTCAATCTCAAATGCACGGCGCGTCATTTTAAACAAGAATAGTCTCTCGTGATTGGCGCTTGCAAATGGTGGTAGATGAAGAAGGACTCCAGTGATGTTCACTCCCTCTGGCCGCCATATTAGTAAGATAAAGTTCCAATGAATAATAGTTTTAGCCATATCGACTTTTATACAAGGTAAGTATTGTTGTATATAAAAGTCAAAGTTCTTACTCTTAAGCCATGCCTGCTGTTATTCAGGACGTTTCCGATGTTTATTCAACCACCATCATGTCGTACATTGCAATCCCCTCACCAAGCCTCTGTTTGAAATCAAGATGAGTCCACTGGCAGCAGTCGAATTACTGCGAACCTTGGATTTGAATAATCCACGACCTCCGGTCGACGGAAACATCCTGCAGAGGCGGTTCTGGCTCCTGCTACAAATCGCTACAATATATATATATATTGATTGATGAAAATAGTTTGTATAAATGTATTTAATGATGTATATTTATATATAAGAATTAACTGGTTTATATATTTTTACATGCCCTGTACACAATGAGTGGTCTATATCAAAAAATCAAAAAAACAAAAAACAAAAAAACAGCAATTACATAATGCAATATATTACAGTTATCGCAATGTTTGCCTGACCAACACACAGTCTGTCTTTTATGGTGATGTTAGTACTCCGACCATGTGACAGGATGACACAGATGTTAAAACATTCTGATTTGCAACGTTTCATCATGTGATCAAGGTCACGTGAAGTGACCGAAACGCGTAATGGCGAAGTCGGAGTGAGCTAATAAAGGATATTTAGCACGATTTCGGAGTCCGTTCTCTTCTGTCCGTGCGAGGAGGATTTTGGTTGGGAGACACATTGAAATATATAAATATATATATATATACACACAAACACACATACAAGGAGCAGAAACCTCCATTTGGCAGCACTCAAATCATGAATGCCACTTGCCAATAGCCTTCAACTGGGGGTTTCAAGAGAAACATGACACAGTAGCCCTCTACATTCTTTGGCAATGTGGTTCGTCTTTTTTAAAGCTGCAGATACAATCCGCCTGACCTTTCTCCCCGGATTCAAACTGCAGGGTTTGTTGAAGCAGGGTCTAGTTTTACCATATAGTGCCCCAGTCCCATTCTGTCCACATCTGAAGCATGAGAGTCTCAATTGTCCCTGCCAGCCCATAGACAGGGTTGTGCTAACATTGTCCACACTGTAGGAGTGGGGGCCAATTGGGACTTTCCGCAGCTTTGGAAACTAAAATAGCGACAAGGGTTAAAAGAAACTAAAATAACGACAGGGCTTAAAATAAACAATAGCCTTATACGGAGCTTTCACCTAAAAGCTTTCGAGAAGTGATGCAAATTGTTTTTGATAAAATGTCCAACTTTTTTTATGTTCTGCGGTCAAGCACCTGCCAAAATTAGATCTTGCGGTCAATGGTTCCTCATTTCAAATGTATAAAAGGCCACCTATCAGTTCATTCGTTGACCACCTCGTACAGTGCACCTTTTGTCACGACGATGGTGTTCCCGGGTAACCGTTTTATTTAGCATTTTTGATTGAGGTTGTAATGCTTCATTGTACTTTGATGTTCAGTTTTTCTCTCGCTCTCTCTCCCTTTGGATTGCCGTGATTTTAACCTTACTAGATTGCATGTTTTTGTTCCTGATCTGCGAGGTGTCTTTGACACTTGTTACTTACTAGATTGTATAGAGTTATTTTTGATTAATGATGTTTCTTTGACATTTATTGTCTAAATTGTTTGAATAAATAGTGCCACTCTTGACACAGTTTCTGCATTTCACACGTGTCTTGCTCACTGTGCCACTGGATTCAAGCTAGCCTGGCTGAAGAAGGGTGACATACCTTGAAACGGTCCCAGGATGCTTGTTTCCGGTCCAGGGAGGACCTGGCCTGGCAGTTCGGTCTGGACTGTTCCCATGGGGCACAGGGTCAAGACTGATTTGCATATGGCTGGGTCCAAACTGGGGTGGCGTAGTGGGCAAAAGAACAATGGATTTAACCCAGATCTTTTGACTGGGGGAAAATGTTTGCATTGTCAGCATTCCGTCCATCATTTGTTTGCTGTAACACTTTTCGCCCTAAGTGGAATGGGTATGCCCAGACATGGGTCCCTTGCTCACTGTGCCACTGGATTCAAGCTAGCCTGGCTGAAGAAGGGTGACATACCCTGAAACCGGTCCCAGGATGCTTGTTTCCGATCCAGGGAGGACCTCGCCTGGCAGATCGTTCTGGACTGTTCCCATGTGGCACAGGGTCAAGACTGATTTGCATATGGCTGGGTCCAAACTGGGGTGGCGTAGTGGGCAAAAGAACGATGGATTTAACCCAGATCTTTTGACTGGGGGAGAATGTTTGCATTGTCAGCATTCCATCCATCATTTGTTTGCTGTAACACTTGTTATTTTAGATAGCACATTTCTGCGCTAAATTATGTGGTAAAAACCACCCTCCAACAGCTGGCGACCACGGGAAAGGACATGCATAAGATTTTCCAGACTGTAAGGAGGGAGGCTTGCGGTTGGAGTTTGCCGCTCGCTGGCTCTTCCTGACTGCACCACCGGACACACACGGGTAAGTCAAAGAGCTTTTGCTTTTTCTCTTTGCCTTGCCTTGGTGTAGTGTCTGGGTGGGGTTGGTTAGAGGCTTGCAGGTGTAGCACCACCCAGGCCACCGTTCTTTGCAGACTGGCGTCTTGCCACAATAAAATAAGAACTCTGTTTTAAAGTACCACATGTGAGCAGGCACTGAGCCAGGATTTATTGTCAGATTTTGACGTTTTAGGTTGTGGTTTTTGGTTTTTGGGTTTCCTGTGCATGATTTTAATATTGTGTATTTTTCTTCATATCGCCTGTCTAACAAGATAGGGATTTGCTTGTCTCATGTCTGTCCGTGAAACATATAACAAAACAATGGGAGAGCAAGGGAAATATGGGGTGCGTCCGTATCCCCGGTATGATGATAAGCTAAACAAAGAAGGACGAACCCTCTGTGTGGATGTGGTACAATCACTAGTCTGGTTGGTACATGGACCCACTAGGTTTGTTTAAAAGACCCCTCACACACCAACCTAGTTGGTGTCATGCTTCATCATTGGGGTCCCAACCGGGTGGCCGAGTGCCGCCCGGTTGTGCTACGACGCCTGATTACAGCGGAGCTGATTCGGTGTGAGTGTGTGATGTGATGTGAAATTAATTTAAAAATACCTCTGAGAATCCTTGCCTGTAAACTATATTAGTGGCGGCTCAGGATATGGTTAAAATAAGTGTAGTGCAACTGAAATGGGAGGCTTTTATCCCTAGTTGACTATGTGAATGGTCTACATGTTTCAGCCAGCAATAGGGATTATAAGGGGCTTTCTTCAGGACCGGGTGGTGAAAAAGTGAGTGGCAAAGTGAGTAGTGCCACATGAAAAAACAAGAAAGTACCTACACATGCGCTAAGGTGTGTGGACTGAGTGTCAACGTACTTACGGACACTGAAAAAGACCTGTGGGAGAAAAGAAGACAACACAAAACATGTATGGTCTAGCACGATGACCGACCCTGTGATTGTACGCATTATCTAGACGAGGTGGGGCATGCTGCATGCGGAAAGTGACAAGCAGCCTATGATGATCGCCCCTGTCTTATAGATGCTATGAAGCTGAGGAGCTTCAAGTGAGATCCAGGTGGTTATGTTGCTCAGGGTGGTGAGCATGGTTTGTCGCAGGTCATCACCCTTTAACTACTGGTGAGCAGGTAGGGGCCACCATGGTTGGTGGTCACGTGGCGCACTGTACGGATAGTGTCCACAGTAGTGGTAGTACCTGGCGAGAGTGTTTGGCATAAGTGATCATGCGGCGCGCCTGGCGAGAGCGTTAGGCACAAGTGATCATGCGGCACGCTGAAAATGAAATAAAAACATTTAAAACAAGCAGAGAGCTTCTGCTAGCAACGCTGTATATGAAAGTATAATTACACTATATGTGAAATTTGGCAGCCGATCGGGACTCGGGAGGGGTTGCATCCGATGACAGAATCTGGGGAGAAGTGAAGTTTGAAATGAGCACGGAAAGTCAAAAGTGCTCGGGTCCTGCTGTGGGAAAGAAGCAGCGCAACCTTACTTGGTTTCGAGATGGAACCCGTCTGTGAACCTAGTGTGGTATCCCGTCATCCCGGCTGGTGTGGAGCGTGGGGAAAATGGTGCTTTTAAGCCTGGGTCCCCTCTTAGATACGTGCCTGTGTGCTCGTAGGGAGGCAGGGAGGAGCGGCGCTGCCGTACGCAGTCACTCGGCTGCATCTTGGAGCCCTGAGTGCGGCGGAAAGCTGCGCATGCGTGCGCATGCGTTATGGTGCTGAGTAGGATGGGAAAAAGATCGGCCATATTGGAACGGTCCGATATGGAGCAAAAGGACTGCTTGCACTGGAAGCAGTGTGGGACTGAAAGTAGCCGAGGTACTCTGAGCTAAGTGCCTCTGGCGAAAAATGATGCAAAGTTGATAGGAACGGCCCGATGTGAGGAGATGGACAGATGGTGTGCATGAGGCCCAATAAGTTGACACTCAAAAAATTAAAAATTAAAATTAAAATAAAGGAATGGAGGTACACGGCTAGGTGTGCAGGGGGTCCAGAGTGAGGACACTGAAATTGAGCCTAAGCGGGTAAAGGTGTTTCCCGGGTGGCTACTCTATGGGGGTTCCATCTCTACTGGAGCTCAGATAAAGGTGGTGTGCTCAGGGGATGGTGAACATAGATATGGTGGAATAAACAGTATTTATGTTCTCCTGAGACTGTTCCAAGGGATGTTGTCGTTAAGGCCAGTTTTGTGGCTGAACAGGCGATAGATCCATCTTTGCTCCTTCTCAAGGAGACGGCTCTGAATATTTGGTAGATTTGGGTCCAGTGCTTCTATGATGACCCAGCGCATATCATTGGTCATGTGGCCCACTTCGAGGAAGTGGTTCGTCATGCGGGTTGTGTTTTTCTTACAGCGTATAGTGCTGCGGTGTTCACAGATCCTTGTCTTGATCTTGCGGTTGGTCATGCCAATATAGATGAGATTACAGGGGCAGACAATGCGGTAGATCACGTGTTCTGTGTTGCAGTTCGTATGTTGTCTCAGTTGCCATGTTTTACCTGGTTCCAGACTGAGGCTTTTGGTGGTTTCGGTGATATGGCACACGCTGCAGTTGCCACAGGGAAAATGGCCCACCACGCCCGGGAGCCCCCAGGCATTTAGGACAGTGTGGGCTGGCCTCTGTTGTGGTTTTGGTCGGGTGGAAACTATCGCGTCTTTGACGAATCGGGCTCTTTTGTTGGAGAGGAGAGGAAGTTCCCAATCAAGATTGCCTGTCTTCAGTATTTTCCAGTTTTTGTGAATAATTTGTGAGACTTTGTGAGAGACAGCATTGTATGTGGTCACACATGTAAGTGGCGACTGTGTTGATTCTCGTGCTGGTGTCTCAATCAGTCCCTCACGGTTCTGATTCCTGGCCCTCTTGTTGGCTTTATCTGTGATCCATTTGGGGTAACCCCGCTGTCGCAGTTTATCATTTAGATCTCTGGCTTGGGATTTGTAGTCTCCTATTTTGCTGCAGTTTCTGCAGAGCCGAAGATACTGGCCGTAGGGGAGGTTCTCCCGCAGTGATCTGGGGTGCAAGCTCGTAAAGTGGAGAAGGGAATTGCGGGCAGTGGTTTTAAAATGGGTTTTGCTCTTTAGTCCCCCTCCTGCTGCTTCAATGTCCAAGTCAAGGAATGTAGTCTTGTATCTCTCAAAGCTGTGTGTGAAACAGAGGTTGGGGTCACATGAGTTAAGCCATTCGCAGAATGTTGTGAGTGAATCGTTGTTTCCTTCCGAAATCAGTAAAATATCGTCGATGTAACGTTTGTAGAATCTGATTTGGGGAAATCGTGACTGGTTGTTGTTAAGTAGGTATTTGGTCTCAAAGTCATATATATAAAGGCCGGCCACGCTGGGGGCAAAAACGCTCCCCATGGATGTTCCGTACTTCTGTAGGAAGAGCCAGCCTTCAAACTCAAAGAATTTCTCTTTGAGTGCAAGTGTGGCACATTCAAGAACAAATGTTTTGGAGGTTCGATGTTGCCAATTGATGTTGTTGATGGCGGATTTCAGTACCTGTAGGGTATCATCTTGCGGGAGACTGGTATACAGGCTCTCGACGTCAAGACTTACCAGAAAAGAGGTGTCTGGATTGTAAGACAAGGAATTAATGAGTCCTAGTAGGTCTTTACTGTCTTTGAGGTAAGTGCTGGTGCATTGAACCAATGGTTGCAAGAAATAGTCACAATAGCGTGAGAGTGGTGCCAGCAGGGATCCTATGCCTGATACTATTGGGCGTCCAGGCGGAGGTATTTTGTTTTTATGCATTTTTGGTACAATGTAGAAGTATGGTATTTTGCCTGGCGTGGTGGTTAGAAATTTGGCCTCACTCTTAGTGATTAGGCCTGTAGTCTCGGCATCTTCCACAAGAGTGTGGATGCGTGTTTTCAGGTTTTCACTAGGATCGTGTGTGAGTCTTTCATAGTTCTTGGTATCGTTCAGTAGTCGGTCACATTCTCGTCGGTAGTCTTCTTTATTCAGAATGACGGTCCCGCCGCCTTTGTCAGCTGGTTTTATTACAATTTCAGTATTTGTCTTCAGTGATTGTAGGGCTTGGCGTTCTGTGTTGCTCGTGTTCTGGTAGGTGTTAGTGTCCTTCAGTGCTTCGATCTCTTTGAAAACAGTTTGTTCATAGACAAGTATCTCTGGTGGTATAGTACTGGGTGGTGGGATGAAGCTCGACTTGACTCTGAAGGAGGTGTCTCCCTGTGGTTCTGTTTCGGATGGAGGAGAATTTTCAAAGAAAGCTTTTAGCTTGAGCTTGCGAAAAAACTCTGCTAGTTCGCAGTGCAACATGAATTTGTCAAGTCTTGCTGTAGGTGCGTAGCCAAGTCCTTTCTCTAGGACTGCCAGCTCTGCTGATGTGAGGGCATGGGTGGATAGATTGGTTACCAGGCTCATCGCGTGCTCGGGCCTGGTTGCTGACCTTGGGTTTTGCTCCTCGTCTGGGCTCCTTGTTGTGGGTCGTCTTCCCAGTGAACCTGGTTCCCTCTGCGTCTCCTTCCGCGTCCCTGTGGGCCTCTTCCTAAAAAAGGTTGCCGTTGGTTTTGGTTCATGTATGGTGGTGGTGGTCCAAAAGGCAGATTCCTGCCATATCCAAATTGTGGATGCATCTGGGGATATATGGGGGGGTATTGCATGTTAGGTCCTGGTAATCCTTGGACCCATGGTTGTTGCCAGCCTATGTTGCCTCCCCTTCCTTGTTGTCATCTCAGATAGCTGCCCATGCTAGAGCTGCTGCTGCCCGATGAGTCATCATCAGAGGATGCGCCTGATGTATCTGGTTTTTTGGGGGGTTGATAGTCAGCATCTGCATATGGGTAGGTCTTTGTGTAGGAGAATTTCTTAAGATCTTTCTGGAATTTGTTTATCTTGGATTGCGTGAGGCCCTCCTTATATTCGTTTATTGCCTTGTTGGTTTCATCAAGTTTTTTCTTGAACGAGGTAAGTGTTGCTTTGAAGTGAGCCTCAGTTGCTTGGATCTCGATGAGAAAGGCTTCAGAGAGACGTTTGGCTGTTTGGATGATTAAGATGATCCAGTCACGTGTACATCGCCATGCTATTTGGGCCCAATCTTTTCGGAAGGTGGCGTCATCTAGAAAGATTCGCGGGGCATTCGTGACAATAAGTCCTCTGGGTGCTGTGTTGTTTCTAAGATACTCAGTCAGGATGACGCCGTGAAGTATTGTCCTAATGCGATTTCGCTTTTTTTCGTTAAGGCTCTCCCAGTCGGCAGTTTGTGCAATGGAAGTTGCCATGTTGAAGTCTGCCAATAAGGGAGGGTTGTCTAGAATATTGCTGACATCGTCCAATGTGAACACCAGGCCCTGGTTTTCTGCCATAGTGTGTTTGCGTGCTATTCAGATGTTGTTTTTAAAAGAACGGAAGAATGTCAGCTCTCACAGCTGTGCGCTGCGTATTTATAACAAAACAATGGGAGAGCAAGGGAAATGTGGGGTGCGTCCGTATCCCCGGTATGATGATAAGCTAAACAAAGAAGGACGAACCCTCTGTGTGGATCTGGTACAATCACTAGTCTGGTTGGTACATGGACCAACTAGGTTTGTTTAAAAGACCCCTCACACACCAACCTAGTTGGTGTCATGCTTCATCATTGGGGTCCCAACCGGGTGGCCGAGTGCCGCCCGGTTGTGCTACGACGCCTGATTACAGCAGAGCTGGTTCGGTGTGAGTGTGTGATGTGCTGTGAAATTAATTTAAAAATACCTCTGAAAATCCTTGCCTGTAAACTTTAATAGTGGCGGCTCAGGATATGGTTAAAATAAGTGTAGTGCAACAGAAATGGGAGGTTATTATCCCTAGTTGACTATGTGAATGGTCTACATGTTTCAGCCCGCAATAGGGATTATAAGGGGCTTTCTTCAGGACCGGGTGGTGAAAAAGTGAGTGGCAAAGTGAGTAGTGCCACGTGAAAAAACAAGAAAGTACCTACACACGCGCTAAGGTGTGTGGACTGAGTGTCAACGTACTTACGGACACTGAAAAAGACCTGTGGGAGAAAAGAAGACAACACAAAACATGTATATACATTATTGTTAAGCAACATAAAATGCAATCTTACGTCGGTGCTATGGTCTAGCACGATGACCGACCCTGTGATTGTGCGCATTATCTAGACGAGGTGGGGCATGCTGCATGTGGAAAGTGACAAGCAGCCTATGATGACCGCCCCTGTCTTATAGATGCTATGAAGCTGAGGAGCTTCAAGTGAGATCCAGGTGGTTATGTTGCTCAGGGTGGTGAGCAAAACATGGTTTGTCGCAGGTCATCACCCTTTAACTACTGGTGAGCAGGTAGGGGCCACCATGGTTGGTGGTCACGTGGCGCACTGTGCGGATAGTGTCCACAGTAGTGGTAGTGCCTGGCGAGAGCGTTTGGCATAAGTGATCATGTGGCGCGCCTGGCGAGAGCGTTAGGCACAAGTGATCATGCAGCGCGCTGAAAATGAAATAAAAACATTTAAAACAAGCAGAGAGCTTCTGCTAGCAACGCTGTTTATGAAAGTATAATTACACTATATGTGAAATTTGGCAGCCGATCGGGACTCGGGAGGGGTCGCATCCGATGACAGAATCTGGGGAGAAGTGAAGTTTGAAATGAGCACGGAAAGTCAAAAGTGCTCGGGTCCTGCTGTGGGAAAGAAGCAGCGCAACCTTACTTGGTTTCGAGATGGAACCCGTCTGTGAACCTAGTGTGGTATCCTGTCGTCCCGGCTGGTGTGGAGCGCGGGGAAAACGGTGATTTTAAGCCTGTGTCCCCTCCTGGATACGTGCCTGTGTGCTCGTAGGGAGGCAGGGAGGAGCGGCGCTGCCGTACGCAGTCACTCGGCTGCATCTTGGAGCCCTGAGTGCGGCGGAAAGCTGCGCATGCGTGCGCATGCGCTGTGGTGCTGAGTAGGATGGGAAAAAGATCGGCTATATTGGAACGGTCCGATATGGAGCAAAAGGACTGCTTGCACTGGAAGCAGTGTGGGACTGAAAGTAGCCGAGGTACTCTGAGCTAAGTGCCTCTGGCGAAAAATGATGCAAAGTTGATAGGAACGGCCCGATGTGAGGAGATGGACACATGGTGTGCATGGGGCCCAATAAGTTGACACTCAACAAATTAAAAATAAAAATAAAAATAAAGGAATGGAGGTACACGGCTAGGTGTGCAGGGGGCCCAGAGTGAGGACACTGAAATTGAGCCATAAGCGGGTAAAGGTGTTTCCCGGGTGGCTACTCTATGGGGGTTCCATCTCTACTGGAGCACAGATAAAGGTGGGGTGCTCAGGGGATGGTGAACATAGATATGGTGGAATAAACAGTATTTATGTTCTCCTGAGACTGTTCCAAGGGATGTTGTCGTTAAGGCCAGTTTTGTGGCTGGACAGGCGATAGATCCATCTTTGCTCCTTCTCAAGGAGACGGCTCTGAATATTTGGTAGATTTGGGTCCAGTGCTTCTATGATGACCCAGCGCATATCATTGGTCATGTGGCCCACTTCGAGGAAGTGGTTCGTATTGCGGGTTGTGTTTTTCTTACAGCGTATAGTGCTGCGGTGTTCACAGATCCTTGTCTTGATCTTGCGGTTGGTCATGCCAACATAGATGAGATTACAGGGGCAGACAATGAGGTAGATCACGTGTTCTGTGTTGCAGTTCGTATGTTGTCTCAGTTGCCATGTTTTCCCTGGTTCCAGACTGAGGCTTTTGGTGGTTTCGGTGATATGGCACACGCTGCAGTTGCCACAGGGAAAATGGCCCACCACGCCCGGGAGCCCCCAGGCATTTAGGACAGTGTGGGCTGGCCTCTGTTGTGGTTTTGGTCGGGTGGAAACTATCGCGTCTTTGATGGATCGGTCTCTCTTGTTGGAGAGGAGAGGAAGTTCCCAATCAAGATTGCCTGTCTTCAGTATTTTCCAGTTTTTGCGAATAATTTGTGAGACTTTGTGAGAGACAGCATTGTATGTGGTCACACATGTAAGTGGCGACTGTGTTGATTCTCGTGCTGGTGTCTCAATCAGTCCCTCATGGTTCTGATTCCTGGCCCTCTTGTTGGCTTTATCTGTGATCCATTTGGGGTAACCCCGCTGTCGCAGTTTATCATTTAGATCTCTGGCTTGGGATTTGTAGTCTCCTATTTCGCTGCAGTTTCTGCGGAGCCGAAGATACTGGCCGTAGGGGAGGTTCTCCCGCAGTGATCTGGGGTGGAAGCTCGTAATGTGGAGAAGGGAATTGCGGGCAGTGGTTTTAAAATGGGTTTTGCTCTTTAGTCCCCCTCCTGCTGCTTCAATGTCCAAGTCAAAGAATGTAGTCTTGTATCTGTCAAAGCTGTGTGTGAAACGGAGGTTGGGGTCACATGAGTTAAGCCATTCGCAGATGTGATGTGAAATTAATTTAAAAATTCCTCTGAGAATCCTTGCCTGTAAACTTTATTAGTGGCGGTTCAGGATATGGTTAAAATAAGTGTAGTGCAACTGAAATGGGAGGTTATTATCCCTAGTTGACTATGTGAATGGTCTACATGTTTCAGCCCGCAATAGGGATTATAAGGGGCTTTCTTCAGGACCGGGTGGTGAAAAAGTGAGTGGCAAAGTGAGTAGTGCCACGTGAAAAAACAAGAAAGTCCCTACACACGCGCTAAGGTGTGTGGACTGAGTGTCAACGTACATACGAACACTGAAAAAGACCTGTGGGAGAAAAGAAGACAACACAAAACATGTATATACATTATTGTTAAGCAACATAAAATGCAATCTTACGTCAGTGCTATGGTCTAGCACGATGACCGACCCTGTGATTGTACGCATTATCTAGACGAGGTGGGGCATGCTGCATGCGGAAAGTGACAAGCAGCCTATGATGATCGCCCCTGTCTTATAGATGCTATGAAGCTGAGCAGCTTCAAGTGAGATCCAGGGGTTATGTTGCTCAGGGTGGTGAGCAAAACATGGTTTGTCGCAGGTCATCACCCTTTAACTACTGGTGAGCAGGTAGGGGCCACCATGGTTGGTGGTCACGTGGCGCACTGTGCGGATAGTGTCCACAGTAGTGGTAGTGCCTGGCGAGAGCGTTTGGCATAAGTGATCATGCGGCGCGCCTGGCGAGAGCGTTAGGCACAAGTGATCATGCGGCGCGCTGAAAATGAAATAAAAACATTTAAAACAAGCAGAGAGCTTCTGCTAGCAACGCTGTTTATGAAAGTATAATTACACTATATGTGAAATTTGGCAGCCGATCGGGACTCGGGAGGCGTCGCATCCGATGACAGAATCTGGGGAGAAGTGAAGTTTGAAATGAGCACGGAAAGTCAAAAGTGCTTGGGTCCTGCTGTGGGAAAGAAGCAGCGCAACCTTACTTGGTTTCGAGATGGAACCCGTCTGTGAACCTAGTCCGTGAAACATGTCATGCGAGTAGATAGGGCAGGAAAAGCCAGATCTCTGATGGGACTAGGGACATGCCAATGTATCTTCTTCGATAACTGATGCGAAAAGTCATGCGCCTATTTAATTAGTACAAATAGGAAAAGAGGAATCGCGTCTTGCGTCTCTCAGCTCTTGCGGGTTCTGAAAGGGTCAGAACTCCTAGAAGTGTTCGCCAGTTCATGTCCGGTGACTGGTAAGGGAGGTTTAGTGCTGAAAGTATTAGAAATCTTCAGCTTCTGCAGACCTAAAGGGTTAAAAAAGTATTAACAGTTAATAGACAGAATAAATAGCTTTGTGAAACAGTGCCCGGCTAGCTTCTCATATTTTCGCATTAACAGATTAAAAACGTTTCTAACTGCATAGCAGAATAAAGAGGAAGTACTTCACTTTCGAAACTAGTTCCCTTCTCGGCTTCCTGCTTTTCCCGTCTAAGAGAAAAATTAATTATTCTCACCTATTAACATTTCTTACAATGTACAAATTCGTCTTCTCTTTCTGTTTTCTGGCAAAGGAGTGCACATTCTTGTCTTTCAATAAATTGTGAAGGGATTGTTGACTTTTTGAGGGAAAAAAAACTGTTGCCTTTTTCAGTGGGTAGTTCATGGTTTTTCTATCTCCACGTTTTCAAGTGACTCTGTTGTGTTTCCTTCTATGATCGGTATCTCGTGCAACGACTCAGTGTTGCATTCTTTGTATACAAATTGTCTTTTATCAAGACAAAATCTAGGTGTATAACATTGTGTAAATATATATGTTGTGTGGATTTTGGAGTGCTCCATTCTGCTAAGTATATGTGTACCCTGTTAGTTCCCTGTTAGTTTGAGCTCAAAATACCCCTCCTTGTCCCCTGCCCATATCATGTTGGTAGAATATAAAAAGTTAAAAGTGCATCGTTACATCTAGCTTAAAAACACCTCCTGTTAATAAAGCCTTTGAAAAAGAATAAAATAGGCTCACCAATTAACAGACTACCTGTGAATAAAATAAAAGTTTTTTTTTTTCCTCTCTCTCGTGAAAAGCCAACAATAAAAAGCACCCTTGGACACAACTAATGCTTATCCCCCTGTACCTATTTACGACAAATAAAAGCAGGAAGGCAATGTTCAATTTCCTCTAAGAGGTTTAGTGCGTGGCTGGTCCGAAGGCATTGGGTAAAATCAAGTGATTGTTCAGTCAAGTGGCAGATAGTGTGGGAGGGGGTAACTAGCGGAGTACTCTAAAGCTGAAGCGATGGGCTTACAACTTCTGGCATGATCTGAACCAAGCTGTAATCGCCAAAGTTCCAAGAGGGCAACTGCGAAGTGGGACACTAAGTGGACAGACTTGGCCTGTGACTTCTGGCTTGTCCGGAAAAAGGCTGAAACTCTCGAAGCTTTTGGGCACCCGGACAGTGAGAAGAAGAGGGGTCCTTATAAACATTTTCCCTTTAAAATGTTTACAGCCACATTAAATAGCAAAGGCAAATAGGGAAGAGGGCTGTTGCTTCTTCGACAAATGTGATACTTGTAGCCGGCTGCTTCAAAGAAGGGAAGCAGCTGCGCTAAATATACATTTCTGGTGAACACTAGGAAGGTTCACACACGTAATGAGTAGTGAAAACAGTGAAAGAACAGAAGTGATCATCCACCTACTTCACAACAGACAAGTTGCCCTCCATAACAGTCACTAAGACTAATTACTGCACATCAAAGTGAAATTCTGTCAAAGGCCCTAATACGTTCCACTAGGCAGAGGAAGAAATTACAGAAAAATGATGCTCACAAGACCCGAGACAACAAATAGCCCAGTGACTCATCAAATACCCCTACAGTTCAAAAGCCCAGACGCTGCCCCTCAATGTGTCCCATGGCCCCAAATGGACAAAGACAATTTGAAAGAACAACTACCGCCGCTAACAGAAGGTCCTAATAAATGGAAAGCAGCCTTAGAAAAACATACAGCTGGTATAACATTAGTGGTAGGTGACATTAAAAGCTTGCTCACCTCCCTGATTGGAGAGGAAGCAGAAGACATACTAAAAGCAGAAATAAAAGGAACAACACTAACAGAAGCATAATATGACGGTACTCCATTAAAAAAATGAGCTATCATATGGTCCCAGTTACACTGCAAGTACCCTGATATGCATTAGCAGGTAACACGCAGGGTGTTGCACCACACATGCAGCCACAGACTAAAGTAATTCAGTGCCAAATTAATTTACTACTACTTGCCTCCAATTCGACAACAGCCTATGCAGCAAATAGTGCCACCCCTCCGGGCACCATACACTAAAAAGATCAGGCATATTACACAACATGCATGATACATAATGCACCTCAGTGGGGTCTGTGGTGGCCTGTGTTTGACTTCATGGTCACAGGTTCAAATGCTGCCAAGTCTACTCAGCCTTTCATCCTTCTGAAGTGGATAAATGCCAGGTCTGCTCAGCCTTTCATCCTTCTGAGGTGGATAAAATGAGTACCATTGAGTTGGGACACAATAAACATCTGCTATTTAGCGCCAGATACCCTTCTGGGTGAACTTACGCTTTAGAAATACACATGTTATGTTAAAATAGCCTCTATTTAGCAAAACGTGCAATTCAACACACCACATGCTTTTTGATATTACAAGGTCTTGAAGGGTTAAAAGATTTTTCTCATGGGCTGCCTTAATATTAACGCTCCTGGCTGGCCACAGAGTCTGGGCACTGAGCCCAGGCCAGAAAGACATAATGCAATAGGTTTCCTGAGGTTACAAACGGAACAGGTAAAAAAAATATATATATATAGTTAGAAGAACACGAAGAGCTGTATAAATGTATGAACAGTATTGAGATAATAGGTTTTGTGTATAAGTTTCCTGTCCCGTACAACAGATTATGTCAAGTGCGTTGAGAAAAATTATTGTTTCAAGGAATAGTTTTAAAGAATGAATTCGGAGAGACTGATTCTCTTCCCCACCATGACAGACATGCCTATATTGAACTGAGAGTTAAGCTAGAAAAGAAAAAAAGAGAAATAAACTGCCTAGGATCACACAATTTGGTGAAATGGGGAAGCCGGGATTAAATACAGGGTTTCACGTTTCACGTTATGCAGTTTAGTCACTGGATATGTATATATGTGTATATGTGTGTATATATATATTACCTACTGGCGGTCGCCAGTAGGTAATTATAGTTAGGACCTTGTTTCTATTCAAAAAGTGTTTTTACTTTTGCCAATATCTTTGGCGCCATTTGACGAATCTTCACAAAATTTTCAAAACGAATGGTTCACTCAGGTCAGCTCCTGCCCTGAAAGGTTTGGGGTGATTCGTCAAGTGGGGGCCGTGAAAAAAGGGGGGTCCCAAAACGCGTTTTCCCCATGTTAATTTCGATAGGAACTTTAGATAAAGCTACAGCCCGAACTGCTGAACGGAATTACACCAAATTTGGCCAAAAGGTAGGTCTTGGTCCAGAAAGCGCGCTTTTTAGGTCTTGCTGAGCCAGCGCGCATGCGCTGCTCTGCGAGACTTTAGTAAGGGGCTTTTAAAAGTGCTCCGAAAGCGGCCACCAGCGTGCGGTTACGCGCACAAGCGCGCGCGACGTGCACAGCACTTTTTCTCGTCGGCGCGCGCACAACTCGCGTCACCACTCGCGATTTTTTTTTTTATTCAGACTTCTAATTGGTCTTGCCTCTTCAACATTCCACTCTATTTCCGCCTTCCACTTCATGTCTTTCATTTCCTCTGCTTTCTGTCGCTCTCTGTTCCAGACTATTTTATCTTCCTTCTTTTTCCTTTCTTTTTCCCAGATTTCTATTTCTGTTGCCAGTTCCCTCTCCCGTCTTTTAGCTTTCTATTTCATCTCCCTTAATTTTCTCTGCTTCCCTTCCCTTCTTTTTTCAGCCTATTTGCTCCCCCTCTTTTTCAGCATTATATTTCATGTTCCTTCTACTTCATCTATTTTCTTTCCTTATTTTCTAGAAATCTATTTCATCTTCCATCTGTTTCAGTTGCTTCCTCTCCCCTCTTTTCTAAACATTTATTTAATCGTCCTTCTTTCTTCCATTTTCTCTACTTCTGATCTTCAATTTTCCATCCTCTATTTCCTGCTTTCTGTGCTATCTCTAAAAGTTTTTCTTCCCTCTGATCCCATCTGTTCCCTGCTTCCATTCCTCTACTTCCATTTACCTCTGCTCCAGTCACCTCTCCCTCCTTCTTCCTATTCTGATCTTCCCTTTTTCTTTGCGCTCTTCTAGCCAATACTGTATCTTCTAGCCTTCTATTCTCTTTGCTTCTTGGCTTCGCACTCGTGTGGTATGAAACTGGCATGAGTAAAGCACAGCAGCTGTCATTCAGGAGTGGTGGATCCCTCTAACCCCCTGGCCCGGTGCCACTGCACCTACCATTGTACAGCTACGGCCCAGAGAGGTAGCCTTGCAAGTGCTTCTAAGGTTAGCTCTGCAGACCATAGCCTGGTCCAGTCTGTGACGAGGTGTAAACACCGTTGCTCTGTTAGATGAATGTATCAGCTTCGGTGAGTGAGTTGTGGCAATAGTTCTTGGTGATTGATGGGTGAGATTGACGTGCTGGATTACGTTGATCACTCATGTTGTTGGTCAGTGGACATGTCTCCTGTCTTTATGCATTCAAGTGTGTAAGGCATCCATCTACTGGTAATGAGTGCTTTGGGGTGTTAAATAGCCAGGTAAAGGCATGCTTGGGTTGTGTTGGATGTTCGTTAAGAGTTCTGTCTTAATGTTTTGTGTTGTAAGATGGTGTGTGGTGTTTTTGGTAGTGAGTGCTATTGTGAGCATTGTAATGCCCATGTATATGCCATATCTGTCCTATTTTGGACGTAAATGCAATGTTCTGCCTAATTTTATACTGGAGAGCGGGAAGTAGTTGATCAGCGCTTCATGATATTGTGAGCACAGTGATAACCAGCCGGGTTCTGCCGAAGATACACAATTGGATGGTGTGTGTGTGCTGTGTGATTAGACGTGTGATCTTGCGACCCATAGTTTTACCCAGATATATCTATCTGTCTATCTATCTGTCGATCTATCATCCATCGTTCATCCCAAAATCTCTGCTTTATAACATCTCTTCGATCCTTTTTGCTGTTATAGCTCCTCCTGCTTTTTATTTCCTGTTACCTTTTTCAGCTCTCTCTCGTTTCTTCTCCCCATAACTCCTTTCCTTGTTGTCTCTCTCATCTGCTTCTTATTTCATCTGTCAATCTTCTTTCTCTCCAGTTCTCCAATTCTCTTCTAGTTTTGTCTCACATCAGTTTCATATCTTCTCTATGTATCTCTTCTGACTTTCTTTCCTCATTGGTCAATGTACTATCATTTCTGGGCTTCTTCATTTACCAACCTTCAATTCCTGCCCCACTTAGCTCCACCCTTTTCAACATTTTTATTGCAGCTCTTCTCTCAATAATACATTTGATTTCACATTCTACGATATCGTTGTCTACCTTCACCAAGACTGCATCTATTTCCTTCCACAGGAACTGCGACCAAAAGCTGGATTGACACACTGTGTGAAATTCAATGTATTTATTTCAAGAAGTTCTTGATGGATTATGTGACACATGAGGGAACACTTGCTACATATTCAGCGCACTGTTGCATAATTTGCAGATTTCGACAAAAATATTTTCTACCACAAACGGATGAAAAGTTATTTAAAAATGTGCCTTTGGTGCAATACAGTGGTCACTTTACAAAAGTAAACTGTTCTGTTTTGGCTTCAGTTATTACTTGCAGTAGTACCCCTATCCCTCTTTAACTTTATACTTGTATTGTTCTATCATTGCTGACCCCTTGGCGTTCCATAAACTGAGGAGCATATATACAAGCTCCTAGCGCCACCAGCGCTAGCGAAGCATCACTTTTTTTGACACTCTGGTGGCGCTGTGTGCTGGCCCATATTTACAAGGCCACGCAAAGCCACACTGTGTGGCTTTTCATGGCCTTGTAAATACGGCCCCTTTTCACACATTACTTTGCGCAAAAGGGGTGTGCGGTGGGTGTTGTGTGAGCGTTCCACTGCAACACCCATTGCTTTTTGACGCTGCCCCAGATTTACAAGGATCTGTAAATCTGAGGCAGCGCCATGAACTAACACCATTGAAAAGCAGGCGTTTGAGTGGCGTAACAAGGAGACATACTTTTATTTCTACTTGTTTTTGCTCTTTCTATGTGCACATAGAAGAAGCAAATAACCTTTAATGATTGTTTATGTGCAGGAAGGTGTCCTGCACATAAACAATCATCCTACAACGCAGGCACCCTTGCACCATGGCACAATGGTATCTGCATTGGCGCTAGACAGCTTTTTAACGCCGGTGCAATACGGCACATCCCTACATATTGTGAATACGGCACATCCCTACGTTTTTAAATGACGCAGCGTTGTTAAATTGCTTGCATCACCACACAGCGTCATTTACTTGTAAATATGCCCCAATATATTTTCCAAGCTTTATTGCAGAGAATATCAGAGATTTTATTAAAAATAAGGTGGTGAGTATTATAAGGAGTATGATACCTTAAGGACAAGCAATTGTTCCTTACTCCATTTGAATTGCCGTGTGCACATGCCTTACCTGTTGTTAACTGTTATGTGCTTATACCTTGCCAGCGATCGATTCCACCAAGGCATGTGTTGTTAGTGGGAGCCTGGCCCATTGTACTTTTAGCTTCATGTGGTTGACTGTATGCCTTGCAGGTCAGAAATCCCCGGGCTACATGTTTTTAGGTTGTTTGCAAACCGCCGTCACGGCCATTGGCGCTCTGTGTGCAGAGACCCTCCCAGCTTCCCAAACCCCGTGCAGCGCACAGCTGATCATCATAACACAGTTAAATTATTACATTTTCATTAAAGCAATAGACATTCTTTTTAGGTCGACATTATTCCCACCCTTCCCACACATTACACAACATAGGTGAAGCTGGTAAACATCCAGCAGTGCTTTCTTTTGAGCTAGCCTTGCGGTGCTTAAATGATGTATTGTGTAATTTATACAATCTGTTAAAAATATACCCTACAGCACAACATCACCTCCAGAATCAAACAAGCATCTCCTCAAAACACCAGTTAAACAGAGCTCAGCACCACCACAACACCACCACAACACCACCACCTCACCACCACCTCACCATGCCTCACTACCACCACAGCATCACTAAGCACCACTATAGCATCACTCAACACCACCTCAACATCACTAAGCACCACCTCAACTTTAGAACAGCCAGGAAGAAGTCACTAGCATTGCAACGACAAAAAAACTACAAGAAATTTTTTATGGTAATTCTTTTTTTAATTGGGTCATTCAGTTGTACATAATATCTTCTTGGTTTATATACAAGGTAACAAAAATACTTATAATACTTTTTTATTATAACTTTTTAACATGCTGCACAGCAGCCACAATGCTCTATAACATAGCTTAAAAACATCGGCAAAGTCGAGAGCACTGGCTGAACACTTATAAAGACCCAAAGGCGAGACCTATTGGCTATGCCAATGCTTGTTAAAAATGGTGTAAATCCGTTCAGTAGTTGCTGAGAAATTCAAAAAATAAAAATGTATATATCTGAGCACCGAGGAGGGTTCGCAAACCCTCCCGAGCATGAGCTTCATTCTGATTGGCTGCCAACACTCCAAACCAGAATGTGTTGGCAGCCATCTTGTGACTCGGTAACCGAGTCACAAGAAAAAGGTAAAAACAAAGATAAAAAACAAGAAAAGGGGTCAGGGTAGAAACACCCTGACCCCCTAGGCCTGCTCAGGGGGTCCCACAAGGACCCAGAGGGCCCAAAAAAGCATTAAAAAAAAATTAAAAAAATTTGAAGGGGGCCTGCGGGGGCCAGGCCTCGGTGGATGGGGTCCCCGGGGCCATAAGTGGCCTCGGAAGGGGGGCCACATGGCCCCCCTCCCCAAAAAAATAAAAAGCAAGGCTGGCCAGGCCCCGGAGAATGGGGTCCCCGGGGCCATAATTGACCTCAGGAGGGGGGCCACGCAGCCCCCCCTCCAAAATAAAATAAAAAGGAAAGGCTGGCCAGGCCCTGGGGGATGGGGTCCCCGGAGCCCAAAAGGGTCAGGGGAACAGGGCCACACGGCCCCCCTTCCTAAAATAAAAAACAAATAACGGAAGCCCTGCATTAAAAAAAGATAAAAAACAAGAAAAGGGGTCAGGGTAGAAACACCCTGACCCCCTAGGCCTGCTCAGGGGGTCCCACAAGGACCCAGAGGGCCCAAAAAAGCATTAAAAAAAATTTGAAGGGGGACTGCGGGGGCCAGGCCTCGGTGGATGGGGTCCCCGGGGCCATAAGTGGCCTCGGAAGGGGGGCCACATGGCCCCCCTCCAAAAAAATAAAAAACAAAGCTGGCTAGGCCCCGGGGGATGGGGTCTCCTGGGCCATAAATGGCCTCAGTAGGGGGCCGCGGCCCCCCTCCCAAAAAAAATAAAAAGCAAGGCTGGCCAGGCCCCGGGGGATGGGGTCCCCGGGGCCATAATTGACCTCAGGAGGGGGGCCACGCAGCCCCCCCTCCAAAATCAAATAAAAGGGAAAGGCTGGCCAGGCCCTGGGGGATGGGGTCCCCGGAGCCCAAAAGGGTCAGGGGAACGGGGCCACACGGCCCCCCTTCCTAAAATAAAAAACAAATAACGGAAGCCCTGCAACTCACGGAAGCCCCGCCCCCTTTCACTACTTCTCTGCAAACGCGTCTCTTGCCGCGTTCTATGTTGGGGGATGAAGTCCCCTACCCTACTGATGGTCCTTAGGGGCCAACTAGCCCATCTCTTACCTCCAGTAAGCCCCACACAGTGGGATTGCTGAGCGGTGGTCCGAGGCCATGCCCCTTTTTACACCACTCTCCAAACGCGCCTCTTGGTGCACTGCTGGTAGGGCGATGAGGTCCTCTTGTGTCCTGAGGACCTCAGGACACAAGTGGACTTTGCAGCAGTGCGCCAGGAGCCGCGTTTGCAGAGTGGTGTAAAAGAGGGCGTGGCCTGTGTCCAAATCACAGCAATCCCACTGTGTGGGGCTTACTGGAGGTAAGAGGTAGGCTAGTTGGCCCCAAAGGACCCCAGCAGCAAGGGGACTTCATGGTGGGCAAAGGGGGCATGGCCTGATATGAGAACTTAGCAATCCTGCTGTGTGAGACTTACTGGAGGTAATAGGAGGGGTAGTTGGCCCCCAAGGATGTCCTTGGGGCCAACTACCCCTCTTGTTACCTCCAGTAAGTCCCACACAGTGGGATTGCTAAGACGTCTTCGGAGGCCACGTCCCCTTTCTCCACCACTCTGCAAACGCGCCTCCTGGCAGACTACGGGATGGGGGATGAAGTCCACTTTACTCCTGAGGGACTTTGGGGTCTAAGAAGCCCTCCTGGTACCTCCTGTAAGTCCTACACAGTGGAATTCCTGAGCACTGGTCGGAGGCCCAGCACCCTTTCTCCACCACTCTGCAAACGCGACTACTAGTTGAAGAAGCATTTGCAATGTAATACGTTTCGCATTTGCGAGAGTTAGAGCTATCGGCGATGTAAATGTAAAAGTTTTTTTACTAATGTTCTTTGGTGTAGAGTGGATGTACATTGTGTGTAGTGGAATTATGTGGTATGTTGTGCAGTGAAATTATGTGAATAGAAAGTATGTGGTATTTAGTGTATAGGAATTATGTGGAGTGGGATTATGTGTTTTGGAGAGTAATTATGTGGTATTGTAGTCTGGGTTGTGGAGTGGTAACCTCAGGTTTAGTCTTCCTCATTTACATAGAAGTTAAACTATAAACTCAATGAGACACAATAAAAGAAGGAACCATTGAGGAGCACTTCTGGACCTAGTCAGAGGTATGAGCAGGGCCACTAGAATTATGTGACTGTTCGGCTGCACCAATTTTCACATAATTCAACATTTTCCGCATTTGCCAAATATTCCATCATCTGCTGCCTAATCTGCAGATTTGAACAAAAAAGCCTTGTTTGTAGCTCAAACGGCTCAAATGTTACCACAAATGCAGCGTCATGTGTTACAGCGTGGTGGAAGGTCCTTTGTAAAGCTGGAATAGTCATGTGTTACTTATTGCAAAATGTGGGAGTTAAACTGGTACTAATGGTGCACAAACCTCTCTTCTTTCTGTGCCTCTCTTGCATCTTTCTGCATTTCTCTTGCTTCTTTCTGCATCTTTCTTCCTTTCTTCCTTTTTTGCATCCTTCTAGCCTCTTTCTGCTGTTCTCTTGACAATTTCTGCACCTCTCTTGCCTCTTTCTGCACCTCACTTGCCTCTTTCTGCACTTCTCTTGCTTCTTTCCACACCTCTGTTGCTTCTTTCAGCAATTCTCTTGCCTCTTTCTGCACTTCTTTTGCTTGTTTCTGCACCTCTCTTGCGTCTTTTTGCACCTCTGTTGCCTCTTTCTACACCTCATTTGCTTCTTTCTGCACCCCTCTTGCCTCTTTATGCACCCCTCTTTTCTCTTTCTGCACCTCTCTTCCCTCTTTCTGCATCCCTGTTCCTTCTTTCTGCACTTTTCCTGCCTGTTTCTGCACCTCTCTTAACTTTTTCTGTACCTCTGTTGGTTCTTTCTGCACTTCTCTTGCTGTTTCTGCACCCTTTGCGCCTCTTTCAGCACTACTGTTGCTTCTTTCTGCACTTCTCTTCCTTCTTTCTGCACCCCTCCTGCCTCTTTCTGTACCTCTATTGCCTCTTTGTGCACCTCTTCTACCTTTTTCTGTACCGCTCTTGCTTCTTTTTGCCCCTCTGTTGGTTCTTTCTGCACTGCTCTTGCTTCTTTCTGCACCTCACTTGCATCTTTCTGCACTTCTTTTGCTTCTTTCTACACCTCTGTTGCTTCTTTCAGCAATTCTTTTGCCTCTTTCTGCACTTCTCTTCCTTCTTTGTGCATCCCTCCTGCCTCTTTCTGTACCTCTCTTGCCTCTTTGTGCACCTCTCCTACCTTTTTCTGCACCGCTCTTGCTTCTTTTTGCACCTCACTTGCCTCTTTCTGCACTTCTCTTGCTTCTTTCTACACCACTGTTGCTTCTTTCAACAATTCTCTTGTCTCTTTCTGCACTTCTCTTCCTTCTTTCTGCACCCCTCCTGCTTCTTTCTGCACCACTGTTGCCTCTTTGTGCACCTCTCTTGCCTCTTTCTGCACTTCACTTGCTTCTTTCTGTACCTCTCTTGCCTCTTTGTGCACATCATCTACCTTTTTCTGTACCGCTCTTGCTTCTTTTTGCACCTCTGTTGGTTCTTTCTGCACTGCTCTTGCTTCTTTCTGCACCTCACTTGCCTCTTTCTGTACTTCTCTTGCTTCTTTCTACACCTCTGTTGCTTCTTTCAGCAATTCTTTTGCCTCTTTCTGCTCTGCTCTTCCTTCTTTCTGTACCCCTCTTGCCTCTTTCTGCACCTCTGTTGCCTCTTTGTGCACCTCTCTTGCCTCTTTCTGCACTTCTCTTGCCTCTTTCTGCACCTCTGACTAAGAGGTAGTTTTAATCCCCAATCACAGGGGTACCCCAACCCATAGTGTACCCTAGTGTATGTAGGTGTTTTCACTGTATTCTAAGTGTCTTTCAGCATAGCACTGGCTCCGGGCCTGGTTAGTCAGAGTCAGTTACCACCAGTACCAGTCAGCAAAAAGTTGGGGGCACATGATTACTTTGCAACAAGGCCTTTTCTGCAACTCTGTTGGTTCTTTCTGCATATCTCTTGCTTCTTTCTGCACCTTTCTTCATCTTTCTGGACTTCTGTTGCCTCTTTCTGCATTTCTCTTGCTTCTTTCTGCGCATTTCTTCCTCTTTCTGCACATGTCCTACCTCTGTAGGCATAGTTAGAAATTAGAATTTAAAAACCTTTGAAATTCACTGAAAAAACCATAGGTTTCATGGACGTTATAGTTAGTGATTAACATTTTAAAAAAACTTTGAAATTCACTAAAAAAACATAGGTTTCAGGGACGTTATAGTTAGAAATTAGCATTTAAAAAACCTTTGAAATTCACTGAAAAAACGATATGTTTCAGGGACGTTATAGTTAGAAATTAGCATTTCAAAAACCTTAGAAATTCACTGAAAAAACCACAGGTTTCAAGGACGTCATAGTTAGTTGGACATTTCACTCGTACAAAACCAGAGAAATTCGGTTGTTATAGGGCCAGATGTACGACGCGCAAAATAGCGCCCTGCAAATTTAGAGTTTTTTGCGACTTGCAGTTTGCGAGGCACTATTTGGGATGTATAGCAGTGTGTATCACACTGTTTGCGATTCCCAATGGGGTCGCAAATTGAGAGGCTCATGAATATTAATGAGCCTCTCGCAATTTGCAACCCCATTGGGAATGGCAGGCCCTCCCAGGTGTGGTGCCCTGCTGGGCTCAGCCGACCACCATGTCTAAGACTGCTTTTAAATACAGCAGTTTTTTTAAAATGCAGCCCGTTTTCCTTAAAGGAAAAAGGGATGCATTTAAAAAGAAAAAATGAAACGTTTACGTTTCATTTTTAAGAGCAGGTAGTGGTCCCTGGGACCACTGCCTGCCCTTAAAAAATATTTCCCCCTGCATTTGCAAAGGGGAAGGGGTCCCCTGGGGATCCCTTCCCTTTTGCGACCCCATTACCATCCTCTTGAAGAGGGTGGTAATTTCTGAGTGTTTTGCAACCGCAATTGCGGACGCAAAACATTTGTACATGGGGTTGCGCTCGCTATTAGGAAGGGAACGCCCTTCCTAATAGCGACTCATAATTCAAAATAGCGAGTCGCAAATAAATTGCGACTCGCTATTTTGGAATGGTACATACCCCTGTTGGTTTTGCATGCGCAAACGGGTTCGCAAACCCGTTTGTGCATGCAAAACTGGCCCATAGTTAGTTGAGCTACCTATAACTCGCGCCCCCGCAATGCACTGCTGATGACGTCATATATTACATCATTCATGACATGGTCAGTGACAACACTGATGACATGACTGATGACATCTCAAATGACATCACTGATGACATCATCCATGCGGCGCAGCTCCTAGCAGTTATTCCTCGCTTCCGCCTTATGAGAATGGGTGGTAGCTCCCTGGCCTACAAGGCAGCGGTGGCCTGGAACTCACTTCCCCTAGACCTTCGAAGCGTCCAGGATCCAAAGCTTTTCAGGAAACGGCTGAAAACTCTGCTTTTTGTGTAATCCCTCCGTTGACCCTCAGTGCTCATTTAGGTATCGCGCCGGGACACTCTTGAGTAGCCGTGCGCGTTATAAATGCAAATAACATAACATAACATAATCTGATGCACCTCCTCACACCCTAATATAACCTTTGATACACCCACTCTAAAATACAGACTACCATTTTCGAAACCATAGACACACCAATACCAGTTACTACATACCCACTCACTGATTCCTAGGTCTACACACACATCCACTCATTCACCCATACAGTCACTCATACATGCACTCACTCATCAATACAACACTATCATATGCACTCATACACCTATACAGACACTCACACACCACCACTCATCCAGAGTTACTCACACACCTAATCAGTCACGCAAAGAATCAATCACACTCCCATTTACTCACCTATACAGTTATACACACACCACCTCACTTATTAATACAGATACTAACACATACTTACTCTCTTATACAATCACTGATACAAGCACACACTCATCCATACAGCCACTCTCACAATCCCTCACTCTCACATATAGTCATTTATATACTCGAACACTCACATATACTGCCTTTCACATATGTAGTTACTCACACATGTACCACTGAGACATCCATTCACTCACCAACACACCTATACACTCACTCACCCACCCATACAGCCCGTCACAGATACACTCTTGAACCCTATACACCCAGTGAATAACCCACTCACACATCTATGCACAGTCACACACCCCCCCCTACCCACACAGACACTCATGCACCCATACAGATACTCAGACAACCAAACAATAACCCATAAAGACACCCATGTAGCTACTCACCAACCCATGCAGCCGCTTACACACCAACTGACAGACTGATACAGACATTCACACAGTTTAGTCACTAACCCATGTATTCAGTAAGACACGTTTAATAACTCCTTTTCTTGTTTTTTAATGTTTTTTCTACTGTTTTCTTGTGACTCGGTTACCGAGTCACAAGATAGCTGCCAACACATTCTGGTTTGGAGTGTTGACAGCCAATCAGAATGAAGCTCGTGTTTGGGAGGGTTCGCGAACCCTCCTCGGTGCGCAGATATATACATTTTTATTTTTTTACTTTCTCAGCAACTATTGAACGGATTTACACCATTTTAAAACAAGCATTTGCAATGCAGTAGGTCTCGCATTTAAGCAAGTTTAAGCTATTGGCATTGTAAATGACAATGCCTTTTATTTATGTTTTAAAATCCAAAACATAAATAAAAGGCATTGTCATTTACAATGCCAATAGCGCAACTCAATGACCCAATAACAATTAACGTCAGGCTAACAACCAAAGAGCCAACCCTGATTTCCAATCAGAAAAGTGTACGTTAGAGTGCGGGCAGCTCATCTTCCGAAGACAAGGCATCACCACTGATAAGATGATGGGGCTGTTGGTTTCAGATATTAAAACCATGCACACGTCAACACTGCACACTTGGAAAAAAACAATGCCTGTACTGCACACCTTCAAATACTCCGCACTTTAAAAACATTGGCATAATGCACACGTAACACATTGAAATGATATGTGCATGTGCTCATGAAATACACTGGCATAATGCACAGCGAACACATTGTAATAAAACACCCATTAAATACGCTGATAGGTTACACTGCGTACGAGTACACGGTGTGCATATGGAACAGAGAGCACAACTCTGCTGATTTGCACAACACGCGTGCAAAGCCAGTGTTCACAGCACACACAGGCTCTGCTGGAAGGCCCGAGCAACGGCACAGGGGATGCAACTATGAACCCATTGAACCTGCCAGTCCTCAGACGGGGCACATTTTGGACCTTTTTCTGTGGTTCCGAAGGTGGGGCGCCATTAGCACATGATTTCACCAACACATTTGGGGTGTGATGGGTTCCCCGAAATTAAAATGGTCCCCCTCCATCACTTATAAGATTTGATAATACTTACGAACATCCGCGAAATATTTGTCAAAACAATGCACAGGATATGTGAGTACCTCACTCTGCCGATAGCATTGTGTGGCTCCACCATGACGCAGCTGTCCTCTCGCTGGGGCCTGGAACTGCACTCAAGACACTGGGCACGAGCAGAGCTCCTCAGGCCTGTACTCACACACCAGGCTCCAGCACAACACCTCGTGGCTGCACTGAGACACCCCTCCAGCACAACACCTTAGAGCTGCACTCAGACACCCCCTCAAGCATGACACCTCGGAGCTGTACTTAAGACATCCCTCCAGCACAACACCTCGGAGCTACACTCAGACTCCCCGGCTCCAGCAGAACACCTCTACCGCCCTAAGAGTACAGGGCAGAGAGCAGTCAGAGAGCCGAAGTGATCCAATAGCCCAAAGAGGAGAATCTGCCTATTTGTCCCCTACCAGGTAACAAGAGAATCTCCGGCCCGCAGTGTTCATGCTTAAACATGCTGCAAAGTACAGGCAAAAGCGTGCTGTGTGCAAAGTGACCATTCTAGAAGGCGTATACGGTGGCGTTATGTTCAGTGCTCTTTTCATAGACCCAAGCGGTCTGCACAAGTTGTGCCGAAGAAAAGTAATGAAGTGCGGTAAGGCGCGTGTGCTTCTAATAAAGTTAAACATGCTGCGTTTAAACAATGGTGGTGAGTGTTAAATATTGTTTTGACCCAAGTGGTCTGCATGCACAACTACGTAACAGTTCAAAACAAACGGCGGCGATTATTAAACATTATTTTGGTCCGAGAGGTCTGCATGCACAACTACGTCCCAGTTCAAAACAAACGGCGGTGATTATTAAACATTATTTCGGTCCGAGTGGTCTGCATGCACAACTACGTCCCAGTTCACAACAAACGGCGGCGATTATTAAGCATTATTTCGGTCCGAGTGGTCTTCATGCACAACTACGTAACAGTGTACGGTATGTTCCTAGGGCAAATGCATACCTTGTGGTTAGTGTTCAACATATCCCACAGGATCCATAGTTGAACATGCTCCTGGATCGACCCCGCTGGTTATTTCGACATGAAGTAATGGCAACACGTTGGACGGCCCTGGGTGCGCCCGAGGGAGATGGTGACGGGAGGACGCTGCGCCCCCTGGGGTCTGAGGACAAAGGTAAGAGAGCCCACCTGAGGCGCATTTTAAACAAGCTGTCGACATTGTGAAAAAATATAGTGCGTCCCGACTAATGAAGGAGACTGTGTAACGCCGCAAGCAAAGATCCAGTCCAGATGGGCCGTCCTAGAAGGAGACAGAGCGGTAACAAGGAGGGACTAAAAAGCCTCATTTACAATCAAAAGGCAGCGTTTAGCATAGACGATGACGCCAGCCAATCAAAACGATGGGCAGGGCTTCAACTCCACTTCTAAAATCTCCTCTACTACAATATGCCTCGCAGAGCGAGCAGCGCATGCACGCTGCAATGCTAGATCTGCGAGACCTGAAAAGGGCGCTTTCTGAACCAAGAGCTACCTTTTTGCCAAATTTAGTGTAATTCCGTTCAGCAGTTCGGGCTGTAGCCTGTTCCAAAATTTCCAATGGAAATTAACATGGGGAAAACTTATTTTGGGACCCCCTTTTTCTTGGCCCCCGCTTGACGAATCACCCCAAAACTTTCAAGACAGGAGCTGACCGGAGTGAACCACTAGTTTGGAAAATTTCGCGAAGATTCGTCAAACAGCGCCAAAGATATTGGCAAAAGAAAAAACACTTTTTGAATAGAAACAAGGTCCTAACTTATACCGAGGAGGAGCCGCGAATCCTTCCAAGCACAAGCTTGATTCTGATTGGCTGCCAACACTCCAAACCAGAATGTCTTGGCAGCCATCTTGTGACTTGGCAACAGAGTCACAAGAAAACAGTAAAACAAAGATAAAAAACAAGAAAAGGGGGCTGGGTAGAAACACCCTGGCCCCCTAGGCCTGCTCAGGGGGTCCCACAAGGACCCCCAGGGCCAAAAAAAGCATTTTTTTAAAAAAATATTCACGCAGTTCAGTCACTAACCCATATTTAAACTTTACAGAAACACACAGTCACTGGATGATGTCATAAGTGATGTCATCAGTGATGTCATTTGAGATGTCATCAGTGATGTCATCAGTGATGTCACTGACCATGTCATGAATGATGTAATATATGACATCATCAGCAGTGCATTGCGGGGCGCGAGTTATACTTAGCTCAACTAACTGTAACGACCACATTTCTCTGGTTTTGTACGAGTGAAATGTCCAACTAACTATAACGTCCCTGAAACCTGTGGTTTTTTCAGTGAATTTCTAAGGTTTTTTAAATGCTAATTTCTAACTATAATGTCCCAGAAACCTATTGTTTTTTCAGTGAATTTCTAAGGTTTTTAAATGCTAATTTCTAACTATAACATCCCTGAAACCTATGGTTTTTACAGTGAGTTTCAAAGGTTTTTTAAATGCTAATTTCTGACTATAACATCCCTGAAACCTATGGTTTTTTCAGTGAATCTATATATATATATATGCTTCGCTCCCGATACCAACTGTACTAAAGACACCCTCCTGCCCGACCACCTCTTTGCCTGGCATAAATTTTAAACACTGTGCTGGGTTAGGTGTGGGCTTGTTTCGTGAATAGAGCATTAAGCCTTCTGGCGAAGCACATCAGGGCTCTGCTCACAGACTTCCCTCATTTTAAGTGTATGAATTAGACCTCTCTAGAATTCGGTTTTAGGGTCCACTTTGCGATCTTTGACGAGTGCCAGAATAATTGACAGGTTGCAGTACGTAAGAAACGTGGTAGTGAAGAAAGTTGTGGGTTTTTGGCAGCAGCAGGAAAGTGAAATAAAAGATTGTTTCACTACGTGAAATACCACCGGCATCACCATTGCTTGAAATAAAGTCAGTTAAGTGCACATGGATATATAAATATACGCATGTTCTACAGTGACACATTTTGCAGACTATAACCATAAAAGGTGGCAAAATACGGCAGGTCAGGATCTTGTCCAATGAATGTGATGGGGACATCCCTTTATTAATACACTGTTGTTCTATATTGTGACACATTAGAGGCCTTCCTAACACAGGGGCACTATGAGTGCAGCTGTTTGACAGGAGGAAAGGAATAGTTGTGGGATATGTGTAGCTCTGTGCAGCATACGAAACATGGTACAGCGACCAGAGATCCGTAGGAATAGATTACCACAGATAGCCACCATACTGACTTCCTCCACACAAGCCCCAGTGCTAGGAAATACAAAGAATGAATAATACGTGCTAATATGAAGTGTGTTTCAATGTAGAAGGACAATATGCTTTAAGTAGCGATGCTCAGTATTGCAATATTTTCAGAATACAATGTGTGTCGATTTAAAAATGCCTTTTAGACTAGAGGTGCAGACTTTAGCGGTGGTTGCAAATATTTTGCAGTTCGACCACTATGAGTTTTTGTTTCCCAATGGTGTTACTGGGACACAGATTCTTAAGATGTTCCCATCTCTTGGGCGCAATTAGTGTACATTGTTTTGGTTCTTCTTTCGCTTTCAGGGTTTATTGATGTTTCGAGGTTTTGCACACTGCAGACATTATTTTTGGGTTCTTCCCTTCGTCCCTAAGCAGTGTACCAGGGGGTATATTCACAAGAACGTGTGATAACTACCGCAAGAGTAGTGTAACGCAACTTTCAATAACGCAGCCCATCACGGGAAAATAACCCCGTTTCAACGTGGAATTCACAACAAGGCGGTACCATGCGATAGCTTGCCGAAACCGCGGACAAAGTCCGCGATACAACCAACACGATGTAGATAAAAACACAAACCACAACACCAAAAAACACACGATAAGCCAAAGCGAAATGAGGAAACCAGCGACAAGCAGCGCCAGGCCTGGAACTCACACCTGGCAGGCGTCAAAAACTGCCATAAAAGCAGGAGAAAAAACCCACACACAAACTGACCAACACCCAAGCACCATGGAGGCAGCAGGCGCAGAGGACGAGCGCAACCCCACAAGCACCCCGGATGACCAGCCTGGGACCTCGGGGACAGGAAAGGGCAAGGACAAGAAGACCAGGAAGACCAAGTTCAGTCCGCAGGCGAACCGGATCATAGTCACGGAGGTGATGGAACACCATGAACAACTGTTCGTCACCTCCAACGTGATATTGGGCACCAAAAATGGAATATGGCGGGACATCGTCGACAAGGTGAATGCCGTCGGAGAGCACAAGCGGACAATGGACGAGGTCAAGAGGCGATGGAATGACATCAAGCGGAAGACCAAGGATAAACTCTCCGCCAACCTAAAGGCAGCAACGCAGACCGGAGGTGGGGGCCCAGTGCCACAGCTGGAGCTGGATGACATGGAGGAGCTGGTGTCGACAGTCATCAGTGTGGAGACTGTGGCTGGAGTCGGGGGACCGGACACTGTTCGACAGGACACAACACAACCGCAACAGGGTGAGTGACCACCAGGTACTGGGGGACAGGGGGAGATGGCCACAATGGCACACATGCACAAGCAAGCAGGGCACAGTGCACACCCACAATCACTCTGGGTCCTCACCCAGACCCACACACTGTCAGAATGTACATTGCCATGCAGTCTGAATGTCAACCTGTACCATGCGGCTACATACATGTGGACACATTGTAATACACCATCTCCCCTTCACATCGCAGGGGCATCTTCAACACCTCCTGCAGAGCAGTCACAGCCACTCTTCACTGATGACGAGGAGGAGGACAACACCAGCATCGACATCCACACCATCCAAGACCTCATTGACCACCTCCGCAACTCACCTCCAGGATCAGGGCAGTCCAACTACATCCATGAGACCCCACCCACCACCCAAACCACCCAGCTGGAGGCACCCACAGCCCCGGCACCCTCCCAAGAACCCCAGGAACAACAAATGGCCTTCCAATGCCGTGTGCTGGAGGGCCAGAGGGAGACGGCTGAGCAGGTCCGGGTGGGGTTCGAGCTCATGGCTAACAAACTGAACGCCATCCTTGGGTGTCTATGTCCACTCCATGGTCTCCAGCGAGCCCTGACTGACATCTCTGGAGTCATGACGCAGAGGGAAGAATACCTGTCTGCTCACAGTGGCCCCAGCGATGCCAGTCTTGAGCTGGCACACATGCTGAGGCTCATGGAGGACATGGTGCGGATGGAGGCGGAAAGGATGGCAACCGCCGCTGCACATCAGCAAAATGTAGCTGGGATCTACCGTGCCCTGCATGTCCTCGTCATGGCATTGCTGCCACAAGGCGTGGCGATGATGAATGCTGCTGCCGCCACACCATCCACATCTCCGCCCCCTGGTGTGTCAGTGCCTCCCAGTGCGGCAGGCGTATCCACTCCGGTGTGTCACTGCCACACAGTGCAGCCGACAATCCTCCTCCGGCCTCTGATGAGTCAGTGGCACACAGTGCCGCAGCCGGCACTGCAACACCCACAGGTGGGGCAGGGCAAACACCCGAGGACGTGGATGGGACTGTGGTCAGGAGTACCAGGCACTAGCATCCATCACCGCCACCTTGCCTGTTTCTGCTTGGTGCCGCACATGGCCTCAAAACCTACCACTGACCCCCGATACACACCGAGGCACTCACCTTGGACAGCGACATGGACTGCCACATGCTGTTTGATGACCAATGACACAGCGGACAGACTGTGGACTGTACCCTTCCTCTTCCGCAGCACAGGTCATCCCGGGATGGACACTGGCTGGCCCTCCACGGGCCCATATTGTGTGGTGTGCTCGGCATTGCCCTGTACCGCTCCAGCTGCATGACTGCACTGGATGTGCAAATAAACATCCAGTGACGCACTGCTGTATGATGTCTTACATCATACCTGTGTGGATGAATGTGGGGACAGTGCCTTCCCTTGCGTCAATGATGTTCATCCTGTGGGATGCCAGTAAGGGGGTGCGACATTGCATCTTGTGTAGCGGGTTCCGAGAACACTGCAGCAGGGACACACGCATCAGTCACTTCCTTGTCCGGACATGGACTGGACCACGCCCAGAGCCCACGAGTCATTGTTGCAGGCCCTGCGCTGGTCCGGCGTATGGCAGACCAGTCCCGTCCGCTTACGCACCGAGGGGGGGCCCTCAATGCTACCCGTCGCAGCCGTACTCGCTGGTGGTGTGCGGGTCACTGGTCTAGTCGTCAGCATGTCACAGCCACTCCCTGAGGGCAGGTTTTCACACACACCACACCCATCCGGCACAGGCGTCACAGGCCATGTGACTCCGCCAACATAATGGGCCGACGACGTCACATTCCCCTCTTACTGTGGTGACTGGATGACGGACGCCCCACGGTTCGCACTCATATAGGGCCCATGAGCTGCTGCGCACAGGGTTAGTGGCATCCGAGGCCTTGAGTACGGCACAGGCCTACCACCACGTGGCGCAGCCCGGGGTTGCACAGGGTTAGTGGCATCCGAGGCCTGGAGTACGGCACAAGCCTACCACCATGTGGCACAGACTGGGGTTGCACAGGGTTAGTGGCACCAGAGGCCTTGCGGACGGCACAGGCACCCCGCCATGGGACGGTGACTTTGGGTGCACTGAGTCAGTGGCACCTTGAGCTGCTGAGCGGGTGTGCAGCCTGTGATGATGCCCCGTCCCGGCGGTCCGGACAGCTCAGGTTTTGTGTGCCCTGCTGGACCGCAGTGTAGGCCAGAGCCAGCGTGCAGCGCGTGCCTACCGCCCCTTGGCGTCGCTTCCGGGATGCCAGAGTTGGTGGCACCCATTGGGCTGAGCGGGTGTGCAGCCTGCGATGATGCCGGGTGCACTGGTATGTCCTCTGCCATGGAGTAATCAAGACCCAGCACGGGCTGCATGATGTGGAGGGTGCCATGTCTGCGGGCCCCGGGCTTGTGGCTTGCAGCGGCACATAGTGGGACCTCCTGTCTACGCGCCGGTGGCGGAAGGTGAGCATTGAGGCCTGGGTGTGCATGGGCGGGCATGCTCCGATGGGCGGCGGGAGGGGTTGGGGTGCCTCTGCCTGGGTGTGCATGGGCGGGCAGGCGATGTTGTCTTGTGCAAGTGTGTGTACTGTGCCAGTTATGTATCTGGGCTCTGTTGCAGCTGACGGCTCTGAATCAGATGTGTGAACTGCCCTACATACCGGCACGTCGTTGGAGACACACCGGTGGCAGCAGGTGAGCAGTGTGGCCTGGGTGCGCAGGGGCGGCACTCTCTCTCTCTCTCTCCCTCTCTTCCTCTCTCTCTCCTCCTCTTCTCTCTCTCTCTCCCTCTCCTCCTCACTCTCTCTCTCCCTCTCTTCCTCTCTGTCTCCTCTTCTCTCTCTCTCTCTCTCTCCCTCTCTTCTTCTCTCTCTCTCCCTCTCTCTTCTTCTCTCTCTCTCTCCCTCTCTTCCTCTCTCTCTCTCCCTCTCTCTTCCTCTCTCTCTCCCTCTCTTCCTCTCTCTCTCTCTCCTTCGCTCTCTCTCTGTCCACACCTTCTCATCATGTTTTTTGTCTTACAGGCTGTGACCTACGTATTGTCCGGAGGGGAGCGGCCATGTGTCTTCATTTCATTTCGTTATTCATTTTAATAAAGTTTCATTTGTTGCTTTGAAAGTGAATGTGTGCTGGTCATTTCTGTGATGACACATCCATGTCACCAGTTGTGATTGTGCGGCATCAGGCGGAATATTTTGTACATATTTAGGTGTGGCTGATGTGGCATGTCTTTGGTCGGGGGTGCCAGGGACTGGTGGTCCTGGGGTGGTGGCGGTGGGTGTTGTGGCCCTCTTGGGTGTCCGGGCCACATGATGTGTGGCTCCATGGCATCTGTTGCCCTTCGGATGTGGCCCTGGGCTGTGGTCCCTTTTGTGGTGCTGGCTGCCGTCCGAGTTTACACCAGGTCAGAGCTGGTGTAGATTTCCTGGTGCTAACGCGCCTTATTGCCTGTTTTGTGTTTTTATCGCGGATGTGGCTGGTCGTTGTGAATGTTGAGGTGTGCTGTTGTCTCGGCTTTAGTCACGGGAACGCCTACTCTGCATCTCATTAGCAATATTTGCGAGGGTCCTCTGTGGCAATGTTTTTTGCTGCTGCTATCGCGGGTAAACTGGTGCTGTGGGCTGTTTACACCGGCTTGTGAATGGGGGGGGGTAAATTTATCACGACTTTGGCTGCCATAAAGTGCCGTTAATTTGGCGATAGCTCCTTGTGAATATGCCCCCCGGTTTCCTGTTTTCGAGATATTTGCATACATATGCTCAATGTTCATGTTTCCACCTCCTCATGTCTGGTTAGGAGCTCCACCAGTGCATTTGTGTTTTTTTTATTTCTGAATATTGTGCCCGCACAATTGCACAGCTACTGTTTCACACCTAGCCACGGGTCATAGACAGAGAATGTTTGGTGAGGAGTATTTGATATTTATTCATTTATAAAGCGCCCGAAGACAACATATTTGGTATGGTGGGTGGGTCAGGTGTGAACATATAAACAAAAACAAACAAATAAAAGAGGGGAGTACAATTAGACCCTTAGATTGTATCTATAGTAGGGGTGGGCGGAATTTGCGTAGTCGCGTTACGCAAATCTCCGCTAAATTGTTAAAAATCTCCGCGACCACGCAGAAATTCCGCGAAGACGCGGAATTGCTTGTCGCGCCCGTTCGCGATGTGTTTTTGCGTGCTCGCGGGGAAATATATCGCTAACTTGCCCATCCGGTCGCTAATGGGCGCGGCCATCTTGTTTTTCACTTGTCCCGCCCGCTCGCGATGGTTATTTCCTGTTCCGGGTCACGTATTGCATGCTCCCGCCCGTTCGCGATAAGTATTTCCTGTTCGGGAACGCGTATTACGTGTTCGCGACGTTTTTTGCGTGCTCGGAGGGGAAATATCGCGCAAACTTGCCCATGCGGTCGCAATGGGCGCGGCCATCTTGTTTTTCACTCTATTGCTATGGTTCTGGGCCTGCTTTTCAATCCTCCCTCTATCTTTTCAATCCTTTGTTTCTGGAAACTTTTTTTTGATCTTTTTTATTTATTATCTATCTCTCTATTTTCCTGATTCTATATTTTGAGTCTTTTTCTACTTTTTGTGTGTTTTTCACTACTTTTTCACTCTTTTTCTATTACCTGCTTTTTCATTTCTTTTACTTACTTTTTAATTCCTACCTTTTCTTTTCCGCCCCCGCCTACCCAGAAGTATGGCAAAGGGCCACAGGGCTCGTAGCCGTAGCCAGAGCCGCGACCGCCTTCCTTGCGGAAGGCGGCGCCAAAAAGGGATGCAGGCACGGGCCTTATTTGGTGAGGCGGAGGTGGCCGCACTGGTTTCTTTTTGTGCAGCGCCACTTCCCCTTAACCCTGGCAGCAGGCGGCAGGCCTGGGTCCGGGTACGGGCTCCGGGAGCGTCGGCAGTGGTGGGGCAAGGTGCGTCGGGCAGTGTTTCGCTGCTCTGGTGTCCGGCGCACCAATAACCAGCTGACGCACCGGTGGTCCGATATTCTGGACCGGGAGCAGGACCTGCTGGACCTGCTAGGAGTGGAGGTCCAGGGGCTTGGTGAGTAGCTATTTAATATTACTACTTTGTGTTCTTCTGCTCTGTGTTATATATTGCGAATATTTTTTTTTCCGACCAGCAAGAATGCTGCTGCTTACATTGCAGGTAAATTACGTTTAAAAATCTTCTGTGATTGTTATGACACAGGTGCTCGGCGCTACTAATCTTACTTGTTTGCAACTTTGCGCTCGCTTGGCCTGATTATGTAAGAGTTTACTTTAGAGATCTTAAGTTAGGTAATGCTAGTGAGACTCTAGTCCTTCCTTTGTCCTCCTGCCACTAAGAAGGGATAGTGGTGGATTGATAGGTTTAGTTACTTATTAGTATTAGTTGGTAATTTTTAAGTGGTGTGCGTGACGCATCCTCTGTCACGTCACGTGCTGCTGAGTGCTGCTTACCCAGTCCTTAGTAGAACCTTTTGTAGTTTGTTTAGTGAGTGTTAATAGGCTTATATCATCACTAGCAGAACATCAGCAGCAACCAACCAACAATTTGGTGTATGCAAAAATGTATGCATGTGTCCTCCATTTATGCATTTTTGAGGACTAAAATAAATGGAAATGCAGACTTAGTGAACAATTGGCCCGTCTGGAATAGGTGGGCTAGGTCAGGTGGTACTTAGGCTTACTAGACGGTCCGTCAATCTCGCAATACTACTAGTCAATCAGATTAGATAGGTCAATTTTATTGCAATTGTTGTTCACAAAAATGTTTTTGGAGCGTATTTTAAAATATTTTATTTGTTTCACACCAAACTTTAATTTTTGTCTCTTTCTTTATGAAATCTTACATGATCAGCACCCAGTGGCAAGAAGGCGGGGTCTGAGTCGGTGGAACAACATGCCTCCCAGGGCAAGGACCACTCCTCTACCGAGGGCTCTGCTGCTGGCCCCAGTAAGTCCTCCAGTGGTTAATATTAATAATTATATTTCCCTAACTTTTTCTGCACCTTATTTTTTCCGAACTATTATTTCGGTTTCCTAATTCTATTTTTTACAAATTCTTCTTCGATCTAGACTGTTTCTAAATTCTTGTTATCCCTGCCTCTAACTGCGTCTGCTGTGACTCTCTGTACTACTACTATTAGTCTGTCTGTAGCTAAGCTTGCCCAGTTGGCCACTCTTTATTTAAAAGGTTTTAAATAAAACTCAGATTCACCAATAGCTCTAGCCATTGAGTCCAGTCCTTTGGGTTGTCCTCTTCTACTACTTCTAGTCTTCTTAATCTTGAGGCTTTTCGACAATTCCCACCAACAAAATGCCCAACCAGATTTTACTATTTTTGATAGGATAGGACATACTACTACTGTTGTAGGAATTCTGCACATACAGAACTTTGCACAAGAAAATAGGACGTTGGTGATGGGAGGTTGGACCTTCCTCACACCTCAATCAGAAGCCACCACAATCCCCTGACCGACTAGTTATAGTGTCTCATTAGGTCTCCGAACCACCCCCAAGTTACCCAATGAGTAAACAACCCAGAACATAACACTCCCGACCTCTCAGTCGCGGAAGCAATGCACACCCTTTCGCTCACTCACTCGTGTAAGTCCACACCAAATACCACCGAGTCTATGTAAGTTCAAAAGGTTTATTTTCAACTGACAAGCTCTGTACGTTGTTCTATAATGCAGCAGCAACAGCAAAATGCATAAGATTAAAACACTAAACATTGTTACACTTAGTTACACTTACAACTACAAGTCCATAGAAGACAAAAGGCGAAATCATGATAACTGAACAGTGGTGGAAGAACCACCCTCCCTTGGTAGGAATATAGTTTATATAAAATTATAAATGAAGATCTCTGAGCGAATTCTGGGGACCCCTCACCTTAGAAGAACCTAGTACTGGTTACATCATAAGCTCTGCAAAGCTCTGGTTTGTAGAAGGGAATTTTCCGTCTGTTATGAGAAAAATGGTGCGCGTTAGTATAGTGCAAGCATTTCTCAGTCGTGCCAAAAAGTGTAGTATTTTTATGGATAAGCAATATGGACTAACACCAGAACTCCATAACAAAGTGGCTTGTTTTTCGACCTTGTACGCAGCGCTCAGACAGTAGCAGTATGAGCTCATGTGGGCTCAAAGGCGTCTTACACAACAAGCTGCGAGGTAACTTGCGCAAAAATAGAAGACACAAAGCTAAAATGGTTGCATGGCTCGGGGTAACTTAGCAAAGACTAGAATGACCCTAGGGACCATATAACACTACTAGTGTCTACTCTACTACCTGATTTGTACTAGTGATGTATGTTGTATATGTATTATGTATGTATTAACTTTTTTTTCAATCTTGCTAGTGAAAATTAGGGGGAGGTGTATATGGCATCTAAAAAATGTGTAATGTTTTTTCTAGGCGTACTACCGACCACCAGTACCGGGGCCAGCAGCAAAGGTGACGCGGCTGCTAAGGGTGCAGGAGGAGATACGGCAGTTGCAGGAGGAGCTGCAGGGGGTGAGCCAGCAGCAGTGGCGGGCGGTGGTAAGTTATATTCCTAATCCTTACTTATTGACATTACACTTGCTGCAAGGGTGTAATGTATACTGTACTGTTGAGACTTAAGTAAGAAGTTGTTGTGAAAGGTTGAAGAAGACACCCTTTACTTAGCATTAGCAATAGCATTAGCGGCGGGAGTGTACTGTTGAGTAACCAATGGCCTCTTCTATCTGACTTCAACTCAGCTGTGAAAGTTTTATGGAGAGGACTAAAAGTCAGATCAGATGACCTTGATGGATGGGTTGAACGAAAAGGGAAAGAAGGGTGGAAGGAGGAAGGACGGACAAGATTTAATATTTATGACTGGCAGAGAAGGATACGTGGGATGCATGCATAGGTGGCTGATAGGAATCAGATGCATGGGTGGTGGAATGCCTGAAACTCCCACAAATGTTAGAGGCCTAGGTAGTGGGAGGATAGATACATACCACAAATGTTATGTACTGTGCTTGCTAGTGCTACTGTGCCACTATGTGTAGAATTCATTTGTCTTACTGCTTTGCTAAGAGTATATTTTACAATAGTCTTGTTTTTTCTTCTTGATATAGCTACTCCTTCCAAAGTGAAAGTAGACAGGAAGGAGTTGGCAGCCAAGGCCCGGCGCCCGAAGCTGGAGGCCATACAAAAGGAATACCGGCGGCTGGTGGTTCTGGAGGAGGAGGAGGAGGAGGCGGCAGCAGCTGCAGCCTCCTCCAATGCCCCGGGCCCCAGCCACCCCCCTCAAGTGTTATGGCGCCACCGTCTGGCAGCCGCCTGCCGCCGCACTTCATTTAATAGCACTGCTGCCCCCCCCTGTGGATGCAATTGCCGCGCATTGAAGCACTGTGTGGCCCGACTAGAGGAGCGTATTCGTGTCCTGGAGAGGCGAGCCCGCCGATGAACAGACCCTGTTGATTGCCCCTTTTTTATTGCTTATTTTGGTGGGTGGGAATCGGGCGTTGGGGTTTTCACTTTTGGACAATTGGACATTTAATTTGTTGGACTTTTTCGTTACGGACAATGGACATTGGTTGGGGTTAGGGAGAGGGGTGGGTCAGGTGTTGTTGTGGGATTTTTTTTACATAGTTTATTTTTGTTAGGGGATTAAATTATATATTTATACTTTACATACGATGTTGTTAATGTTTTGTGGGTGGGGTTACTGTTTTACGTCACACTGTTTCCTTGCTGGTGCAGGGCCACAGCCAGTGTTTGATTTAAATAATTGGCTGACTTAGTAAGACACAAACAGATAGATGCGGTACCCTCAGTCTCTCCTCCTAGTCTATGCATTCTGCAACTGGACTCAAAGGGGTGTGTGAAATAGAATTAATGAAAAAATTTCTATTATTAATTATGCCTCCCCCAAACTTCTTCTCTTACCTGTGCTTGATGTTTAACTTAGGCACGGCGATGGCTGCATGGTGATGATGATTTTCTTTCCCAACATGCCATGGTTGTGGTGGTAGTAGTAGTAGACCCTGGCAGTAGCATTTGCAAAAAAAAGAATATGAGACAGTCAGTCGCCTGAGAGAGACTGTGGGAGGAGTAGTAGAATGAAGTACAGTACGGAACTTACTGCCAAACAATAATATGCCAAAATACAATAAAACATAATGGTGGCGGGGATAGCCTTGTACATAGAGTTACAAACTCTACCTGTGTCGAGTCACTCGACTAGGCCTACAGTACACTCGACACAAGCGTAACCGTTAGTGCTGTGTAGGAGGATGACAACAAATCCAATCGATGCCGGCAATTAATGCTGATGGATTAGGTTCCTTTGGTAAAAAAATTATCTCGCAAATATACTGCTCATGGGTGGGCAAGCAGAAGAAGATCCTCGCCCTGCCTTGAAATTGAATTAGTGTTGCTTTTGCCAGATCCGCCCCAGCAAGCGTGTGATAAATTATTGGTGTACATTTAATTTAGTCACACCTCAATAAGTCACACAGCCCGGGGGAAGAGGGTTAGGGTTTGATGAATGGTTGGGAAGGGGGCTTGAGGAAAGGTTTGACAAAGAAAAACAGTACGCATGGACAACAACAAAACACAATCTTGGCAGACGACCATATCCATAAATCTGTTAAGGGAGAAAAAGGAAATGCATGCATGATGATGATAACTTGATGGTTAATGATAAGTAGTACTTACTAACTAACTACTACTAGACAATTAGACAGTACAGGGCAGCAGTATATTATGCAATTTGCCTTGCCTGTCTGCCCTCCGAGAGACCCGAATTACATACAGTTTCTGTTCTGTTGTACCGGCCCGGGCTTACTATTAAAGATAGCAAAGAAAATTCAAAAATAGCTGTAGGGATTAATTGAATTATAAGCAGAGAGCAAACATAATAATAACAACAACACACAGTAGTAATGATTGAAGACAAAAAATGAATCAAATTATTTAAAAGATGATGAAAGTTGATACTGTTACTGTATGTTATCCTGGTCAAAATGGGGAGTTGCATCTCGGCATTCCTCTTGGTCCTCCCTTCCATGGACGCTCCGGCCATCAATCTTGGGTGACACCACTGCCTGCCTGGCAGATGTAGATTCATTGGTAAGGTAAGTGTGAGTTGTTTTTCCCAGTATAGCACAGGGTAAGGGCCGGCCTGTAATTGTAGATGGAAAAACAAAAGGGATATTGAAAAATCAAGTAGAAAAAAATGCATAAATTACGGTGGAGTGCAACAAGAACACTTTCAGAGGCGGCATGGATACATCATGTCTACTCTAGTTGTTTCCAGCATTAACCTCCAACAACAGGACAGAGCAGGCCCACGGCACCCGTGACCCATCCTCCATTTAGCGTACATTTTTTGACAGAGGCAGACAAAGCAGATATACAGCAACATAGCATTTTACAAATTAAGTGACTAAATCAATGCACCACTGTCAGTCATACCACCACACTCGACTCCACCACTACACAGACATGTAGGTCTGCAGTGGTTGTTGTTGACTTGTTTACCTTTTATGCCACTCATGAAACGCCCTGAGTTATTCCATCAATCATCTCGGATCGTACTGAGTGACTGCGAAGATATTATGTCACTGTGGTCATCATCATGGTGTGTTGTCCAACTCCGTGTGCAGTGTACAGATTGAGTCCCCTTTCCATATCCAAAATGCAATGGATCGGCCTGCAGTAGAAGTAGAAATTTGTTATTAAAAAACAAGAATGGAAACAAACATTTCATTGAGTTACTTTTAGTGTGTAGATTAGATAATAGTACACAATGAATTAACTTCATGCACTACAAACAACAACAACACAAATCACTCAGTCAGCGTCCAATGCATGTCATCATTCATTACCTGTTCCTTCTCATTTTCAGTTAATGGGCAGTCTCTCTCGGCTCGGAAAGGAGGATAGCTTTAGTAGTCATCATCATGTTCCACTTCTTTTGGAGAGACTCAACGAGGCAAGATTTTCTTTTTTCTTCGAGTATGCTACATCCAATCATCATCTGGCTTGAGGGCAATAGATTTAGGGCGATTCAGGAGGATGGAGGAGCAGGACTCGGAGGAGTGGACTGAAATGCAGACAGCTGAAACTCATATATGGCAATAAAAGACGAAGACGGTGGTGAAGGATTTGTTGTGATTTGAAGTTTCCAACCAGAAAGGCAGACACACAAATAAAAGTAAATAAGGGAGGACGACAGTAAGAAGTGGAAGCCTAGTTGTCAGGGAAGTATAGCTCGTCCTCAAACTCTGGGGGTTCAACCAGAAGTAGGTAATCAGCATCTAACACGCTACTTCCGTCACCTGAGCCGCTGTCCTCATCTTCCTGCGTTGATTCATGTATTGTGTAATTCGATGGTATAAATTGCTGATTCATTTTGATCATGGTTAACCTCTTCACATTTTTGAGTGAGAGGCTGGTCCTTTTCACTGTTACAATGGAACCAGCAGCACTGAAAACACGTTCAGAAGAGACACTTGCGACAGGGCAAGCCAGTGTGGCTCAATGGTTAGAGCGGCAGACCCTGATGCAGAGATCTGGCCCGGGACCACGGTTCAATTCCCGCCTCGGCGGGTCTTGGGCTCAATTTCCTCGGACCTGATAATTCTCGCCTCGGTGCCTATTCTAATCATGGGTCCCACTCTGCAACTCTGGGCAATAGCTTGCTTAATCTCCACAACGGCCCCACCAGCGCTGGGATGCCTGGCTTCACCTTGGGGGTGCCCAGGAGTGGACATTTCACAGGGAAAAGCCAGGAAGGGTTCCACAGCGGTATGCGTACAGCGCCACGACGCCCCAGCTGGGGTAGCAGTGCGTTTTACAAGTACAAATTTCTTTTCATTTCATTTCATTCATTCAGATAGTTTATCGCCAGCCTGCTGAGCACTGGCCATTGGCCCTTTTGCCATACCAATACCGCAATGGGTTTTGATCAATGTAGACCTCTGTTGGGTCATCCAGGTAGGCCTGGACCATCCGGTCAATGTTCAGGGGTGCTACACTTTGTTCGGCCTCTTTTGTCTTTGCATCAGCACTGGACCTAGCAAGTCCTTGCTGTAAATACCAATCCTGTGCCATTTTTACTGGGGCTGATGATCCGGTTCTTGCTATTGTCGATAGTGTTGGTGTAGGTGACAGCTGTGAACCAAATGCACTGCCATCAGGCTCTGAAGTTGAACTTGACGCCGGATGCCCTGCTGCAGTACTTGTTGTGGGTTTGAGTAGCGGGCCTTTAATTACCAGCCGTTCATTTTCCAATTTACTGGCTGCCTCAGCTATCCAAGTTTTGTACCGGGCAACATCCACTTCTGAAAAAGGGAGTAATGTCTTACTGTTCAGTGCCGATTTGTACCGTGGATCCAGAATTGTGGCACAAATGTAATGTTCTTGTGACAAAATCTTAGTTTGCACCCTTGCATTTTCAGTTAAGCGACATGATAAGCTCTCCACCAACTCATATGCTTCTTTTTTTTCCTCCACACCTATGTACGCTTCAGACACCTCCTTCAGCTGTTGCTCTAGCATGTGCAACAATGGGATAGCTTGGCCCATAATGTTAATGCAGTGCGCCAAACACGGGACCCTGAAATAGGCACCAACCTCCATGGCCTTAAGTACATTACTGCCATTATCTGTGGCAACAAAACCAATGTTTAGCCCTGTTGGGCACAGCCATTCAAAGACCTTGCTGTTAAACTCTTCCAAAATGTTTGCAGCAGTATGAGATTTCTCCATGGCGAACATGGCTACAGTTGCATGTTTCCGAGTAGCATTAAAAATCCCAGCTGTGTCAACAGCACCTACTTCAGATAGCTTTTCTCTAACCCCCACAAAAGAGACCCAGTGTGCAGTGATGCACATGTAATCAGTGGCTTGGCAACTGGTCCACATGTCTGTTGTCAGGTGGATTTTGTGAACAGCCCTCTGCTGCAAAGCTTGTCCAACCAATTCCAGCACATCGTGATGTAGTGCTGGAACAGCAACTCTGGCGAAATAGGACCGGCTGGGAACCTTCCATTTAGGGCAGATGGCTGACACAAATTCAAGGAAACCCACCCCTTCCACAAATGAAAAAGGGAGAAGGTCCAGCGCTAACATTTTAGCCAGCTTCGCATTGTACAACCGTGCCGATGGGTGGTTGCGTTGGTACTGCCCCTCCGACCTAAGCATGCTGTCAGTGGTAGGCTGGAATATTTTCCTTTGTGATGCAGCTGTCTTCTTGAACCCAGTTAGGCTCAACGACGACGCACTTTTTCTCATTGCAGTACTCGGTTGCCTTGGTGTCTCAGGCTGACTCTTACTACGGTGCCACTGAGATGTTGCTGAGGATGTGGGCGGTACCACTACACTGCTGGGGATAGGGCTAGAAATGTCTCCCTCTTGTTGACCTTCCACCGCGATCATATCTTCCCCTACTTCTTCATACCCAACAACAGCAATGGGTCCAGTTTTACCTTTTTCTAAGTGAAGTAGGTGAGCCTCCCACTTGATACTGTGGTGTTTTTTGAGATGACTTGTTTGTCCTCCGGTACCATAGTTTGTACCAAGCTTACCCCGCCTAACAGCCTGCCGACAAATTGAGCATATAGCAATGTTCTCCTCCTTACTGCTAACCGAAAAGAAGTCCCAAACTGGGGAGGAGAACTCTCTGGCGCTGCTGGAGGTGCTACTTTCAATACCAGATGAACTGGGGGTGTGCCTGGAATTTGACTCTGTGCAGTTACATTACCACTACCTACTGAAGTGGTGGTTGAGCTGGATGTAGGTCCCTGCCGGGCCTTTGCAAAGGCAAATATGGAAGCTGGAGGTCGTGTTGGTGTTACCTGTGTTGGTGGTATCCGTGCTACATCCCTCGCAGCGATTTTGGATAGTCTAATAATGTTGGTCTCCATCTCCTCTGGCCCGGGAGAGATGTTCATGATGACTGGCTCTTCATCATCATCACCCCCCTCGTCTACATCTACCTCCATAACTCTAAGGCTTTCTGGAACCTTCCTTTTCACTAGCCTTGTCTTGTGGAGTGCATCACTCTCAGACTGAGCTGGTGGCTTCCAAGTGGCATCTAGATCATCAGAAGCGGGGCTTGAAGAAGAAGTTGATGGACTAACCCTCCTTTTCCTTGCTGGGGGTCTGGAAGACAATGGATCTTCTGAAACAGTGGCTTGCTCCTCTTCGTCTGCAAAAAGCTCGATTTCCTGAACTGCCCCTACTTCAGGTGGAACAACTACTATTGTGGGTTGTGGTTGCGGCTGTGGTTGCGGCTGCGGCTGTGGATGCAGCTGTGGTTGCGGCTGCAGCTGCGGCTGTGGTTGCGGCTGGGGTTGCGGCTTCGGTTGCGGCTGGGGTTGCGGCTGGGGTTGCGGCTGGGGCTGGGGCTGCGGTTGCGGCTGCAGTTGGGGCTGCGGTTGCGGCTGTGGTTGCGGCTGTGGTTGCAGCTGCGGTTGCCCACTTAGCTGCTGAGTTTCCACCTGCGAGTGCGTGGATTGGGTACTACTTTGCGATAATGACATTTCAACATCACTGCTCGTTAGTAGACTGGCTACCTCTGCCACACTCATGGGCTTGGGCCTAGGTTGGTGGGGTGGGCCCGCTGATGCGGAGGTGCTGCTCCCAGCTTGGTCCCCGCCGGACACCGCTGCTGCAGGCGTAAGTTTTTTTCCCCCAAAAAACACATCGGGTGGCACACCAGTCTTGGCAAGTGCCACTTCCTTCTTCTGTTCCTTCTTCTTCTCACTGGCAACTTTCTTGGTACTGGAGGACCTAGTACCTTTCTTTGGGGCCATCTTCTTCAGATGTCAGCAGGACGCAGGTGCACAAGTTGCAGAGATGTCTGTGGTCACACGTGCACGTGATGTGGTGCGCAGCAGGACTTCTGTCTGCCAGTACAACGGGTGATGATGATGACACCTCCTCCTCTGTCTTTTGTGCACCTAAAAGCAAAGAAGCCAGGAGAAGAACATCAGTGAAATGTTGCATTTGTTGATGTGGTTCAATTACTACTAGTACAAACAAACAAATAAAATATATAACTTAGTGTAGCCATTTGTGAGACTTTGTCAACAAGGGCTTTCATGGTATACTGTGTACACTCTCAGGAAGGATAGGAAAGAAGAGGAACAACAACAAAAATACAAATGTAATGGAAGTGGACCCTGTTTGGCATTAAATTATTTGCTCATCACATCATTCAGGGAGCTGCAGCTGGTAAAGGGGATGGATGGAAGCAGTAAGCCAAGAGGAAAACCATGCCGGCCTAAATGGCAAAAGCAGCACACTTATAACTCCCACCAGAAATGGCCACCAGCCACATGGACACTCACAAATCACAAGCAACAAGCAGGAGGCCTGGAAAACAATGTACTGAAAACAGGCCTATAATAGCCAGGCAAAGGCTGCATGCTAAACCACACTGCTTTGCCTGTAATGCAATAAAATGCAAAAACGAAAATCCACAGGGCTAAACAAGGCCTGCAACACACCACACACAACTAAGGCATGTATTTAACACACACCCAAAAAAACTGAAATACACCCAAAAATACACATTTTGCAATTCAATCCAATGCCATCCATGACCTAAATGATGTTTAAATTCAACAGAACATACAGAAACAGTTGTTTCATGCACCCCTGACTACCTCTGAGCCTACTGAATGAAAGGCCTGTTGGCAGACTAGGCCACAAGCTTGCAGGCCTATGGATAAAAGCACACTACCGGGCTTCAAAATGGCCTCCAGCCACATGGCCAGGCCCACAACAACAAGAAACTGAAGACAGACAATGCAGGCCTATGGCAAAAAGCACACTGCCTGGCTTCAAAATGGCCTCCAGCCTCATGGCCAGGCCCACCACAACAAGAAACTGAAGACAGACAATGAAGGTCTATGGCAAAAAGCACACTGCCTGGCTTCAAAATGGCCTCCAGCCTCATGGCCAGGCCCACCACAACAAGAAACTGAAGACAGACAATGCAGGCCTATGGCAAAAAGCACACTGCATGGCTTCAAAATGGCCTCCAGCCTCATGGCCAGGCCCAAAACAACAAGAAACTGAAGACAGACAATGCAGGCCTATGGCAAAAAGCACACTGCCTGGCTTCAAAATGGCCACCAGCCTCATGGCCAGGCCCACAACAAGAAGCCTAGGCCACAAAGGAAACACATGCAGGCCTATATGGCAAAAGCAGCACACTTATAACTCCCACCAGAAATGGCTACCAGTCACATGGACACTCACAAATCACAAGCAACAAGCAGGAGGCCTGGAAAACAATGTACTGAAAACAGGCCTATAATAGCCAGGCAAAGGCTGCATGCTAAACCACACTGTTTTGCCTGTAATGCAATAAAATGCAAAAATGAAAATCCACAGGGCTAAACAAGGCCTGCAACACACCACACACAACTAAGGCATGTATTTAACACACACCCAAAAAAATTGAAATACACCCAAAAATACATATTTTGTAATTCAATCCAATGCCATCCATGCCCTAAATGATGTTTAAATTCAACAGAACACACAGAAACAGTTGTTTCATGCACCCCTGACTACCTCTGAGCCTACTGGATGAAAGGCCTGTTGGCAGACTAGGCCACAAGCTTGCAGGCCTATGGATAAAAGCACACTACTGGGCTTCAAAATGGCCACCAGCCACATGGCCAGGACCACAACAACAAGAAACTGAAGACAGACAATGCAGGCCTGTGGCAAAAAGCACACTGCCTGGCTTCAAAAGGGCCTCCAGCCTCATGGCCAGGCCCACCAAAACAAGAAACTGAAGACAGACAATGCATGCCTATGGCAAAAAGCACACTGCCTAGCTTCAAAATGGCCTCCAGCCTCATGGCCAGGCCCACAACAACAAGAAACTGAAGACAGACAATGCAGGCCTATGGCAAAAAGCACACTGCCTGGCTTCTAAATGGCTGCCAGCCTCATGGCCAGGCCCACAACAAGAAGCCTAGGCCACAAAGGAAACACATGTATGTATGTATGTAAAGGATTTATAGAGCGCAGGAATCACCCCCGAAGGGGTATCTCCGCACTAAACATAGAAACAGGTCAGTCAGGCACAGATTCCCATAGCTCAAGCCTTGAATAATTCCGTCTTCAGGAGTTTTCTGAAACGGGGAAGACTAGGACATTTACGTAAATCCTCTGGCAGAGAATTCCAGTATATTGGCGCCAGATAGGCCACAGTTTTGCCTCCAGATCGTTTTTTCTTAAAACGAGGGACCACCAATAACATTTTGCCTTCTGATCTGAGACACCGATTCGGGCAGAATACAAAATAAAATAAGCAAGATAAGTGCCACAATTGAAGGAAAGAAAAAAAAAAAATTAAGGAAAAAAAAGTTTTTTTGCCTATGAATTGCCCTGTTTTCACTCAGAAATATTCCAAGTTCTGACCATCACCTAACGCCCCATATGCTTCTCACTGAACAATTACTAAATGTATCAGTACCAGCAACTAGACTTAAAATTCATACTGAAAGTTCTTCTGAAATTATGAAAGCGGAAATGTATCAGTATCTGTATGAGTTAACAAGCGCTGCAAAGTTTTTTTCTACTCAGATATCCAAGCGGAAGGAGAAGGGCCCCATCGATCCTGAGCTCCTACTCATCCCTCCCAGAACACAGATCTTTGTCCAGAAGGTCTCCATCGGCAGAAAAAAAAAAACACCTAAAATTTGAAGGACCATTTAAAGTTACAGACTCCTCACCAACAGCTGAAGAACATGGATACATTGGAGAAACATCAGGGCCAACCCTGCACCACCTCAGCACTGACAATGAATAAAAGGAGGACAAATTATTCCCATTAACTATCTGAGAAGAAGAATGTGATCGATTTTGTAGTCTACGGATACAGCCACAACACCAGCAGTGCAAAAGATCCTTATAAAAAGATATGTTGCTTTATTTTATGTCTTTATCTTATTGTCAGAGTGGCACTAACAATGTTGTAATTGGTTTGCTTTTTTTTCTTATTGCTTGGCTTAGAAGAGTTGTATTCCTCAAAAGGTTGAAGTTGTCCACACTACTGTGCATCCCATATCTCTTTTCCCCTTCATCATGCTGACACTTGTAGCAGTAGTAGTGACACCTTTAATAATGCAACGCATTCCAATACCTCCATTGCCTGTGATGGTACTACTAATGTTACAATGTGCCCCCCTAAGTTATCCCGTCATTGTAGGGATGCCCCATTGGCCTGGCAGCATAGTATCCATGATTCTCTCCATGATATTATGAGGTAAAGCCAGATGACGATAGTAGGTAGGCAGAAGACTAATGAATACTGTAATGTGGCTCATACATTCCCCATGCAGTAGGCGCAGATAGACTGATTTTCTGATTTTCCCTAGGGAAGTACCACCACATACTGTAAAATATCTCCTGCACCTGCTCCTCTCCAGAATACAGGGTCATGTTCAGATTATTGAGGCCAACATCTCTGAAGTGCTCGTAAATAGCACAGTATGGGACCACACCCCAATAATGCACAAGGTTATCACTGACAATTCCAGAATAAAGGAGAAGGTAACAAAGATGCTCAAGATAGGAGTTCCTGATATCGACCTTAGTGCAGCTTTTGGTAGGAACAATGGGTTTATGATAACAAGATCACCCTCAGACTGTAATGACTATATATCACACACCCTACCTTGCCCATGCCAAAATAGTACTGTTTTACGCTTATTTGCACAAATGTATGTCCATGACAAATGGAGTGCCCCAGGTTACTTGAGGTATAGAGCAGTGTCCTTAGGGCCACCTAGGGTAGACTCAGATTATGAAGATGGGATAGACTGGAAGTCTACTTGGGGTGGGGAGAAAATGTCCAAACTTATTAAAAAAAGCTTACAAACTAGAGTCACCTCTTCTCTGTTTTCTAGGAAATGGCATGGTACCTATTAGGCGCAACTCTGGATGCAACAGCACCATCTATAATTTGGACATGCAATATGGCACCTCCAGCCTAAGGGATTTCTACTGGCTTGTGGAGAACATCTCTATCTCCAACTGCCTCCTCGATGGAGCAGACTATGCTCACTAGAACAATGCACAAAGTCTCCCTGGTCGTTCCTACAGCCAATATCTCCCACATCCATGCCCATCCAATGACTGGCTCTGTTACCTTGCTCCACTGACATCGGCGGTATGCTGAATACTTTGGGTGGACAGCCTTCAAAGACATACCCCAGGAGTTCCGCCTATTGAACAAGGTCGATCTCTTTTTTTCAACACCATCATTATGATGTTCCAGATCAAGGCAAATGCATGCTGGCTTCGAAACACCAAGAGGAGTGTATGCCTTCGGATTGGGAGTTCGTGCTGCACATTGCCAATGATGAAGAAAATGGCTCCATCACCAAGGCCATCGAGGACTTGAAAAACATAGAAAAGAAAATGATTGCTGAAGGAGGTGCCATAGCAGACACAGCCACTGATTGGTTGAACTTTGACTGGATGCTTTTGTGGCTGTCTGCCATACTAAAAATGTTGTTATCGGTTTTTGGAGTGCTGTTGCTCCTCTGTTGTGCCGTACAGTTGTTCTGTCATTGTGCTAAAAAACTGGTAGTAAATTAGTAGGTATGAATTATGTAGGAATAGGGAACATTCAGAAAGCCTATAAACAAGAAGGATAGAACAATGAATGGAGATAATTTAGCACTTTTAGAAGTAGTAGAACTCACAATGCCAGGACTACACTCAATGCAGCCTGCTACCATTACACAGTGCAAGGTCAATAGCCTCGAATACACCACTAGTAGTTACCAACTGAAATAGGATTTAAATATAGATCCACCATCACCTACACCGACACCATATACATCCCTCGTTGACATACCTGAAGGAGAGTATATAGAGTTAAGGAAGCCGCAGGAGAGCCAATGTTCCTATGTGAATAACACCCCTTGGATACCTCAACTGGGAGAAGGGCCTGCAAAGTATGCTGTAAGAGTTTTGTTCAAGAATGAACAAGAGGAGGGAATGAAGCAGTTTTACCATATAGTGCCCCAGGCCCATTCTGTCCACATCTGAAGCATGAGAGTCTCAATTGTCCCTGCCAGCCCATAGACAGGGTTGTGCTAACATTGTCCACACTGTAGGAGTGGGGGCCAACTGGGACTTTCCGCAGCTTTGGAAACTAAAATAGCGACAAGGGTTAAAAGAAACTAAAATAGCGACTGGGCTTAAAATAAACAATAGCCTTATAAGGAGCTTCCACCTTAAAGCTTCCGAGAAGCAACGCAAATTGTTTTTGATAAAATGTCCAACTTTTTGTTATGTTCTGCAGTCAAGTACCTGCCAAAATTAGATCTTGCGGTCAACGGTTCCTCATTTCAAATGTATAAAAGGCCACCTATCAGTTCATTTGTTGACCACCTCGTACAGTATACCTTTTGTCACAACGATGGTGCTCCCGGTTAACCGTTTTATTTAGCATTTTTGATTGAGGTTGTAATGCTTCATTGTACTTTGATGTTCAGTTTTTCTCTCTCTCTCTCTCTCTCACTCTCTCTCTCTCTCTTTGGATTGGCGTGATTTTAAACTTACTAGATTGCATGTTTTTGTTCCTGATCTGCGAGGTGTCTTTGACACTTGTTACTTACTAGATTGCATAGAGTTATTTTTGATTAATGGTGTCTTTGACATTATTGTCTAAATTGTTTGAATAAATAGTGCCACTCTTGACACAGTTCCTGCATTTCATACTTGTGTCTTGTTATTTTAGATAGCACATTTCTGCGCTAAATTATGTGGTAAAAACCACCCTCCAACACTGTCGGTTGTCTTCTTTGCTTTTCTGTCATTTTTAGGTCGAGCCTGAGTCAGCGCGCATGCGCTTCCCTGGCAATCTGCTGTAGTGGAGTATGGAAGAGAAGCCCTGCCCACTCTCCGCCCACATTTGTCATTGGCTTCTGTATTTGCCCTTCATAAATGCAGGCTTCTGATTCATTAATAGGCTTGTTAGTCCCTCCTTAGTACCGCCATTTCTTCATTTGTAACCTCCCATGGCTACTGGCCCCCTTACTTCTGTTGTTACACTGTACGTGTTTATTAGTCTATTAGCACTATTTTCTTTTTTCCTACTGCAGGTACGATGACGTGCGCATCCAGGACAACAGTGTGTGTGTTTTCTCGTTCTCTCCCTTGTTGCTCGACACAGCACAGAAGGTGGGTCTGAGGCAGGCGCTGCCATGCCAATGTAGCCCACCGCCGCCCGATAGTAGCTCTGCTCGCGGCTCAGGTAGGGCACCACCCTCCAACACTGTCGGTTGTCTTCTTTGCTTTTCTGTCATTTTTAGGTCGAGCCTGAGTCAGCGCGCATGCGCTGCTCTGGCAATCTGCTGTAGTGGAGTATGGAAGAGAAGCCCTGCCCACTCTCCGCCTATATTTGTCATTGGCTTCTGTATTTGCCCTTCATAAATGCAGGCTTCTGATTCATTAATAGGCTTGTTAGTCCCTCCTTAGTACCGCCATTTCTTCATTTGTAACCTCCCATGGCTACTGGCCCCCTTACTTCTGTTGTTACACTGTACGTGTTTATTAGTCTATTAGCACTATTTTCTTTTTTCCTACTGCAGGTACGAAGACGTGCGCATCCAGGACAACAGTGTGTGTGTTTTCTCGTTCTCTCCCTTGTTGCTCGACACAGCACAGAAGGTGGGTCTGAGGCAGGCGCTGCCATGCCCATGTAGCCCACCGCCACCCGATAGTAGCTCTGCTCGCCGCTCAGGTAAGGCACCACCTCCAAGAGGCTGGGGCTGGACACGGAGTAGCGTGACTGCATGGCCACGGGGGCATCTCTGCCTCTCTTCCCCTGAGCAGCTTGTATTATGGTGGGGGGATCTTCTCTGTGCCCCCCCGAGCCTCTGCCGAGCCCTCTTCAAGGGCAGCAGGGAGACAGTCCAGGGTGCCCGGCCACGCCGGCCAGGCGCAGCGCCCAGCCCCAGAAACCGCACAGACACTTTCCCAAAACTGTTCTTGTGCACGTTTTTCTTCCCTCTCCCGCACGTCTTCTCCACTCAAAAGAGTTAGTCCAACTGCGCAAACAAGGGACAGGAGCTGAAGAAACCCGAGGAAGAGCGCAGGGTCGGCAGGCTGTGCTCAGCTCCCTGTGGCATGTGTCAATGTCTGTGTGCCAGCCTTCCACAGGTGCTTCCTGTTCTGGAATGCATCGGGAAGAGAAAAATGAGGGCAAACTTTTGAGCATCTGTCACCAGGCTTAGGACTTTATTGCGCGGCTCCCCGGGCCAGGCAGCCCCGCCCACCGCCCATCCCGAGAGCCAATAGGCGGCTGAGCTGAACTGTGATTCCGAGAGAAGCAGTGGGTGAGACAGTGAACCGGTGCAGCTGGCCACACACGCTCCAACCCTCCCCGCCACACACCAAGCCAACATGTGTGTCTGTGTATGTCAGCCAACCAGCGCAGCAGTACCAGCGCCCTCCCTCTGCGCTGGGTGGAGTCACCTGCATGAAGGAGCGCACTTAGTACTTACTCATGGTGAACAGGGGCACTGCGATAAAAAGTATCTCAATCAGGAGAAACTCTTTATTTACAAACCTTTATAACAGGACGCATCACTTTTCAGTGACTTGAACACTTGGTGATGAAACGTGCGGTAATCTACAGGCCAGGTCGGGATTATAAAATCCAGCCAGGTCGACTTAGCCTGCCATCCTTCAGAGATCGATACCTCGATTCCCATTAACTTTGGTAGTGGCAACACCTGCTATGTACAGTGCTTTGAAGGTGCGGTATGAAGTTCTACTTAAAAGGACTTCACCTTTCTAAGGGGCCGATTCCAAGGTGAGAGTACAGTAGGGACGGAATTTATGGTGGTTATCGAGTGAGTTGTCCCTGCCGGAAAGGATAATAACGGGTTGTTATTGGACCCATTCCTGCATATTTTCTCTTTTCCGATCGATGTTTCAGCGCACGGATGTCTCCTGCATTTAGCAGGAGGTATCTGTGCATAAAAACAGCAAAGCAGATACCAGACAGGCGTGTAGCTTGCATTGGTGCAGCAGGTGCATTGGCACCGGGCCCCAGAGGCCTGAGGGGCCCATCGAACCCTTATTATTGCTGTATTTTGTCATTCAAACAGCAGACTGGGGGGCAATTTCTTTCCTTGTACAGGCCCCATGACACACTTGCTACACCACTGATGCCAGTGAGGGTTCACATCCATGCAAAGCAGAATTGGGCAGGGTGGTATTCCCACCGCCCTTCCCCAGGGATGCCAATGTACCTGACCCGTGCTTGAGGTACTCTCAAGGCCATTGTACCTGTAGCTGGACAGGATCCCCATTTTTCAGCTGAGTTGCTGTAGCTGCAATGGGTGTGTCCTGCAGTTCTCACCAGGGATAATATACTGGCAAAGGACAGCACCAACAGCGTGAAGTTGCTATACTTGTAATCATGGCATAAGTCCTAAACAAGCATTTGCAATGCAATAGGTCTCCTATTTGCGAGAGTTTGAGCTATTAGTATTGTAATTGACAATGCCTTTTATTTATGTTTTAAAACCCAAAACATAAATAAAGGCATTGTCATTTACAATGGTAATAGCTTAAACTCACGTGAATACGAGACCTATTGCATTGCAAATGCTTGTTATTTTGACTGCTACCCATATTCTTCTTCTTGTTCTTTTTATTATGGGCTCTGATGTCCTTGGACAAAGTTCGCACTATATAAAATCGTACAAATAAATTGCATTTTCTGCACTATTTGTTTTTTATTCAATCTCTAATAACTAAGGCCTCTAATTTATGTATTCTGTGATCGGTAAAGGTGCTTAGGGTTTCTCCCCTTTTACAGCTGCTCCTTCGGTCATGTTCTTCAATACGTTTTATTGATCACAAAGTATTGAAAACATATGTGAAATACGTTCCCCTCTACCAGTTCTTCGGCGGCGTAAACATTGTGGATAACGATGAGGTCCTGCCTGTAGCATCTGTCAGTGTAATCCGATTAGAGTCAGAGGTATTTCTCAGTATGTTTTGGGTCCAGTCAGCTAATAGCACTTCAGTTCTCCGTGAGCAGCCACCCGCAGAATGAAGATAAGCAACCCCTGACAAGCAATCACTTAAAGCTACACATGCATTGCCTAATTGGCTATCTACATGTGGAGCGATGCTTCGGAGACATCCCTGGCCGAGGGTCTGCAGGCCGGCAGTGCATGCTGGTGCAGTGAGCACGTCAATTCAGTTTTGCGTCCTCTGTGATATGCAAAGAACGCGAAAGCAAAATATGCCAGCAAGAAACAAAAGGAAAAGGCCGACCATTAGTGACTAACACAAGGCAAGATCAATTTGTAGTCCCACTCTTCAAGTAACAAAATTGTTTCGGGGACAAAAATATAGGTCGAATCCAATTTTCTCAAAACAAAATAAAAGTTAAAAACATTAGGTCTGACTCACCGGCCGACTTTATTTCATTTGTTTTTCTGTACACGTTGTGTTGCCAATGTTTCTTTGTTCCAGTTCAGTCCCTGGAGATGTTTTGGAGTATTTTGCATCTTAGTTTCCTTTGATGGACTTCCGTGTGCCTTTTGCCATGGAAAATAGTTTCAAACGTGTACAGGCAGCTTCCTGCACGATTTTGAAAGAACCATAGCCTGATTCTAAATTTCCACGCAGTCATATTTACAAATTATATAGATTGCACTTGTGCTGGTACAATTTTGCACCAAAATATCAGCAGTTATTCGGGACAATTAATACTGCAATTATTAGTGAAAAACTGCAGTGGCTGAATACAATTTAAGTAATATGGAAACATTGATGACTAATTTTAATTGCACATCTGCAATCTTTGTAATGTGCCCCATTTTTCTTGAGATCTGAACTCCAGTGGACTGATCACACAAATCTGATGGATCCCGACCTCATGTTCTGCCTCAAAATCTTACACCAAAATGCCAATCAAAATGCTGACTCTACAGCCCTTTTCAATTTCCGTGCTGGAAGGGAGCAGAATATTAGCTGTCTCACAAATCAATTCACTCTTTGGACAAAATTATCAACGTTTTGTATTTCCCTTGCACCACGCAAGGTGACACAGCGTGACACAAAACTTAGATTCAGATTTACTAAGCAGCGCAGTGCCACAATGCATGGACCTCGGTGTCTTGGTAAATCTGGTGAATGGCTTCTTTACTTGGACAATCAGGGGTACCTCCCCCCCCCAGGCCTCCCAAACCCCGCTCCAGCATTTTGCAACACAGTGGCCCATAGAATGGAACCCAGAGGTAGCTAGAGACCGGTCACAGCTTCTTCACCCAGTGAAGCAGGGGAGCCCTCCCAGGGCTCATGGGACAAAGTCCCAGGCACTTTGCAACACAGTGGCTGGAGCACTGACCCCAGGTCCTGGGGTCTTCACCCTTGGCCCACCAGAGCACTACCCATCACTGTAATCCATGCACACTGAGTGACATTTGAGAGAGTGAATTCCTCCTCCTGGAGCCCTGACTGGGCTTGAAGCTTTAAATTAGCCCTCATTGGGATTTGCAGGGCCGCTTGGAATTCTGAACACTGAGTCACATGAAGGAAATGATGGCCCAGATTTATCAAAGTTTTGTGTTGCCCGTGAGTCATGCAAGTGGGCCCAAGGGTGACGCAAAACCTAAGTGAGATTTATCAAGCTACGCAAGCCCACCTTGCGTGGCCCTGCGTGGCTCGAAAAATCTAGAGTAATACAAGGCAGCACAAATTGCTGCCTTGGGTTACTCTGCAGCAGGGAGGCGTGCCATGCCTTGGGTGGAGTATGGGTGTTTCCACTCATCCACCCATGGATACTGACACAATCCCAGGTTTACCAACATTGTTAGACCCGGGAATGCATCAGAATTGTACGCCGCCCCACCAGAGGCACAACAAGGAGAAATATCTTTATTTCTACTCGTTGGTTCCTCTTTCTAAATGTGCTGCATTCTGCAGCACACTTAGAAAGAGGAAAATGCATCTGAGGATTGTTTTTGTTCAAGGTGTCTCTTCCTGCACAAAACCAGGCCTGCCTGCACTGCAGGCACCCTTACAACATGGTGCATGGGTGGCTGTGTTTGCACTAGGGAGCCAAGCATACATCAGAAGTAGGAAAAGACAGAAAAGCACCATATAATGGTGAATACAATGCATTCATGCCCTTCCCCTTTCACGCGGCACAGCGCAATGGCTTTCTGCGTTGCTTTGTGCGAATTTTTGAAAAATGTGCCCCAATGTGTTTTGTTTATTTATTTTAAGTACAAAAATCCACCAGTGACGTTGGCATGGCACATTTTGCTCCACCCAAGTATGAGTGGTAAAGGACCCTTAATTTGAATTATGCCCAAGCCTACTATTTTATTCAAAACACATTTCTTTAAAAACTGTCTGTGTAAGGTAATGATATTCTTCTTTTTTTCTAATCCATAAGATTTCCTACCTCCTTTACTTAATGAAATTTCCTCTTTTTCTGCTGATTCAGGCTATAAAATAAATTATGATAAAACTGTAATTCTCCCCTTGAACAAATTCTGTGTCAAACACTCTTTTGTTTCCTCTGGCGTTCAATGGAATACATCTAAAGGTAAATACCTAGGTATTTGGTTCAGAAATTCTGTGAACAAATTGGTTGTACATAATTTTAAAGAAGTTATAGCTAAAGTAAAAAATTACTTTCCTCTTGGAATCCCTTGATTTTAACAAGATGTGGTCGCTTAGACTCAATAAAAAATGATAATTTCCACTCTTTTATTATATATTATTTCCATGATTCCAGTGAATTTTCCAGATTCCACTTTTTGAAAGTTGATTCTATCCTATCTTACTTTTTATGGGGGGGGGAGGGGGGAGAGGGAGAAGTCTAGGAATTTTCTTATCTAAACAAGCAATCTAAACAGGAGGGAGGAGTTCATTTCCAAGATTTCTGTCATTACCACAAACTATTTTGTCTCTGACAAGCCCTTTTATGGTTAAATAAGACTGCTTTTCCGTTTTCACCATTGTGGCTCGCTGTGGAGAAAACAGTTCTTCAACCCTTTACTCCTTAAGAGGTTATTTCTTTCTCTTCCAATTCTTCTCTTACAGTTTCCCCTCTCATTAATTATACTTGTTCATTAGTAAAATCATGTTATCTCCCTGATGCACTACCTCGAGATACTTTCCTGCTGATGACTATGTAGTGTGATAGACTAATTACATTTCATAATAAACCATTATATTGAAAGTCCAGGAGGAAAAGAGCTATTATTTGGGTTGCATAATTATTTGAGGATAATGTCCTCATTTTTTTCCCACTTCAGGCAAACAGAAAATTGTCCTCAGTCATTTCAACCTCATTTTTCCCTTCTCTCGAACATATTTTTGGATGTTATATATTTGTTAGGGTACACTTTGACCCCATCACTACTACTTCGGAGTTATCTAAAGTCCTAACTTTCTATTCTAAGGCCTCTATCATATATAAAAAAAATGTCTTCTGTCAATCACTCAAGGGTCAAGTCCAAGGTAGAGCTAATATGGGAAACTGACTTGGAAATCGCCTTGTCTGTCATATTTTGAAATAAGATATCGTCAAAAATGCACAGAACCTCTAAAACAGCCAATACAACTTTTTTTTTTTTAAATTTATGCAGACTTTATGTTATTCCTTCTCATTGTGCAAAATGTTCAAAGGACAAAAGTACTAATTGTCGGTCATGTGATTTTCCTAAAAGTTATAGTCCTCATATGTTATTTAGGTATCCCTCTACTTTATCTTTTTGGCATAAGGTTTGGAATCAAATCACAGCAATATTTCATATTCATCACACTTTTACTATAGTAAACCTCTTTCCAGCAACTTGAGCTAGTGAGGATACCCCTTTATTTCCTAAAAATACGGAAAAAAAATTATTTGATTAATTATTGGTGATAGCCTTTCAGTAGAGAACTATTAACTGGAAATGTGCTCCAAACCTTTCATACAAAGCATGGTGGTATAATGTATGCTATCATCATAGATTAGATAATGTTTCTTCTGGCACCTCCAAATTTACTCAAGACGTATTCGGGTGCCATTAACCACTTATCTTCATAATAATAGCAAACTTGTATCCTCCACTACTTGTACATTGTCTGTGAATTTTCAACTGTCATGAACAAGGCTCTTTCTGTCCTTCTCCATCTTTTAAGGGGACACAGGTGGCTCTCAATCTCGGGGAGAGCTAGGTTGAGCTACTGTGTATGTGCCCAGATGTCTGGTGTGGGGAGCGAGTGATCAATACATGTGGTGTGCATGTTGTGTCCTGATTGGCTGAGTGCTCCTAACTACATGTGGCATCTAGCTTTGTCGTGTTTTGGTGAATGCTTGCCTCTGGACAAACATGTTTTATTGGGGCCAATTTCCTTGGATCAGTTTGTGGCGCAACTGTCTATATGTGGGATCGATCAGGGTTTACACTTGGTACATGTTTGTCTTTTGGCTAAGTGAGACCCCGTCTGAGACCTGTCACTCGATAGGCATGGATTGGGGTCGCAGGGCCCGTCTGACCACTGTGTCTGACTCGGGGTTGATGGGGACGTCACCAAGGGTGAATCAGACAGCAATGTTACGAGTTTGTTAGAACTTCTACACATAATGTGGCAGTCATTGATATCATTTTTACTGACATCCTCAGTATTGTACGTACAGTTGTTATAGCGTACATCGATATTGTCTTTACTGATATTGACATTGTTATGCATGCTTAGATCATGTCGTACATTGACATTGTTTCACTGTTTTGCAGGTATAGTTTGTAGAATACATTGACATTGCATTTATTGGTATTGACATTGTTATGCGGTCATAGTTTATGGCATACATTGACATTGCATTTATTGGTATTGTCATTATCGGACCTGCATATAGCATGGTATACATTGACATCATATTCACCCACTCTAACAATACCTTCATGAATAGTGCCCAATGTGTCTAGCAAGGCCTAGACCTGTTTCTGCAACATAGTAGTCGCAATTCTGACATATTATGTATTAGTCGGGTTGAGGTAGACAGCAAACATACAGATTTGACCTACCTGGGTATGAAATGAGTTGTTGGCTATTGTTGGCTAATGACAATTTGAGATATAATTATATTGTTGAAAGTCAAAATCCTGTTGAGAGGTCCATTCTCCTATAGGATCCATATAGATTTTAAATAGCAGAAAAGCAATTACAGGGTCTCATGCAACTATGAAAGTGACAGGGATCTGGACAAATGTATTTAGACAAGTTGCTGTTGGCCTGAGAGAAAGGAGGGGAATCACTTTGTATCAATTTCAGCAAAGCCTATGCATGGTAACAGGGTCTAAATTGTGCCTGGTGATCTAAGGTGTTTAAAGCCGCTGATATAAAAAAGAGGAGGACTTGACAACATGGGTACTTGTCGTCTGTCAGTGTACCACTTTATAGACTTTGACAGTGTGGATCCTTCTGCACTGTTAGGCCCAGAAAACTTAACAGAAAAGTGATGCATGCTTAGTGCAATGTATTTTGATGAGTTTATCTTTCTAAAGAAAATAATGATTTGCATTTGAAAAGTTGCTTAAAGTAACGCAAAGTAGTTCTATGTGCTACTTTGCACAAAGAGATGAAATATGGGCCTTAGTATGCAACTGATCGTGGGTTTTGATGCAAATCCCTATATAGTAACATTCATATACAGTGATTTGCACCGGAAATTACACATCCTTTATGCAGGATTAACAGTAATGCAATTTTTAAAAGCCACCACATTTTTCCAGCTGTGCATGTGTACTACACTGTATAGCACACATACAAAAGGGAAAGTACTAAATCATAGTTTTTGTGCTGGAAGTCTCCCCTTCTAGTACAAAACCTATGCTTAACAGAACAAACATGCCCTTACACTATGGTGCAAAGATGTGTGTGAAGGCACATGGCAGCCTAAAGTGCACCAGCTTGGGAAGAGAGAAAAACAACCATATCTTAGTAGATTTGGGGGCAAATTTATCAAAATGTCATGCAGCACACCTTGCTCCACTGCATTGTGTGTCAGGGAGAGGGCAGGAATGCACCATATTTAACATTATTTGGTGCATTCCTGTCCTCTCCCTGTGCTATCTGGCGCCAACTCAGGCACCCTTGCACAATGGTGCAAGGGTGCCTGCGTTGCAGCCAGGATTGTTTATGTGCAGAAAGAGACACCTTCCTGCACAAAACCATCCTCTGAGGCTTTTTCCTCTTTCTCTGTGTGCTGCACATAGAAAGAGGAGAAAACTAGGGGAAATAAACATATTTCTCCCCGTTACCCTTTCCCTGGGAAGTTGTACCATTTTGATGCATTCTCCGATCTACCTCTCACAGTAAATCTGGAAACGTGCCAAAATACATGGGTGAATGCGTGGGAATACCAATGGAACGCCTCTCTGGGGCAGAGTAACATAAGGAAGTGACTTGTGTTGCCTTGTGTTACTCCAGATTTACCAAGCCACACACAGCCAGGCAAGGTGGCCTTACGTGGCTTGGTAAATCTCTTCTAGGTTTTGTGTCACCCTGCGTCCCTTTGCGTGGCACAAGGGCAACTCAGAACCTTTCATAAACCTTTCATAAATCTGGTACAAGTTTTGGTACAATGCAATGCAGCACCAGAGTTGTTGCACTGCGCCAAATTGTGCTGCATCAAAGAGTGATAGAAAAACAGCACCAACAGTGCAATGCAGCAAGTAACCTTGCTGCGCTGCACTGCGTGACAAGGAAAGGGCTTCCTACCTTTTCCCCTGCGCTGGCGCCCTTTTGGCAGCCTCGCGTCATTGCAGGCAACCTTGCACCATGCTTTTTGTGCAGGAAGAGACAGCTTCCTGCACAAAACAATCCTGGGAGGCATATTCCTCTTTCTATGTGTGCTGCAGAATGCAACACACATAGAAAGAGAAAGTAACCGAGGAGAAGTAAATATGCTCCTCACCAAAAGTGTATCTTTTTGGCACATTCCCAGGAATACCAGTTCTGGTAAATCTGGGATTGCATCAAAAACCATGCAAGTTGCGTGGGAACACCCACGTTGTGTAGGTGTTCCCACGCAATTCCCATGGTTCTTAATGCATTCCCAGGGCAGAGTAAGGCAACACAACCATTTGCACTGCGTTACCTTATTCCAGATTTATGGAGCCACTCAGCGCCGCACAAAGTGGCCTTTTGTGACTTCATAAATCACATGTAAGATTTGCGTGGTGCAAGAACGATGCAAACCAGCTGATAGATAGGCCCCTAAGCATCTATGAGGCAGTATCATGATTCCATTTTCCACCTGCGCCAGTGCAGATATGGTCTATGTGCTTCTTTTTGGTGTCATATGCACAAACATTAACTAAAATAATTTGCAAGTTAATACGTTTTGTTGATTGCAGAGCTTGGACACAAAAGGAGGCAATTACTGCCTTGAGTTTTCGACCTCTTCTTTCAATAAAACATGCATTAGCTCAGAGATTTTTCAAGTTGATGGATGCGCTAAAGATGCTAAAAAGATGCGCACCGACCTCTTCCGTGCTGGCGCAGCGCAGAAAACAGTGTCATGATACAGCGCCTGGCCTCTCCTATAATTGCATAGGTAGGCTGGAATTGCTCAAATGGACGCAAACAACCATTGTGCTACCGTACACCTTTACTAATATGATACTATGGGGCACATGCATTAAGCTTTTTACCGGTCGAAAATGGTCCGATTCGCAGAATCGGCCGGTTTGCGCTGGGTAAAAAGCCATTTCCGATGCATCAAACCTAAATGCATTCGCAAAATAGGTAATCGCAATTTTTGTGATTGCCTATTTTGCGAATGCATTTAGGGAATCGCAATTTGCGATTCCCTAAATGCAATGCATGAAGCATTTTAAAAATGCGACTTTGCATTAGGATTCGCAAATTACCATCAACTTTAAGTTGAAGGTAATTTGCAAATCCTTAGAAAAATGCAACAAAATTGCATTTTTCAAAGTGCCATGTGGTGCATACACATGCCCTTAGGGCATGTGTGTGCGCCACATGTGCACACTTACCTTTTTTGGGGGTGCATCAGGGGGGCCTTAGGCCCCCTAGCACCCTTGCAATTGCATTCGCAATTTGCAATTACCTATTTGGTAATCGCAAATTGTGAATGCTTTCCCATCCATTCCTATGGGTCTCTAGACCCATAGGAATGAATGGGAGTGCATTCTCTAAAAGCAAATCGCAATTTGCGATTCGCTATTAGGAAATGTGTAGGAATCACTATATATTTTGTGATTCCTACATGCATAAGGAATTACGACTCCTAAATAGCGATTCCTTAAAAATCGCTATTAAGGAATCGCAATTCCTTCTCTTGATGCATGGGCCCCTATGTCCCTGTTATTTCAGCTGGAACCATCACGTGTTCTAGGGAACATCAGTGGCTTCATGCAAGTCTTATCTCTACAAACAATATTCTCAAGTAATTTGAGACTATCCAAGGGGGGCTAAATATGCACCACCCCACAGAACCAGTAGGGATACTCAAATTCAACATTAAAGTAAAATAGCCATTGGCAAAGCTAAAAGGTCTAGCCTTGGCACACTTCCACAGAAGCTTTTTTTCTTTAGTTCAAGCAGAAAAACCAAATCATGACACGGCCATATAGTTGAAAAAAAATTTTTTTAACAAAGAATATACATTAGCCATGGCATATGATTTAATAGAACTGGACGAAGGTACTTCCCAGCAGACTGGTATAGAAACTGTTTTTAGTTTTAATGAGCATCACAGGAAAACCTGATTAATGTTGATGCAAAGAAAATGTGCTACTGTGTTTCAATTACTGTAACCCGAAGAAATTGTTTAAGCACATAAAGGTCACAAAGAATTCGAAAAGGGATGGAAACAGAAAACATTGACAAAGAAAGTTATTGGCCCCTCAGCTCTGGCACTGAAGTGCAAATGCGATAACGCAAAATACCATCACTCATAGTGCAAGTGAGCAAATGGCCCATGACATTTGCTTTGGTGAGTGATGGTTGAAGGGAGATGAGCTAGAGCCCCTCTATGTATGTGTATATGTATTTTTGTTCATAAATAATTTTATTGCACGAGGATAGGGATACAGTTAAAATAGTTTCTAGGCCATACTGACAAATGTAAAAAATGATAGTGTATAAAGCATGAGCAACCCTAATTTGTAAAAAAAAAAATACAAAAATACCAAAAATGATTCACGTGAGCACTCTAAACAGTTCCTGATATAAGCCTTATTGTAATCTAAAAAAATCCCTTTGGAGCTGAAGAAAGATTATCAATTGACAAGCGGCTGAGATAGATGACTGCACGCTTTGCATCTGCCTTTAAAATGCCTGAAAATTCAAAAAATAAATATATTGCGAATGTAAACATGGTGTTTAGTGGCTAATGTCCTTTTCCCCCTACCTAATCTTTTAGCGAATAGAAACCCTTCAGATTAGCATGTGGCTCAGAAATGAATGGGGCCTGCATGTATTGCAATTTATTAGTTTGAAATTGGTACAATTGATACGCCTGTGAATATTTCCACATTCATAAGTTTTTATGAGAAATATAATTGTCCCGGCAAAGGTGCCCAAATAATACCCATATAATCAACTTTGCCCCTTCTGAATGCTTCTACCAGTCCAGACTAATTCTCTCGATGTTTTACACCTTCACCTTGAGGTTATGCATGTCAAAATTGTATGCGCATTTCACAAACCACACAGCTCAAATAGCCCTTCAGTTAGATATTCTGAAGTAGATGTCCTGCTCCAATGGAAGTAACAGTAACACGTTGTACATGTCATCTATGTTTGTTGTTTTTTTTTTATTGATTCTGTTGGTCAACATTTTTCACAAAGCTGAATAGTTGCCTTATGTATTATTGCAATAATTTACAAGTGATCAGTTTTAATTTTATCCTCGCAAATTGTATCATAAATAGACCGATTAATTGTGTTAATATGATCATCTAGGCTTAGGGCCTTATTTCAAGTTTGGCAGTTCCGCCACTGTAGAACCGAGTCTGCCCCCACCAGCAGCCCACGGCGCCAGCGGTCCAAAGACCGACATATTACGAGTTGACCACAGAGTCGGCGGTGTGGAGGCAGGGATCTTGTGGTGGTGGTGAGCACTTTTTCTAAATATATTGATGCCTGTGTGTGCATTTCAACTGTGTTTGTGTTGAATGCACACATATGCATGATATATGTGGAAAAATACCACATACAAATTACCAGGGTTCATCCCATATGTGGGCAGTCCTGGCAATGTGTAAATGGGGTATATGGTATGAAGAAGACTCACCTGTATAACGTGGCACACAGGGTTGTAAGATCCTGCTGTGAAAGGGGGGGGGCTGGAGACAGGTATCCATGTCAGACTCTGCCTGGAAGAAGAAAGGGGTGAGTATGCACCGCAAATCCTTCATCACTGCCACCTTGAAGCAGGCAGTCGGTTCACTGCGGTCCGCTCATGGATCAAGCAACTCGTAAAATGCACAGCAGTGCAGCTCCCCCATACCATGCTACAGCAGCTGCCTTTCCCTGATCCTGAACCCTGTGGCCCGCAGACTCGGCGGTCCAGCGGCAGTCTTCCCAAAGCCAATCCGCCCAACTGGTAATACGGCGGGCGGGCTGCCGAGCTCTCCATGCTCAGACCTCCACCGCCGATTCAGCAGTCCACGGGACTGCCAAACTCATAATAAGGCCCTTAGTCTGAGATATTATGACAACCACCCAAACAAAGTGATGCTTTTGCTGAAATGTCTGTACCTGTGATGCAGAGAGGTGTCATTTTATAATAATAATTACCCTTCTTGATGCACAAATATCCCATGTGACCCATCTCAAATATAGGCAGCAAATATCCCAGTAAAATCCTCATCTTTAAAGATAAAAACTCGTAATAAATAACATAAATGGTTCTCGATTAGAGCAAATATTGGCATTATTTGTGCTACAAGGAGTATACTAGTTAAACTGAAACGCTTATCATTTGTATACAAAATGGCCTCTCTCATTCCTGTCCTTATCAGCCATTGCTCCCAGTGGAGTCTTACCTGTTCACATGCCTCAATTTCTTTCTTTCTTTCTTTATTAATTATTTCCTCGTTCGTTGGTACTTTGCAAACCAGACAACAATGGCAGTCCATAAACAGTTAGTGGTGTCATCGGGAAACATTTCGGTGCAAGCTTTTTTTCCCAACATGGCAAGGATTGGTCATTCGCGGATGCACAGGGTACAGAAGTTAGCTTGCTTGCACTACAAAGGGCCTGACTCCACTTGTGATGTGTTTGGAAGAGTGGGTGGCGATGAGCAAGTTTGTTTCATGTCAGTTGTTGGGATTGGCGCCAGTAATGTACTCAGAAGATATAGACGCAGCCTGGGTCACCCAGGGTAGTAGGTAGAGGTGTGTTCTGGACCGCTGGGTCTACAGGCTCTTTTTATTATCTAAGTCTGAAGGACTCTCTAACTTGAGAAAGTGAACATACGTTGCTGGAGGGCGCTAGGGGCCCAATGACGTGCAAAGGCCATCAAGAGATTTTGCACCATGCAGACAGTGTTAATATATTTGTATAACAGATGGGTGAGCAAAGGTCTGAATCAAAATTCACATATTTCGCTTTGGCTTAGTGCTGCTATGATCACCTTTTAGAAGTCGAGAAATGAAAGCAGGATTTTCCCAAAGGTGTTGAAATAAGATATTTTTAAATTGAAGTTAAACTTTTACTTGCTGGCTTTACATGTTATTTTTAGGACTTTAACTGCATACATATTGTAGGTGAAAACATGAGAATGAAAGTGTTGAAATTCAAATTATGAATAAAAAACAGTTTTGCTCAGTATCTGATATTGGTTGAACTCTTGACAATCACCTCTTTATTTAGCAAAATATTAAAATAATGGCTGACAAGTATCTTCTCAGAGTTATGCTGCTATGAGAGATGAGGATACAGAGAATGAAGGACACTGGCCCTGATTGTGAGTGGGGAGGTGTTTCCGATCCCTGCGCAAATCCCTGTTTGCCCAGTGGGCCGAAGTTTGAGTTGCCTAGTATTTACTGCACCTGGTATTCCAGAATTTAACAGAGAAAAACAGTACAATATTTACCATAACTTGTAGATTTTGGTGCGGTGAGCACCATAATCTGGGTGATATTCTCCAAACACATGGAATTTGTTCTATTATTCTGAACCCTGGGGAGTCGGATTTTATCAGGTGTTTTAAATAACACCCAATCCTCTGACACACTCATAGCCAGGACCTATTTGGATTAACATTCTGGATCACATCTGAGACCCACTTCTTACTGGTAAAATGCTCAACCCATCCCCCTCTCAGTACAGAAAAGCAATATACTGCAAGAGGAAGGAGCCCACTTCTTTGCAAATAAATTCTCTTAATACTACACCGTGTGTGCAGTTTCACATATGATTCATCTTCGTGTTAGTTTGCCAGTGTAATTCTTCACATTGAGATATAACTGCACAGATTAAAACACCTTTTCCATGCTCAGGTCAGGTAAAAATGGGCTAAATCAATTTTCAACTCATTTTCATCACTCATTGCACAGTGGGCTCCTGTATCACTTATTGGAGAGCCCCTCAATCAGTTTGAGACTTTGCATCACTGCCTACACAGGGATTGCACCCTATTTTGCAGAGTACCTACACCATGTACTGCACATAATCTTGCTCCAGCTGCTGCACACTGCATGTATCACTCATGCAGAAAGCACAACTCCTCCCTCCAAAGCTCTCCTAGAATGCTCTTCCAATACTCTTTATAAATCTTTAGGCAGTATACCATCCAAATCCCATGAAAGGTGAACTACGCAATTGTTTAGCACTTGCACTACTTCCGTCATAGTTTGTAAATGACTGCTTGGTTAGTTCCAGTCCTAATTTCTAAAGAGTTCCTTAATCATTCTTGGTTGTGCCCTGCATTACTACCTAGGACTAGCATAAACCAATGTCTCTCTCTGCAACACTTTACACTACTCCTTTCAAAGATCCTACACCACTCCCTGTGTATTCTCCTGCTCCACAGCACAAAGAACCTCATGTGCCTCTGCAACATCTCTGTCCGAGTCCCAGCAGTTTATCCTGCACAATTCTTAGCCAGCTTCCAAAATACTCTCTCCACCGATTATGGCACCCGCATGTAAAAACATAAAAGATGATGGACAGCATGCTGAACATTGTCAAACATTCACCCCCAATCCCAAATCTGGGTTAAGTCCATCTTTTTTTGCTCACCATGCCACCTCAGTTTGGAACCAGCATATGCAAATCTGTCTTGACCCTGCTCTCCATTGGAACAGACCAGCCCCAACTGCCAGGCCAGGTCCTCCCTGGACTGGAAAACAAGAATCCTGGGACCGGTTTCTGGGTTTCACCCCTCATCAGCCATGCAAGTTTGAATCTAGTGGCATAGCGAACATGGGACCCACGTCTGAATATACCCTTCCCACTTAGGGCGACTATAGCAACACAAAAAGATGATAGACAGGATGCTGAGCAGTGCCCCCAACCTGCAGAACGCCTACAAAATTCACTGAAAAGACCATGCAAAACTTACTAAAATTTATTTTCACCAAAGTCTCTGCAGAAAACTGTGCCAGTGCACCCACATGACTATGTAGGAATCCCTTCTACATAATTACTCAGAGCGACCACACCGAAACTTAAAGCACCCTCCCTTCTGCTCTACCTACATTATGTTCACAAGCTCTTCACTGAGTTATTTGAGGGGACTTTTGGGTGCAGGAGAATCACTATATATAAAGTGACCAAAGCATACAAGCCCTTTAATATTTGGCAGGAAAGGTGCAGAACACTTCATAGCACAAAACTTCTTGAGAAAAAGCAAAGTCTACCATGAACAGCAAACAAATATAAAGAATCTTGTTTTAGCCCAAAAAATGGCACCTGGAACTTTTGTGGCATTTCCCAAGATCGAGACAGAAAGCAACAGAGACCAGCTTTGTTAGATAATGTTGCGAGATGACCACAGCTTGCAGAAACATCACTAACATATGGCTCTACTACAATTTCCAGCCCAATCCAGGCCAAAAAGGAAAGCACAGTTAAATAATGAGCTCTGGGCATCTGACTCTCTTGTGGGCTATTGTGAGTGTCTCAAAGAACTTTATTTCGGACACATATGTGGCCATAAAAGAACCCTATAAGGATATTGGGCAATAAAAGCCAGGGGATTGCGGGTTACCTTTCGGAAAATATTGGTACTTTAACAGCAGAGTGCCATGTTTGTGGGAGACCCGCTTTACAGAAACCATGAAATTAATTACAAAAGGCAGGGGCCCAAAGGTCTGGCACCAATTTATTGAGGTGTATAGGGATGCCGCCTGGGCCCGGTGCTTTATCGGATGGGCTCTTATTTTTAGCCTTCTGAACTTCCTCGTGTGTGAATTTCAAGGGTAGGGGGGAAGAAGACTTTCTCTTCTTTATAACACTGTTAAACTCTCAAGCTGTAAACCTCTCTGAAGTGATCAACCCAAGCTTCCAGGCTTCTGGTAGTGACAACCGAATTGGGCGTAGCGCCTACTGATCTAATCCCATTTGCCTCCCATCAAAAAGCCCTGGTGTCCTTCATCCTCCAAGCCATTATCAGTTTACCCCAGGATACATTTTGCACATTCCTTATTCCTGTTCAGCAACGTTGCCTTGTATTCTATTCTGCATCTTTGAATTTTATGTATATCCCTGGGTGACTCTTTTAAGGCCTCTCAAAGTAATGTTGAGGCCTTCCTACAGGACAGGTCAAACCAGTGCTTTATTTGAGCTGACGGTTTTCGGTGCTCAGCACCGGCACTTAATTGTCAACACCAGCACTTGTGACAGTCTGCCACAAGGGGTCACTGTCTGGCTAATTTAGAGATGACCACAATAACAGTTAATTATTAATTCAATATACATTAAAATGACTATTACCTGCTGACCAAACCATTCTTATAGTTTTTGGGGCCTGAAATAGTTTGAACTGTCACACTTGTAGGAGTGTGATGGTTAGTAGTTGTGTTGATACTGTCATTGGAAGCATGGCAGGGGCTCAGTGTGGTGCAATCTGCAGTGGCCTCCTGACAAGAGCCCAGGCACTTATTGTTTTACAAATTAAGCACTGGGTCAAACCACTTAGGGGCATATTCACAAGGAGCTATCGCCGAATTAACGGCACTTTATTGCAGCCAAAGTCGTGATAAATGTACCTACCCATTCACAAGCCGGTGTTAACAGCCCACAGCACCAGTTTACCCGCGATAGCAGCCGCAAAAAACATCGCCACAGAGGACCCCCGCAAATATCGCTAATGAGATGCAGAGTAGGCGTTCCGGTGACAAAAGTCGAGACAACAGCACACCTCAACATTCACAACGACCAGCCACATCCGCGATAAAAACACAAAACAGGCGATAAGGCGCGATAGCACCAGGAAATCTACACCTGCTCTGACCTGGTGTAAAGTCGGACGGCAGCCAGCACCACAAAAGGGAGCACAGCCCAGGGCCACATCCGAAGGGCAACAGATGACATGAAGCCACCCATCATGCAGCCCGGAGACCCAAGAGGGCCACAACCCCCACCTCCACCACCCCAGGACCCCAACCCACACCCGGAACACCCCCCCCGGACCACCACAGACGCAGCGCAGACAAAGACAGCGGAACCCCAGGAAACGTACCAGCCGCACAGACCCAACATCTGACAATGTCACCTTCCACTACAGGCTGAAAGGGACAACAAACCTATGCATCCTGACCATCATCGCCCAACAGGCCTACGGCAACAACACAGCGGACAATCAACATCCCACCCCACACAAAGCTGATGGTGTGGCTGCACCTGTTGGCCCCTGGGACCCCCATCCAACACCCGCCAGAGTCGGAGGAGTCTCACAGCCAGCCACATCCAAGTCCCCCACACCTCTCCTGGACATCACCATCACCCTGGCACCCCAGTCCCCATACGTACAACACAATGCGCAGGATCCGCTGGAGACCAAGCAAGGACCATACGCCCAAGCAGGATGTACGCACGTGTTGGGGGAAATACACAGCACACATGTACCACCTGTGCCCCCTGGTGACACAGCACACAATCACTGCAACAGGAAGCACACGTCTCACATCAATGTGCAGGCAACAACAGAACACCGTGGAATACCCAACAATGTCGACTTCAAATACCCAGCCAGTGTGCATGTTACCTTCATCCTCCGACAGTCCATCATCACCCAGCGTTCCCTGGATGGCAACAATGGAATAGCACAGCCCCTTGGCAACATACAAATGAACACCCCACACACCTCAACTTCACAACCATGCAACTCACAACGCTGGCAATGCACATGTCACAAAATCACATACAACTGGCACGACAATATGCCCACCCACCAGACATGACAGAACAACTTACAATGTCCACATGGGCAAGCCCTGAACATGAGCTAGCAACGGCATGGCACCTCAGCCACATAATAACCGAATGTGGGGAGAGGTGGCAACCAGGCATGTGCGAAGGATGCAGTAGAACCATGATTGGGAAAGTACACAATGGCAAGAGTGCCGGAGATGTGCTGGACACCTCGCAGTATGCAGAACACACCCATATCCATGGCGACATACGCCGCTTGTGTATGGAGTGTAGTGGACAGTGGACGCCACCATGTCACCACAGCCAGTGGGGGACCTCATGGAAATTTTGCCTGTTACGCCCCCCCTTAGCGTCACCGGAGTGGGATGGCCCGGCGTACGCTACGCCAGCATAGGGGTGTGAATAAAAAGCACGTAGGCCTGGGCGTGGTCCTCTTCCGGAAAAACCCACGTCTCTGCCAGGGCGGCGCCTCCCACCCCGCCACGAGGCCGATGCCGTCCCTGTGTGCGGAGTTGCCTGTGATGCTGTGAGCCTGCCGGACCCCGGCACGCTGGACCACGAACCCGTCAGGCCCGCCCCTGCGCAGCCAGGTCACACTGATCACCTGCCGACACCGGCGTGTGTCAAGGAGGGCCCACCATGTGCCGTCGCAAGCTCCAAGCCCAAGGCTTGCAACCTTGGCAGCCACCTCAGACCATCACGGCCTCCACGACACAGGCCCGCTTAATTCCTTTCTCGTTGACGTACTCCACTGCCGCCTTAGGCCCATTCTTCGGACCAGTATGTCCCATATGTGAAACTGTGTCCTGAGTCATGAATGGCAGTGACCCCAAATCCGGGCCAGCGGCCACAGCACCAGACCCCCCCGATCAGTGAGGCAGAGTTCCATATGGGCATCTTGCAACACGTGGTGCCACTAACCCTGTTCAACGCCAGCCGGCTACACGTGGTGCCACTGAACCTGAACTACGCAGGCCGGTGGGGCCATCCAACCTATGCCGGTGACACTCGGTGAATGGGCCGTGCTGACCGCTGCCTCAGGCCTACACCACGGTCAGGTAGGTCACACATTTGGAACTGAGACTTGATTACACCATGCCAGTGACCCGATGTCTACTGCAGGGGTGATATCACCAAACTCCCTGCTATCAGAGAAGCAAACGAATGCATCACAAGCACACAACACATGTCTGTGGGCCACTGCTGACCACTGCCTCCGGCCTACACTGCGGTCCAGTAGGCCACAGAGCCTTGATTTGGCAATGTTGGAGTTCACATCTGTGTACCGGCATCATTGCAGACTGCATCCCCTCACAGCACATGTGCCACTACGTTTGTTCCCCGACATTCATGGACACTCACTGGTCGTACATTGGTGGCGTTTGAGTCTATGGACTAGGGGCTAGTTCTCATCCTCATGTAGCTGATCCCGAATTGTTGGTGCAGACGAGGGTTGTGCTTTCCACTCCTCCATTTGCTGCTTCCAGATGTCATCAGACCTTCCGCATCATGCCCTGGAGGACCCCTTCCACTGTCCCCCGAAACCCTCTGCAACATACACCTCGGACATTGATGGGTACCCGCTCAGGTCGCATGGCCCATCTGACTGCACCGCAAGTCACCGTCTCGTGGCTGGGTGCCTGTGCCGGCCGCAGTGCATCCGGGGCCACTAACTCTGTGCTGCTCAGGCCTGGGACCCCTTCTTCTGAGACATTGAATGGCCTCTGTAGCGATGGTCTTGGGGTCATCAATGCCATGTGTCCGTGGCCCTGCGCTGTCCACCTCCTCCGGCCCCAACTGCAGGCCACCAGGGCCCACACATGGCATCTGGTCTTGACAGGCCCGGACGTCGCATCACGGCAGGAGGCAAACGCCACCACCGCAAGGACCACCTTCAACCGCCATCTGCCAGAGTCGAATGGGTGGTCCTGACAGACCTACAGAGTTGCTCAGACCTGTCGTGGATGCCATCATCGGCCTGATACCCTGCTCAGCACTCCAGGTGCCAGTGACTCAGTGCACTGCAAACCATTGTCAGTTGCTGATTGAGTTTTGTGCTGTTGTGAGGTTGCGCAGCAATGTCACCTCATGCAGTGGGGAAGACCTTGGACCATGAGGAGGAGGATGTGTCAATTGTGCGGACAGGAGAAGGCACAGACAATGGGAGGGCAGGTGGCAACAGCCCCAAGGCAGGAATGCAGACTGGTGGCGGTAGTCAAGCTACACACCCGCATCTAATACGGAGTATTGCGCTGTGGACTGCGGACGCAACTGTCACCTCAGGCAATGTGGGATACCTGGAACGCTGATGATGAAGTTGATGCAGGTGTAACACACCCCACTGCATCTGCATCAGGGCTAAGCCGAAGGGACATAATCCTGGCTATTTCTTCACATGAGCGTGCTCTTCTCTAGTGCCCCTACCTCGGTGCACTGCAACTCACGGGACATCCAGACTGAATATTGGGTGACCTCTGTCCTTACTCCGGATCCCTCCATGTTGCTCTGCATTTGACTCTGTTATGCTGCTGTTTTCTGTTTCCATGACACTGGTGTCCACTTTTTAGGTTGTTGCCAGCACCAAGCACTCCATGCAGGCTGGCTTATACTCACCCCACACACATCCACCACAGGTGTCACTGTACATGTGGGCCTGCCAATAAAGGGGCCGGGCGCACGTGCCCGTAGCAAGTTCAACATGATATGTGCATGTGTCCCAGTGGTCTTGTTGTATGCATGGGGGCCCTGGGCCCTACGACATTACATTGTGCTGTGTACAGTGGACGCAGCGATGTCACCGCAGGCAGCGGGCTAGAACCTGGACATGTAGCTTTGTCATCACCCACTCAATTCATATGGGGAGTGGACTGTGCCGTCGTACGCAGAGCCAACGTGGGTGTGTGACTGATATGTGCGTGCCCCTGGGCATGGTTCTGTAGTGGGTATGTGCATCTGCATGTGTCTCTATCGCAGTGTGGGTCTCC